>CM040182.1:43772036-43882505 GCA_022606455.1 Callitettix versicolor
ATCGGATCGTTGCCTTATGATGTCAATGTTGAAGAAGAAGAAAACGGGAAATTGTTACAAGTGCCTTTTCAATTCGCACGCTTTGATTCTACCTTATTACATGTAGTTCCTACCACTTCGTCACGTCCCTTTAGGTGATTCTACTACCAACTCGTAGAAGTTTATTTTTTAATTTATACTGTCATATTTGTAAGTAATATTATAACTATCAAGGAACGTGAGATAGGGTTTCGCCCCGCCACGTCAACTAAGCTGTTTCATTCATATATATATATATATATATATATATATATATATATATATATATATATATACGTATATACATATATAGTCCCTTCGATATGCTAACTCTATAGAAACTTCTGTATTGTATACAAATATATATATTGCGTGCGCGCGTGTGTGTGTAAACTTTGACAATTCCTCTAAAAGTGATCTAGAGGTCAGGATCGGCGCTCATTCAAGGTCTTGAGTCTACAGATTACCAACAACCATTCTAATAGCTTCAATTCGCTAAGAAAAATATGAAGGACGAATGAATGAACGCCTTTATTTGAGGCGAAGTTAGGACCACTAGGTCCTCTCTTTTACTTGATCTCAAACTCTATTAAAGAAAAAGAGAAGCGAAAGGTTGAATATCTGAAGCTCTTTATCTTCTTTTTAAAGTAATGTTTCTCATGTAATTTACTTTGGCACTTTACAACTCGGTTATATGAATAATCATATAGATATTTTCGTTCTAAACCGTTCTGGTCACGGTGCAATACGCAGCCTTATACATTTGGCAGTATGTGAGTCGATTGGATTTGGCTTGAACGAACGCTGCCGCCTTTCTAGATATCGCAAAGAGACAATGGTTACGTAATGCTCACACTTTATTGTCTCTATGTTAGAAGATTTTATGCAGTTCTATTCATAAAATAGCGCAGTTGGCAACACTTAAAAGTAATTAATTGTGCAAGAATGAGAATCGGTACTGTTGGGTATTCTGTAAACACGTTTTTAAGTATCCACTGTAATATGGCACAAATTCTCTCACAAACTATTACATGCCCTTCGAGGGCGTTTTAATTTAAAACACGCACACAAGCAAACAATATTTTCAAAATAGAACGACAACTATTAATTAAAAAAACCCAAAACCTTCGTTTAATTCCACATTCAAACGATTTTATTCATATTTTAGTGAATTGTTGGCAACATTACAACTTATCTAAGCCACTAAACGTAGCGTGCCAAAATTTAAGTAAAGGAAGGAGACCAAGGCCCGCCTCAGTTTTTTCTAATTCACTCGTTTTTCATTTACACTTGACTTTGCGACTGACACTGCTTTAAAATTAAAGAAACGTGGCGAAGTTGGTTAGGTAACGAACAAGTGTTTCTAAATTACGAATTTGCCATTCAAATTTAGTTAATTATTTGCTTTATTATTTGAAAAAATGTTATAATTTCAACTCAAATTCTATTAAGTGAACATATACATGTGTTACATCAGAGTTACCAACTCAAATGTCCATTAAGTAAATATTTAAATGTGTTTTAAGTTCAAATCAGGGTCAAATTACCACTAAGTGAACATATACGTATGTTTTAAGTTTACATCAGTATCACTGATTTCAATGGACATTTAATGGAGTCTACTTAATGACTTGAACATATACACGTGTTTCAAGTTCAAATCAGGTTTACCAACTTAAATGTCCACTAAGTGAACATATACATAAAACACATACATGTGTTTTAAGTTAAAATCAGGGTTACCAACTCAAATGTTCATTATATGAATAGGCCCCCTATATACATGGATTTTAAGTTCAAATCAGGGTTACCAACTCAATTGTCAATTAAGTGAAGATATACATGTGTTTCAAGTTCAATTCATGGTTACCAACTCAAATGTCCACTAAGTGAACGTATGCATGTATTTCAAGTTAAATCAGGGTTACCAACTCAAATGCCCATTAAGTGAACATTTAATGTACTTTAAGTTAAAATCAGGGTTACCAACTCAAATATCCATTAAGTGAATATTTAAATGTGTTTTAAGTTCAAATCAGGGTTACCAACTCAAATATCCATTAAGTGAATATTTAAATGTGTTTTAAGTTCAAATCATGGTTACCGTCTCAAATGTCTATTAAGTGAACATATACATGTATTTTAAGTTCAAATCAAGGTTACCAACTCAAATGTCCATTATATGAATATATACATGGGTTTTAAGTCCAAATTAGGATTATCAACTCAAATGACCACTAAGTGAACATATACATGTGTTTTAAGTTCATGTCAGGGTTACCTACTTTTAGTTTTTGCAAAATCGAGACGGGATTACTTTCTGTGGGAGTTTAAAAAAACTTAAGCTTCATTAAATATTATTAAACATTTCCAACCAATATAAGGGCATTTATGCCTCCTGTAAGGCCTTCATATTTTGCAATATATTGTACAATTTTTGATGGAATTTGGGAAATAAATAAATTTCTTAGAAATATTGGTTTATTTTCGAGCAAAAGTATAAAAAATCCATAATAAATAATAAATTCATATAAAGTAAAACAATTCCGTTTATTGACAGATGTTAGATAGATTTTTTTTTGTGTTTAATGTCCGACTATTGTGCACACTTGGGCTAATGCAGACGATGGGATGATTTATAGCGTATGAAAATGCAAAGCCCTGGCCGGGAATCGAACCTGGGTCCTCGGAGTGTAAGCCCAGTACGCTATCACCGAGGCGGCTGGCCTATCTATCGTAAATAGATAGATAGTAAGGTAGATAGATGGGTGTTACATAAATAGATAGTTGTTTTATAGGTGTATAGACCTAAATCTTAAGTAGATAATTATTATATAAATAGATAGTTGTTTCGTAAATGTATAAATCTTAGGTAGATAGGTGATGTGTAAATGTTAGATAAATAGACAAGTGTTAAGTAGATAGATGTAAGATAGACAAGTGTTAGGTACGTAAGTGTTGAATGGATAAATAGACACTTGTTAAAGATATAGATAGGTATTAGATAGATGAGCGTTTGATAAGTTATATAGACAAATAGATGTATTTATATGCGTGTTATATACATACATTACTTGTATACATTACTTATTATACTTCATATACATAACAAAATTATATTTTTGTTTGTGTATATATTCTACATCATATATATATATATATATATATATATATATATATATATATATATATATATATATATGATGTAGAATATGCATACATGTTATGTAAATAGGTAAGCAATTTATGGACAAGATTTGCTAATATTAAAATATCTTGAGATATCAAAAAGAACCTCTACCGAACTGTTTTGATACTTTTCTTACTTTTTTGATTTTAGTTGTTAAGAATTCTGTCCTCCTTTTAAAGGGGTATAAGTGAGAAATTTTGTTATTTTAAAAAGCAACTCTTAACTTGCGACGATAAATAGGAAAAGTCTATTTGAAACAAATATAATTACATTCCTAACTAAAACTATTGGCCAAAGTATAACTCAGATGCCAAAATTGAGGTACTGACCATTTAATCTGTAGACTACACTTTTAAAATTACTAAAGTTTCTTTAATAACTTTTTGTCTGATGTAGCAGAAGCTTCAAATTTTTTAGACTGAACTGTTTCGGAATTTTTACTTTAGGAATTGATTGAAATTTTTATAAACAAATTTATTATAGATTGCAGACGTCATTTGGTCATTTGATGACAAATTTTTTCAGGCAAACCCAAAATAAAAGAAATGTTTTACGCTCATTTCATAGAATTAAGATTTTGATATTTCCAAAGATTTTTAGATAGTTAGGTAATTAAAGATTTGTTTGTAAATTAAGGGCCGCATTTTTATGTAATTTTATTTTTAGGATCGATATTAGGTCCTATCCGATATTTACGTATCCGAGGTCATTAAGGTACCCGTCAGCCTACTACGATGTGTGTTCAGAAAGTAATGAGAATTTTTAAATTTCGCGGGCTTGGAGAGTCTGATTGTCAAACATTTTTTTATTATGCTGGTATATATGCCCTTGAATTATGATAAAACTTTCAGCTGTTTTCATTGTTGACTTTGTCTGTGACAGCCACTAAGGTTAGACGTGTTTTTATGAGCTCGGCGATTTTCGTTTGTAAAAAGAAATGGATCAAAGAATTTGTATCAAATTTTGCGTAAAAAATGGAATAAAGTGTAACAAAGTGTGTGAAATGTTAACAAAGGCCTATGGTGAGTCTGCTATGAGTAAAACAAAAGTTTACGAGTGGTATAAGCGTTTCTAAGAAGGCCGTGAAGACATTGAAGATGACGAACACCCTGAACGCCCCAGCACATCAACAACGATGAAAACGTGAAAAAAGTGAAAGAAATTGTTATGAACAATTGCCGAATCACAATTAGAGAGGTCGCTGATGATGTTGGAATATCGATTGGATCATGTCATGACGTTGTTTCCAATGTTTTGTGTATGAAACGCGTGGCAGAAAAATTCGTTCCAAAATTGTTAATTTTGAACAAAAACAGCGGCGAATGGAAGTTGCTCAGGAGTCACTAAATGAAGACAACGACGATGCATAATTACTGAAGCGTATTGTAACAGGTGACGAAACATGGGTTTACGGATATGACGTCGAAACTAAAGCTCAATCATCCCAGTGGAGGCATTCTGGCTCGCCAAGACCGAAAAAGGCTCGACAAGTGCGGTCGAACGTGAAGGTTATGCTCACTGTGTTCTTCGATATTAATGGCATTGTGCATCTTAAAACTTTAATCTTCATCGTGTGGCCGTTTCGTGCCACCAGGTGAAACGGTCAATAAGAAGTACTACCAACAAGTTCAATGCCGTTTGTGTGAAGCAATCCGAAAAGAACGCCTGGATCTGTGGAAAAACAATTCATGGCTTTTGCACCACGATAATGCGCCAGCTCACATTTCATTGCTTGTTCGTGAATTTTTGGCCAAGAACAGTACTGTAACGATGCCCCAGCCTCCATATTCGCTAGACTCCGTGTGACTTTTTCCTGTTTCCAAAAATAAAGAGAACCTTAAAGGGCCGTCGTTTTACAGCCGTAGATGACATTAAAAGCGCAGTGCTGAAAGAACTAAAGGCTATCTCAAAGATCGATTTTGAGAAGTGTTTCGAGGAATTGGAAGAAGCGCTGGCACAAGTGCATAATCTCCAGTGGGGACTATTTTGAAGGCGACAACATCAATGTAGAAGAATAAATAAATATTTTGTTAAAAAATTTAAATTCTCATTACTTTCTGAACACACCTCGTACGTCCCTGTTTCCTGTCCATTAGCAACGATCCGTTGTCCTCATTAGTCAAACTGGCTTGAAGTGCGGTCGAAGAAAGAAATACTCTCATTTTGAACACCGGGTCTGGGACGTACCCTAATGGCGCCACAAAAGTTGATTTTCCAAATGGTAATTCATTAATTAGAGTAGAGATAACATAACAAGCACCGATATATCACCAATTGTCAAGAAACAACGCATGTTTTCCTGCTCATTGTTTCATTCAATTAGTGTTGAATAACAAAACCCCCAAAACAAATAGGCTACAAACAAATCGAAATTAATGGCTTCATATCTATAAATGAATTTTTTGTCACAGTATACCGCATACAATATGTGAAATTTTAAATAATTGTGACACGCAAATATAATGTATGTGAATTTCCACATTAGCGGACTTTTTTAGGGTCCGTAGCAAAGCAAAGCGTGTTTGCCCGTCTGTCTACCTGTAACGCACCTTGTACTTGTAAATCATGTGACCGATTATTAAAAAATGTGGCGAAAATGATTTTTGCAGCGTCCAAACCCAGGAAAATTATTCGAGTTGAGGACCAAAAATATTTAGGGGTATTTAAAATGTAAATTTCAAGGGTAAAAATATTGCTTCTTTTTATTTACGAATGTATTGTGTGAAGTTTCACTTGAAACTGATTCCGTGTATATATATATATATATATATATATATATATATATATATATATATATATATATATATATATATATATATATATATATATATATATATGACCCAAGTATACATATAACTTCTTGTACGTAAAGAGTTTATATATATATATATATATATATATATATATATATATATATATAAGAGGTCTGGACGACCTCTTCAAAAGTTCAAATCTTCATGTCCCTCGCATACAATTTCGATATGTTAGTTCAGAAAAATAACATCAAATTTATAAAACTAGTGTTCAAACCTAACGATCAAATTTAACATCAAACCTAACAATCAAACTAAACGATAAAATCTAAGATGAAATCTAACGATGAAACCTAACGATCAAACTGAAAGATCAAACCTAACGATCAAACCTAACAATCAAATCTAAGATAAACCTAACGATCACACATGATGATCAAACCCAACGAACAAACCTAACGATTAAAACCAAGAGTAGTTTTCAATATTTTTTAAACATTTTTTTTACGCCACTCGACCTTTTGCAAAGGGAGCAAAAGTAAGTAAAAGACTATTCGAATGCCATTTTTATGTTTTGACATCAAATATGTTTGAAAAGAGCACTTAAGTTACAAGCGGTACAATCAACGTCGCATCAGTGCAGAAGGCACGGAAGTCAGCTGATCAATTCTTGTCAATATGTAGTTAATACGTAGCTCATAGTTGAAACCAGGCGTCTACGGACCCACAATTCATGTTTTTTTCAGAAGCATGTGCTCAACTATTTTAATCAAAATCTAATTTCACCATTATTATGTATATTTTTTAATATTATTACATAAACTATAACTGGCTTTATAGGCTAACCAACATTCTATTATCTAATAAATAACTTTAACAGTTTGTAAGGTTATTGCCCAATGTCATTAACAACACAACATTTAAAGTGCAACACTTTAAACCCTAAAGCAACTCAAAAGGTTTCAGCTCACTAACTCTGTTGTCAAATATCTGAAGCACTTCAACATTTTGATATTGATGGAATCGAAACTCATGTTTTTTGGCTTGCTTTTGTATTTCGACTTCTACTGGTCCGACCTTCAAATCGCTGTAAATGGTATCATCACTGACATAATAAGGACCTTTACTATAGCCCTTCGAACTCTATTTTAAAAAGTCTGAATAATTTTAATATTAAGACTTCTTGGTGCAGCCCCAAAGCTGAATACCATATGACCATACTGGTTTTACCATTTGCTTGTATAGCAGCAGTTTGTTATGTATTGACAATTATGACCTTCTTCCAATCAGCAAATTCTTTTTCTTTAGTTGTTCGCGTTTTTCCTCTAACGCGTTCCTTCCAGCGTAACTTGGCATCAAGGGTTATACCAAGGTATTTTGCACTGTTAGCATGCAGTATATGTCAAATAATATAGACCGGTTTATAATCATATTTCCTATTTGTAAAATTTACGTGTAAAGATTTGGTCTTATTAAACTTGAAGCGCCATTTTTTCAATCGAAGGTCAGCCGCTTTTTGTGATTTATTTTTGGCATCTACATCATCTTCCTCAACACCAAGACAGCCGCATCATCAGCTAAAGTGGCAACCATGACGTTACTATCTTGAGGCAGATCGTAAGTATAAAGCAGATACAGAATAGGGCCAAGTACACTACCTTGCGGCACTCCAGGTTTGATTTTCCTCAGCTCTGAATATTCAGTTTCCATTTCCATCCGAACTCTGAAAAATCTATCCGTTAAATGTGACTTTATTTACTGGATTTTTAAGTGATCATTCCATTGTATCCGGCTGAGTACGGCACGTTGACGTATTCAAACGCAAAACAACTGACTCATATTATTTAGACTAACGAGCCTTTCCACTAGCTACGTCCCGTCACGTCGCCATTCGTCGGTTAACGTGTCGGATTCCACTGATGCTGCTATCATTTGGAGTACGGCAGACGTATTGAAGACATGGATGAAGAAATTCTCATTGCCGAGAATCGTACGATCCCTTCGAGAAGCAAACACGTCAGACGCACGAAGTGGACCGGCTAAGGTACGGCAGCTCGACGTGTTACAACGTTCTTGACGCATCCGTCGCTTGTCGAATTCAGAGGAATGACCTCTTTATGGAGTATGTCTTTTAATTTATCATTAAGATAAACACGCCAAACTTTGTCAAAAGCCTATACGTTAAATTTAATACGTATACGTAAAGCTTGAGTAAATACGTCTAAAAGTAAAGCCGAACATAATTTTTTTTTCTAAAGCCATTTCAACAGAGCTTGTTAATCAATGCAGCTGATCAATTGTCGAGTGCTTATGACGAAATCCAAACTAATGAGATCCATTATTATAAGTATTGAAATCTGCGTAATGATCTTTTAAACCTTAAAACTACTTTAATTTTTATGTAATTTTAATTACATAAAATATTAACCCTTAAAGGCAGGTTCGTTTTCGAATTTTCAGTGGGGTTTGAAAATTTTTAATCCTAATATATGCAGATTTTAACGCTGATTGCTCGGGTCAAATAAATTTCAAGAAAACTTTAGATAATATTTATACGATTTATATACGATTTATATACGATTTTTTTAAAAGATTTATAATGCACTCCATTTTGAAACTGTTGAACAGATTTTGCTACTTAACGAACATATCCAAGCTATTACCAAAACTATTTTTGGGTCTAAGTTTGAATCAAATTTGCATGAATTAACATTTTAAACATTCAAGTTACATTGAAAATATGAAAACGAACTCTGTTTATTTTTAGAACCACATTTATTGTCTAACTGTATCTTTTGCTCCAAATTTGGTAGGTTGACTTTACTTACTAATCTTACGAAATTTGATCGAAACAAATTTACTAAACCGAAATTACTAGAAAATTAAAATAGCATCAGGGGCAGAAGAAAAAACTAAAAAATTGAAATAATCAGTGTCCATTGCTATTTTATATTACTGAACTTATTGCTTAATTAAAATTATACACAGCCGATATTAAAGGAAATAGACGCTTCGCTACATTGTAATTAAATAAATATATATATGTATATATATATATATATAACATCAATACAGTTGCAAATGACACAATTTAAATATTTATTAATTAACTTATTTATATACAATGTGCAAGATTTATTTAACTTTAAACGCTGTAAAACATTTTGTGAAAGATGGGTTGAGTATGTAGTATAATGGAGTTATAATACACAATTGTAATCAAAATTTTGTTATACTCGAAATTTTAAACGGAATGTTTTTAATGTACAAAAAATAACGTCATTAGCCGGGATTGAACTCACGTACCCTAGCTTCAAAAGCAAAATCATAGCACTGAACTACGAATGCAGTAGAAACGACTAGCTCACTGGTAGACTTAAATTCACTTCAAAAGAGTAGGCTGCAGCAAGCGTGAAGTTTTTACAAGTTATTCTTGCTATTGTGAGTTTCTAATTTTTCCTCTCATACAGAATAGTGCTAGGCCCACCTACACAAGTTTTTACTTCAGAAAGAATATAACAAAGTATGCAAAAACGATTTCTATGCAAGAAAGTCTATTGAAAACGGTGTATTGATCTAGTGTTATAGAATACAACAACAAAGGAAACAACAAAAATGGCTTTTATATTAAAAGTTATCTACCCGTATATTGTACACAAATATAACACTCGATTTTGATGGTTTCCAAAATGAGGGTGTTATGTTGAGAGATTGACCGGATCCTAAACTTACTTCATCGTCTGAATTTTTTTAATCAACTGTTAACCCTCTAATAACTGTAATGCCTGGACTGGGCACATAGCACAAAATCGTTCACTAATAATTTAAATATTTATTAACGCACTTATTTTGGACGTGCTACACTGTGTAATATCATTATTTAAAAGGTAACTAAGTCTGTTGGTATTTCTTTGAGATAATTTTGTATTTGATTGTAAACTATCCAAACAATTTTGTGCTGAATAGGTCGGGTATTTACTATAATGGCTTAATTATAATTTAAATATTTATTATTGAGATTATTTATGTAAGTCATTTTAAACAAATAAATATTAGTCTAAATGTTAAGAAAAATAAATGTCAGTTATGGGTTTTGAACTCACGTCCTTAGATTCCTAAATAGAATAGCACTGAGCCATGAATTTAACTGAGAATAATCAGCCCAGTGGTGAATTAATATTCACTTCAAGAATACTTGTTATGTGTTTACGGCAAACGTGAGCTTTTTTACATTTATTCGTGCTATCGCCAAATAATTTTTTCTTTATAAAAAAATAATTGAATGTCGAACAGTTTGCGCAAGTTTCCGCTCCATTTAGTTTATGAAACAGTGATTCTCTCAATTGTAACTTTTATTACTCTTAAAAGTTTGAAACGTTATTAAAATATAAAACTTTCCTTTTAAATACACTTGTCTAGTAAAAAATTTTTTATCCAATTAAGTTTTATATTTCAACAAAGTGATCACTTCAAAAGAAATATTTTACATTTAAAAACTTTTCGCAATATCGTTTAAATAGAATGAGGGGCTTTTCTGATTTTTATTTTTGAAAAATTTGTAAAATTTCACGCTATCTTCTTGCTGTACCTATTGTTTACGAAATAATTAAAATTAATGTTCGTTATTATCAATTAGTAGTATCAATTAGTACCGAAGTAAACACGTTTATTAAAGAGTTTGTATTGGACAATGAGATATTAGGTGGGCATTATGTTACATCTAGTATCCGTAACATTGAAATGAAATTTGGTACACACTTCTTGATCACTTCCTAATCTTTCGTCAATAGTTTTTTTATAATTATTTTATTTATTTTTTGTGTGCTTATCGTCCATGTTTTATGCCACTTAGACTAATACGGACGAGGGATCAGCGTTAACGGTAAGGGTAAAGCAACGGAAGTAACTGCGGCTCGAACTTTGAGGTGCTTAGTTCAAAGACGCAACATAAAGACGTTCCTTGAACTTGTCGTACAATTAATAAAAATTTGCGAAGTCTACTGTTCTTTGAACTAGTCAAACAATAAAAATTTGTGAAGTGTACTACTGTTTTTTGAACTAATTGTATAATTTTAATAATCTTGCGCCTAACGACTTCAAGTAGACGAGAGAGACAACGAATTTGTGTCAAGAAGAAAAGGAAATCTTATCAAGGAAGGGAAGGGACATTGTACGCTTTAATAATTCCGACAGGATGGATAGATTGTCTCTGAACTGTAGAGCTTATCAGTAATCAAAAGCTGAAGTCGAAGCGGAGAGCTATAGGGCTACGGGGCTGTATGACTACGCTGAGTCTGGTAGCCACTCGGCAGCAAGCAGCGATCGGGCTGCAGTACACATCGCACAGGCCGTGTGGGGGTGGGGGAATCGTAACGAGAGTGGGGGAGCTCAGACCGGGGACTTTTGCCTTGGTTGAGTTGGGTTCAGTTGGCTGTGCGCTTACAGTTTACATCGAGTGCCGGTCGGTAAACTGTAGAACGATATTACTCTCTACATAAGAAACATTCGAATTTTCAAAAAGTTGAGCAAACAAAATTTATTCAAAAAATTTTAAAATATTTTTTAAATTTTCCTAAAAATTACCTTTGTTTGTTTTTTTTTTTTAATCGTAAATTACGACTTTTAAATAACGCTACACAAACTCACAAATAAGTTGTAAAAAAAATCGATGTTATTGTGCTTAAGTTCTTTATATACTGCTTATGTATAAAATACATACATATAAATACTATACTATATTATATACACAATCTTGAAGTTTAACTGTCACACAGTGAAAGTTGATAAAAGTTATTGTTGTGCGTGTTTAACCGTTAGACATTGTTTCTGCAAAATATTTAAACAATTGTTTTGAAAACTATAAGCTTTAAATTTTCGTTTTAAACGGATTCATTTCCGTTTAACTTTAACTATTACGGTAAAATTGTGAAGTGACTTTATTCGTTCACTGATATTCGTCCGATTTTGGATACATAAAGTAGCAGGTAAGTGTTTTGTTGTAGGCTCGTGGAACGTGTTTAAAACGAAGGTTAATAGATGTTTTTTAATGTGGAAGCATGAATCGTCATAATGAAAGTAATTTTACAGTAGGCATAACAATTACTTGTCTATCCAGTTAGGCCTAACCGTTCATTATGAAAACTACAATTTGATTCGTTGTTTGAGGCATAACCTTCACAAATATTTATGAAAATAGTTGCGCACATTTTTTGATAGTTTTTGATTTACTATTTTTTTCTCATTTTAACCGAAATGTTTTTGTGAAATAAAGCTAAAGTAGGTATATTTACAGGAAACTGTATTGTAACATTAACGAAAATTATAATTGCTTAGTAACTATTTTGTGAACTTAAATAAAAATAATTGTAGGCCTAAATTGCTTGAAAAATTACATTTTATAACGTGGATTACCTTTTGCATTTTATATTTAGAACTTATAAACAAACTTTCTCAGATACAGAAAGTAAGCCTGAGAGAAGGAAAGTGTTTAGTATTTTTCAACTTTTTAAAATTCGATATTATTCAGGGAAATAAATGAAAACTGTTAAAAAAACTTTTAGTAATTGTTAGTATTAAAGAAATATTTTAGTTAAAGATCTTCTTTAGGTAATCCAAACTGGCGTTGGCCTACAAAGTTTAAGAATAAACTATTTTATTGTTGGCTCGTGTAGGGAAAGGAAATTGAGGTTATAAAATAAACTTCATATTTAAAATTGTAAACGTGCAAATATTATGAGTTTGAATTCAATTGTTGTCTATATTTCACAAAATGTTTACTTCGGTTAATTGTAATTAATTTATAAAAGATTTATAATTGCTTTTTTGTTTTTTCACAAACATTTATAATTTTGATATTAGCGCTTACGCTACATTTTCTTTACGTTACGAAGAATGAGTAAATATGAAAACTGCCTAATAATTATGGCACCGCATTTTAAAATAATTTCTTTAATGTAGTGAAATTTGCAAGTTTGGGTTTTAGCAGAATTCTTAAAAATTTAAGCGCTCTTTATAAATTATTGTTTTTATTTACAGATTTGGGTATGGAAATGTTCACAATAATTGGGTATGATTAAAATCGGATTAAAATTACAAAAAGAATAGTTTCGGCCGTTTTATATAGTTTTCGAAATTACTTGTTTAGGCGGCTTTTCTTAAACCACACAGTGGTCTATTATAACGCAAGTAAGATAATATAACCTACAACGGAAATCCTGGTGGTTTTAATTTGTTATTGTACCGAACTATCATTGGCGAGTTAGCTAATAGAGCGGGACCATGGAATGAGCACCGATCCAGTCTCCTAGAACGAGTTTATAAGTGTAGTAAAATGTTTTAGGCCTACATGTAGGCCTTTATAAATCTATGTAGTCCTACTAAAAAGGTGTTAGATCAACCTCCTGCATTTCCAATTTTGGTTCGATATGATTCAAAATCGGCATGCAGTTTATTTTTTTAACACAGACAAGTTCGTTAGCAAGCCAAAATTTGTGATCTGTTTAAAAATATCAGCCTTTAAAGTAAAACTTTTTGAAAATTTGATGTCACGGAAGTAATCAACGATAGAATGTGATTAAAAAAATCTTTTCTAGATTTTAGAATTTAATTTAAAGACAAACGTCGGTAGATTTTCGTATTTGAAATTTGATATCTTGAATTATGCCTATGCTGATTTTAACACTTTTTACAATTGTGAAATAATTTTTGTAAACTGAAATTAAAATAGTTTTCAATTGATTTCACTAATGGTATGGTTCATTTTTAAAATTTTCAACTTAAAATACCGCGCGTTTATTTGATGTTATTAACTTTTTCACACAAAAAACAAAAACATTGTTTTCTCTAAAGACTATGCAGACCTAACCAACGTACCGTATTTATGTTTTTGCATAATCTGTCTGTTCCATTCCTGCAGCGCTTAAACGTTGATTCTAGACGTTTTGTAACAAATCTATGAAAGTCTCCGAACTTGAATATAGCTAAGAAAAAATAACGTAGGCGTATACAAATACAAATATATTTTTATTTGTCCAGTTAGAAACAAAGGTAAAAATATACTAAAATATTTAACAAAGTTTTTGTTTTTAATGCATTTGCTGATTAGAAATCTGTATTTAAAATAGGGCCTAAGTGTTTCGAAAAATTGCATAAAAACGGAATATATCCACAATAGAACCCATGTACCTGCTTTTTCAAACCCGGTTATTCAGACTTCGAACAAATTTTTATCATAAGCCGATATGAAACATCATAATCTAAGTCAGTATATCAAATTTGTAATTAAAGTTATTTAAGGTTATGGTGCAAATCGAAAAAATCACATCCCGTATTTTTTCGATTTAGGCCCCTACGCCTATACTGTAAAATTCTATAACTAAAATTTTGTTGTACTTATTCGACTTAGGTATTTTCGAATAAAATGAGTAACCGTTGATCGAAATTGATTAAGTGGTTTGAGCTGTAGGCGCCTAAATGTTTACATTTTCCATTTTTTACGGTTTTTTACAAATTTTACTATAGTTAAAGTGCTTTTTTTGAGTTTTTATGCAAAAGGTACTTCCTACAACAAGATTAGATAAAACAAGTTACGTTAATAAAAATCGGTTCTGTAATTTATAGACGTGTCAATTTTGAAGGAGGAAATTATTAAAATTATTTTCAAATAGTTTTTCTACGCTTTAACTATTAGTACTGCCAACTGTATAGCAATTTTCTTTTTTAAATTATGGATAACAGAAATCCGATAATCGTCACCTTTCTTATATATAGGCCTACACTGTGACAGTTTGGGTAAATTTGAAAGGGTGGAACGCTCCCGCGTTCCTTTATACGATCAAAATTTTAGCAAAATGTCGATTTTGAAATATTAGGGCAATTTTCTAGTAGAAATAATGAGCTCCCGAACAGGCCTAATAATGAATAAGCCTAGTTTTGGTCACAAACTTGAAAGACTTGTTTGTTTGTTGGTTGCTTTAAGCATAGTTTGATCAAAATCTTATAACCAATTTAATAAATCCCGAAAGTGTTCTTTTTTTGATTTAATTATTTTTAGATAGTCTGTATAGGAATACCAGAGCGAATTAAAATTTCAGCGTGATCGATCAGTTCAAACCCCAATGGTATGCACGGACACAGGCGAGAACAGAAATCCAAGTAAATACCATTAATTTGTATTCAAGGCACCTGAAAATGTGTAGGCGTATATCTAAATCTCACGATCGATTTTCTTCACAATACGTTTTTATAATATAATTCTAATAGTGGAAAAGTTCTTTAGTTTTGCAACAAAATAGGTGAGGCGTATTCTATAAGCTACTAAGTAATTATTTGTTGTTCTTAAAATTACTTCTGATTTTAATTTATTGAAAATTACCACATTTTTTGAAGTAAAAACGTCTTTTTTGTATGAGGGAAAAATACTAACTCCCGAAAGCACGAATAATATGTAAAAATATAATTTATATAATATTCTTGAAGTGAATTTAAGTCCACCAGAGAGCTAATTGTTTCTATGTACATTTCACGTAGTTTAGTGAAGTTCGTTCAAAATCGGTTACTGACTGCAAATTTTTCTTTACATTTAATATTTATTTGTTTAAAATTATGTATTAAATAATAGATATTTAAATTATAATAAAGGCATTGTAATACATACCCATCCCACCTAATACAAAACTGTTGGGAGCATTTACAGTTAAATATATCTTGCACATTTTATTTGAAAAGGTTCATTTATTTAAATTATTAATGAACTGTTGTAGTATATGCCCAGCCCAACCGTCACAATTATTAAAGCATTCAGTTGGAAATATTATAAAATATTAATGCTTTATATTTGTATGTCAAGTAGACAAGTGTCCAATTCCTTTAATATATTAATTTTGTGTAATTTCAATATAGCAATAAGATCAGTAATATAATTGGATCAATAAAAACCAGCAATGAATATTAATTACTTTTTTTAAGTTTTCACTTCTGTCAAGCCAGTTCTCCGATACCAAATTAGGCTATTTTTATAAATTATTTATTGGAAAAAATTTAATGAGATATGATTATAGGTTGACATTCACAATCACAGTAGGGTCTACAGTTGTGTTGAAATAAAGGATATGAAATTCGAAATAGTGAAAAAAATATAACATAGGCCTAAACTTAAAAGCTAGTATAGTAAGCTAATATAAGTAGGCCTTAATAGTTATAAATTAAGCTATTTAATTAAGTAGACGTATAAAATAAACTTGGCCTATATTTAGTAAGACTACGTAGTCAATTATATCGTTTAGGTAATTTAGTAAACTCATTAACATTAGAAGTACTAAATTTATGAAGATAAATATTTGTAAATGTAATATTTTTAATTACTAAGATTTTGAAACAGTTGAATTGATTTTTGCTGGGTAACGAGCTTGTCCAAGCTAGGCTATTACCAAAATTATTTTTTATACCAACTTTAAATCAAATCTGACTAAAACCGCAAAGGTTTTAGCCTATATTTAGGCAAAGAATTACTCTAGTTTAAGATCAGTGCTCGTTATGTGGTTCGTTTCTGGATCTTACTAAGTCGGCGCTCCAATAGCATGTGAAAAATTGTAAATTTTAATTTGGAAATTTTAATTTTTGCTTATCTGAAATACTTAAAAATAAGTATTTAACCAGCAAGGTTCAAAATTCTTGCAGTAGTTTTAAAATAACGGCCATTCTAAATCTAAAAAAATGCATAATTTTTTTAAAAGTACGTTTTTGAAAATCTGATTTCACTGTCAAAAGCGTTAGTGAATGCACAAGATTTCGGTAATATATCTGACTGATTTATTACACAGCAAATTCCGTTAAAGACATCTAAATCATAAAATATCATCAAATTTTTTATTCAAAACCTTTATTCTACAGAATTATTTTTTGTATTTTAGCAATTAAATTTAAAATGCTAATAAAAATGCTTAATTCAAATTACGACGGTTAATTTTTTCCATAATTACGACGGCGCAAAACCATAAAGTCTATCATCGCCGTTACGCAGAATTGAAATATCTAAAATAAATATCAAAGGTACAAAAGAAAACTTATTATAGAAAGAAAAATTAAATAAAAATAAAGATAAATAAATAACCAACATATAGTAACAACTACGAATAATTACGTAAAACTAGTTGTATTATATATCTTGAAAATATAACAACAGCTCTAAATATTTGCTTAAAACTAAATAGCATTAAAATCGTAACAAAATTTATTGTAAGGCTGTAAATTGGCCCTACAATAATTACAAAATTAAATTGAAAAATAAAATAAAATAAACGTACTTAAAACTAATTAACAAGAAGAACAAATATTAACAATAAATAAATAAATAATCAAACACAAGCAAATTGTTACAGAACTGTAAAGAGGCCCTACAACAATAACAAATAGGCTATATAAATTTTATTTTATTAAAAACGTCCAGACGATGAAAGCATTGTCTAGGATCCGGTCAACGGCCGAGGTACTAACTCCCAACATCGTCTTCAAACAATTGCTCAAACCCCACATAACACGCATACTTTAGAAACCATCACAGTGTAAAAAAAGTTTAAGATATTGTGTAAAAAAATATTTATATTGTATTTGGAGGACTAGCAGAGAGAAATGAAAAGGTAAAAATTGAAGCAGTGCCCATTGTTGGTTTACACTGGTTTTATTATATTTCTGATCTTATTGAAAAATTGAAATTATACGCACCTGACACTTGACATTAAAGAAAAATGGGCACTTACTTATTTTATATATAAAATATAAACCAAAAGTCTTTTATAGCATGTCCAAATGTAAAAGCTTTATAATTGTAATGGCTGGGCAGAACATGTAATACCACGGCGTTAATAATTAAATATTTATTAATAAATTTGTTTATACACATTGTGCAGATATATTTAATTGTAAAAGCTTTAAACGCTTTCGTGCTAGATGGGTCGGATAGTGTGTGTATTATAATGACATTAATTTAAATTTAAATATTTATCATCGACATATTTATATAATTAATTCTGAACAAATAGATATTAAATTTACAAAAAAGTCAGTTGTGGGTTTTATAGTCAAGTCCCTTTGTTTTACAAGCACAAATCATAACACTAAGTCAGGGATGAATATAGATTTTTTGGGGGAGGGGAGGGGAGGCGAAATACCTATAAGATTATTACTGCTCAACAATAGAAAAATAAAATAAAATAATTTATTAATGATAAAATTATTGAAAATAGAATAAATAATTTTTTTAAAAGTAAAACAAAATTTAAATAGAACATATTTAATTAGTAAAACTATATAAAAAGACACAGATAAAGTTACTTAGAGAAGGATGAACATAGTATTCATCCTATGTTCATCCTAAGTTCATTAGAGAAGGATGAATGTTTATTCAGCTCACTGGTAGATTTAAATTCACTTGACCAACACTAATTATGTGTATAAGACAAGCATGACGCTTTTTTATATATTATCATTGCTATCCAGAGTTTCCAATGTTTCTGTCACACAAATAAAAAAAAATTAAAAAAAAAGATTTGTAAAAAACACGTTTTTTCAACTCAAGTGTAAAATGCACTAAAAAGTAAAAATAAATTTTTCATCAGTCGGAGAATAAAGCGTGGGTGCAGATTAGATTAATTAGAAATTATTGAAGAATATCTCTGTGAGTAAGTATTGATGGGCATCTACGCTTTATTCTCCGACTGATGAAAAATGTATTTTTACTTTTTAGTGCATTTTATACTTGAATTGAAAATGCGTGTTTTAAAAAAATTTTATTTTTTTTCTACTTTTTAGTGATGAATTTTGTAATCGTTTTATTAATTATTTTATATAATTATTATTTTTTACAAAAAACAAAAATTTTTCGATTTTGCAATAAAAGTTTCTAAATTAAATATATATTAATGATTATATATTTATGATAACAAATGCTGGAAATTTTGAATATTTTCGTATTTGCTTTAACAAAAAAAATTAGAAAATCTGCATTCAGCATTTTTTTTACATATAAAACAACAGTAAAATGTTAAAAAAATAAAAGGTGTAAGAAAAAGTTTAGGACAGCGCTGGGCTCGAACTCGCTTCTTCCGACAACTTTTAATGGGAAAAGTGTTAGAAGAAACTAACACCATCTATTGAGAAACGCTAAAAATATTTTTCCATTATACAATTTTAGTTAATTAATTAGAGCGAAAAGAAGCAAAATTTGATGAGCTTAATTATTGAATATTGCATTTTATCGGAAGCAAGCAAGTGTGCAAAATTTCAAGTCGATTGGATGATGGAAAGTGGGTTAAAAATCGATTACAAGATTTGAACCGTAAAACATACAGACAGAGGAAGCAAATTAAGAAAAAGCGTGTAATTAAAAAAAGCTAGGCACTCTAAACGTTTTCTTTTCAAAAAAAAAAAAAAATGTTGGACTTTTTCCTTTATCACGCGAGCGAAACAGCTGTGTGCCGTGATTATTTTGCACATATATTTGTTTCCCTTGATTTTTGTGTTTAATTTCAATACTTGATAACAATTTTTATGTTAAGTTAGGCTTTACGAGTGTAGACTTTACGCCTCCCGGCAAGGTCTGCGGTAGGAAGGGCGTTTGAGCACTGAATAATTGTAATGAATTGGTTCCTGGCTCGTGGGTGTGGAATCCGGTCCCTTAAAACTACAACTAAATCACATTAAGTCTTAGACCCGGGATTTTGAAATGAGCTCTGATCATATTATCTAGGTCATTTTTTTCTGGGTGGAGGGGTTTAGTAAACATTAATTATATAGAATAACATTGATAACCGGTGTACTTCCATTCGACACAATTGTTTTTCTAAGAAACATTGTTTAAACTTTTCACCAAATCATATCTCCATCTTTCAAAAAATGTTCCTCGCTCCAAGTCTCAAGTCAGACTGAAGCACTTCAACGTGACTCGAGCCTGAAGTCAATGAAATTCCATTGAAATATGAAAATAAATATTATGGCGGTCGGGGTTCATTTTCTTACATTCAATGAAGTTTAAAATTTTAAAATTTAAATAGCCTTTATTGATTATGACAGTAAAATCACAATAAAAAAATTATTGAGAAAATTATTGTTGGAAAAACGCTTCTATCATGTTAGAGAGAAAGCTGAAAAAGGCGATCTCTATAATTTTAGAATGTTAGTCCGGTAAAATTAGATGACTGTTTAGAAAGATGTGCCAAATGTAGTGAAATTTTATGGATCGCTATCACCGAACATCCGAAATAATCCCGGAAGACCTGCCTAATCTGTCAAACTCGGCCAATTTTGAAACAAGTAGGCTACATATATTAATAAACCAGTAGTGCAAAGAACAGCAGACCTCGCAATACACAAAGTGCGCCACGACAGCGCGCTTAACTTTCCCGCCAATTTAACCGGTAACCGTAATACTTAGAAAACATTTTACTTAACCAACTTTATTGGAAATTTTATGCTGTTTCTTCTTGAAGCGGTCAAAGTTATGATAGGTTTTGCCGTTCAGCCAGTATTACACGAAATAACCGGCACTCTCAACGTTGAATCATAGCCCGCCATCTTGAAACGGAACTGAATGGGAACAAATCTTCTACATATGTCTTTCGGGCTTTATACAAGTTACCTCCGTAAAAATTCTAAGAACAATCGGTCATCTTGAAACGGAAGTAAATAGGAAAAAATATTACACATTACAAGATATCTGTTTATAAAATTTCAAAACAATCGGTTAATGAGTTTTGCTAAAACTGCGTACTCGTTATTGTAAATTAATGGCCGCCATCTTGAAACGAAAGTGAATGGGAAAAGTCTGACACGTCCGTTTTTTCGGGCTTTATACAGGATCTACTGTAGCACCAAATTTCAAAGCAATCGGCCAATGCGTTTGGTAAAAACTGCTTAACAAGCGAACACAATCCAAATGCCGAACGTTCGAATTGAAACAAGAGACATTAATAAATGTCTGACATTATAATAGCTCTTGTACTCGGTCAATTTGACATCTATTTTTACAGGGGTCTACAAGATGTTCATTATAAAATCGTTCCAAAACAGCAGTTTATGTTTTCTTGTGTTAAAATCGATTAAATTCCAATATACATTTAAAATGCTTAAATTTTTATTTAGCCATTATTTTCTGCTAAAAAAATCGTTGTAACAGTAAATGGTATGAACTTGAGATTTTGCATGCTTATTATTGTTCTAAAGGTACAATTTGTCGGGAGGGGGGAAATGTAACGATTTTGTTTACTTGCTTAAAAATGGCGACTACTTAAACATTTTAATATCGCATAGGCCTATATATTTTAGGTATTAACTTTAGAAAATATGTAAAAGTGAAAATAATATTTTTCTTTTCTAACAGAAAATATTTTTTTTTTTTTTTTAGCGTAAACTCGAAGTGTATTGTAATGCATTGTAGACCTATGTACCTAGGTATTGTAGCCTACACATTTAGGCGTCTACCGAGAATTAATATTTTAATTTTTCGTCGATAATTCAGTTTGGCTTTAAACCAAAGAAAGAACAAAAAGCAATTATTTTGTTTGTCGTTAGAAAAGAAAAAATATTTTTGTTGCAAATAGTTTGTAATGTTACGGTTTTTGAAATATTTGGCATTAAAATGTTTAAATGGCAGCAATCTTTAAACGAATTAAGGAAATCGGTTAAATTATTTTTTCTCAAATTTGACCTTTCAAACACTAAGTAGCACGTAAAGTTACAACTCCATATAATTTACAGATAAAAAGATGTGATTTTAAAAGTACAAAATGGCGGAAACGTATGATTTTTTTTTTGTGTTTAACGTCCGACTATTGTGTACATTTGGGCTAATGAAGACGATGGGATGATTTATAGCGTATGAAAAAACGGCAAGCCCTGGCCGGGAATCGAATCCGGGTCCTCGGGGTGAAAGCCCAGTACGCTATCAAGTAGGCCACCGAGGCGGCTGGAAACGTATGAAATATAAGCATTTAACAACGTATATCATCAAAACATGTTTACCCAAAGAAACGAATTCTGAAATTTTCGAAAGGTTTTCAAAAACAGCCAGTATAAAGAACAATACATGAGCTTTCGATAATGTAGACCAACCATGGGCGAATTCAGCCTGTCAGGAGTGGGGCTGACCCAAGATAAACCCAGTAACTCATAAAATATTATTATAATTTTCAATAGTTTAATGCACATATGCAATAATTTGATATGGGCCTAAATACATTATTGATCTATTTTAACTAGATCTACTTCAGGTTAATACATTAAACTTTATGATACAATCTAAAAAATATTATTTATTGTAGGACACATCAGAAATCGATTTTGACAATGTAGTTTAAATAGGTTCGTTAATGAGAAAAATCTGTTCAACTTTTTCAAAATAGCGATAATTTTACTTAAAGAAATCGTTGCTTTTTCATCTTTCGAAAAATATAATGAGTTTTAAAATATGATTTCGCTTCCCTAATCAACGTTAAAAACTGCATAAATTGGCATTTTAAATTATAAAATTCCATTGAAATATTAAAATAAATATTATAGCTGTCAGGGTTCATTTTCTTACATTCAATGAAATTTCAAAATTTAAAATGTTATAGCCTTTATGCTGATTACGACAGTGAAGTCACATTAAAAAAATGATAGTGAAAATTATTGTTCGAAAATCGCTTCTATCATGTTAGCGAGACAGCTACCTGCAAAGCTGAAGAAGGCGATCTCTATAAATATAAATAAATAATTTTATATGGGCCTAAGTACATTCTAAATCTACTGTAACTAGACCTACTTTAGGGTAATAAATTAAACTTTATAATATAATCTAAAAAAAATTATTTATTGTAGTACACATAGATTGTTATTTATTTTTGGAGAGCCCCGGTCATCTAGGACACAAAATAAAACATAGACATTAATATAAATCAAGATTACAAATGAAATAAATGCAAATATATTTTATAAACGTTATTTTAACTGATAATTCACCTCACATAACGAAGCCTAACTTTCTGTTTTTCTATTTCGCGAATTCACCAACAATTCTGCTTGGGTCGATTTTGTCTGCTATTTCTTTGTTCACACTCATTCCACGCATCCGCTCCTGACTAACAAATGTGTGCGCGAACTTAATCCTTCTCACTTTCTCTTCAAGGATAAGTTAAACTTAATCCTGTCCTGTTGTACCTGTGCACGCATGATTCAGAGAACCCACGTTTTAATATAAATTGTAAAATTATGCCAATAGTTGGCATTTTTATTTTACTTAATTAGTTAATTAATACAATCATATTTCTTCAAATTGTTTCCAATTACAAAGGGGAGGTCGCAGCCCCTCCAGCCCCCTGGAACCGCCAGTGAGACCAACTGTTGTTTTCAATTGCTTAATCTAACACACCCTCAAGTTTTAGATCAGTCGATCAGTCGGTATGAGTTTGCTAAAATTGTGACTTGTTCGCAGGTGTGAGTCTAGTTTAATCTGATTTCAAAATTGTAATCAGATGCTTTTATGTTTGCGAATTGTATTTTCACTTTTCATAAAGTTATACCTAAAATTTACGGCGGCAAAGGATTATTTTATATGTTTTTATTTAACTTACTCAGCGTGCTGTGTGTGTGTGTGTGTGCGCGCGCGTGTGTGTGTGTGTGTGTGTGTGTGCGCGCGCGTGTGTGTGTGCGCGTGCGTGCGTGCGTGCGTGCGTGCGTGCATGCATGTGTGTGGGGGGCTCGTGTGTTTGTGTGCATACGTGTGCGTGTGTGTACGTGTGCGTGTGTTCGCGAGCGTGCGCGTGTGTGGGTGCATGTGTGTGGGGGACGTGTGTTTGTGTGCGTACGTGTATGCGTGCGTGTGTGCGTGCGTGTGTGCGCGCGCGTGTTTTTGGGTCAAATCTTGCAATAAATATTTGCGACCACTTCTTCTCATCGAATTGACGCGAAAGTTTGCATAAACCGTTACTATCCCCTACCACAATGCAATTTGCAATCATACAATTTTACAATTATAAACTATTTACAATAAACATGTTACTCAATGAGTACAGGATTCAAATCTACGCTGATAAAAGCAACTCGTAACATGCATGTTGTATTCGTATTAAATTGTCGATATGAAGTTATCGATATAAATGTCATCAACTCATTAAAAACAATTTCGTGGCAAGCCTAACAGAATTAATGGAAGACCAAAAAAGTAGTAAATAACTTGCAATAGCCTATATATTACAAATATATATTTTTTTAAAACAAATTTTTATTTAATGAACTAAATAGTAGAAAGTAATATTTATTAAAAAACTTATTAAAAAACTTTAAAAAAACTTTTATTTAAATACACGAACATTGTAATATTATAAATTTAAGAAATGACGGTAAGCGACATACGATTTTATACAAAAACATTTTCCCTTCTTATTAGTACATTTTAAAGTATCATATACAAAGTATTTTATACTTTGTTGTTCATTTAAATTAAAGCGTATTTTTTTGAACAGTTTTTTTATAAATATTATTTGTACTTGTTTTTTGATTCAATAAAAGGCCTAGTCGATAAGATGTTAGTTTATGTTATGTTATTAATTTTTGTTACTTTTTGAAAATTCTCTAAAATTTTAGGTAGCCTATAACGAAACAACTGTTTCCTGTTATATTTTTGAAATTAAAAAGTTTTTAGGCGTGTCTTACCGTTTTTGTATTTAGGAAAAATACGATTTTGCAAGCAACGTTCTCTTACATCTTGTTTCTTTCTAGCTTAATTTGAATACAATTTATTAAATACCTGCCAACTTGTACGCATTACGCGTAAAATTTACGCACTTAAAACTAATTTTACGACTTTGCTGAAAGGTTTAATTTCTTTATGTTTTTGTTGTAATTTTTATGGAATTTTATTCAAAATGTTGAACATATAATAATTTCCTTGGAACTTTTTGGCCAATCTCATTGTTAAATTTAAAAAAATATCGTAACATTGTATTAAATACACACTAGACAGCGACATAATTTAACAATATTTTGTAATATTTCTGCATACGTTATCAGTAATTTAACAGAAGTTCTTTAAAGTAACAAATAATCATTGTGTTGTGCTATGATGCTATTACCAGACCAGAGAGCCGAAGCTCGACTCGTCAGCAAACAAGGTTAACGAAGTTCTATTGTCACTATAGTTTTCATGTATGAATCTATCAGTCAGTGAATGTTATCTGATAGTAATCATATATATACGAGTCGTATATATATATATATACACATATACATATACATATATATATATATATATATATATATATATATATATATATATATATATATATATTATTTCTCGAGTCAACATCCCTTTTTCTCAGCACATAATATTCGTACAGGCATAAATGAGGTATCTTTAGAAAGATTTTTTAACCGGCTTCTGACATTGCAAAAACGATTTTACGCTAAAACTTACTGTTTGTGGAGGGTCGTCAATACGTGCGTCGTAGAGAAGAGGTGGTGATCACCCGCCTTCGCATTGGTCACTCCATGTTAACGCATGGATTTCTGATGGAACTCGGGGACCCACCTAAATGCGAGTTCTGTAGGGAAACCATCACAATAAAACATATATTGCTCGATTGTGATGGTTTCCAAAATGTGCGTGTTATGTGTGGTCTGAGCAACTGTTTGCAGACGATGTTGGGAGATAGTGCCTCGGCCGTTGACCGGGTTCTAGACTTCCTTCATCGTCTGAATGTTTTAAATAAAATTTAATTTATTATATTTGTAATTTCTTGTGTTATTTTATTTATTTATTTTATCTAAAAACTTTATTTCTGTTATGGTTATATATACTTTTACGAATTTATTAAATTTTATTCATTATTAATTGTTATTTAGTTCTTAAGTATTTATTATTGATATAGTTATACCTGTTATTTAAATTTTGTTTAATTTATTTTTACTATTATAGTTTGTTGTAGTTTTATTTTTATATATAAGTAAATTTTGTTAATTCCTTTTTTTTATACCTTCATTTTGCATGACGGCGATGATAGCCTTAACGGTTTTTCGCCGGGAAAAAAAAAAACTGTTTGTGGAAAATTTTAACCTAAGACATTCTTAACTGTCATAGGCTAAACGGCATCATAAATGCGCAGCTCGCAAGCGCATGCGTGCCTTAAAAAATCAGACAATATTTTGTATATTTTACGAAGCTAGCTTATTAATCACGAATAGACAATCCCATTACAAAATGCCACTTTTTTGCATAATGTGCTTAGAAAAATATCAATAATTATTTATAACTCATTAAACTTACAGGTTATGTGGTCCTACTGACAGTCCCCTATTCCTGCCCGTCGTACAAGCCGGGACAAGCATTTTGAATAGCACTTGTTTTGGGTACTGTTTTTATAAATATATTTGTGATTTCTCCTTCCATCGTGCATTTATCTATTATTAATCGCTTTTATTTATTTTTTAAACATGTTTTCCCTTCCTTCCAACTACCGCCCTCACCCCAACGAGTACTCTATTCAAAAGGCTGTGTTTACTTAAAACTTTTGTAGTGCGAAATTTCGCACGTCCCCCTGGTACTTATAATAGCAATTAGGCCTACTTAAAAATAAAATTTGTTTTTGTATCATACACCGGTGAGACTAACATTTTGCTGTGAGATACGATAGTTCTCGCCACGTTAATGATCTAAAACGTAAAAACATGTACTGTATTGTCAAATGTATCAAAACCTACGTCGACACTTTTTTAAAAGCGATGTTCAGTCGAACGTTATGAGAGCCGATTTGTTACTTACTTCTTTATTTAGCACAATGTTATAACGCTGCTGTTTACGCAGGGCTACGTTTTCGTAAGATGTTCCAAAAAAAAAGTTACGATTCGGTTAGGACTATAAAATATCTGCAATTATTTATGAAATTACTAAGTAAAAACTTTCAAATAGGCTGTTATATATTTACAGATAGAAATATTTTCTGTGACGCGTTGGAAGCAATGATACTAATTCTAAATTATATCCCGTAGTTATTGTTTTTTAAATCCATTTGAGTGAATTATTTAGTATTTACTAAGTACCCCGAATTTGTTTGGAAATTTTACTGATGAAAATATTAGTTCAACAACATATAATAAATTTATAATTTATTTAAGTTAGGTCTATCTATGTCTCTATTCCATACTTTGTAGAAGGTTAGATGTATAGGTTCTCATTTATAGCATATAGTTTATTTTACTGATATCAATTTTCTGAAGTTGGCAGGTATGTCATTATCGTGCGTATAAATAAGTATTCAGTAATAAATATTATATTCAAATTATAGCCTACTTAGCATCACGGCAATACACAACTACCCTATCTAACACAAAATTAGAGCGTTTACCGTTCAATATATCTTGCATATTGTCTGTAGGCTATATTTGTTTTTTACGGAAAATACGGAAAGGCTTTAGATTAGATTACTGCTGCAGATTCGAACCTAGAACCTTGTGATGCGCATTGCAGAGAAGCAAGAGACTGACTGTCTTAACCGCATCGACCACCAAACTTTGTGGAAATTTAAAAACTAGCTTAATTAAACAAATATGAATTAAAGATCTAACCACATAAGTTTACGTTTGGTTGGCGGTGAGAGGTATGGAGGTTGTCCACAATTTTACAAAGTTTAGCTAACTGGATGTAACAATATTTTTAGGTCCCTCTAGAGATCTGGCGGAAACAGCTGATTAGTTGATGGGCTGAACGATCCCATCGTACCTCTTCCTCATACTACTTTCATTCATCTACTCAAGACACGCGCGCGCGTGAGAGCGTGTGTGTGTGTGTGCGCGCGCGCGCACGTTCACACGTACTTTCGTACGCGCGCGCACGCACACACACACACACACACACTACTCTACATAACCTGACTAACTCTAAAGTGTAAAGTGACCCGTGCTGATGGAGTGTACACCGGCCTAATTGTGTACACCGGTCCAAACGGAACCATGGGATACCTGGCAACCTACTACTGTTCCCACTAGTAAGAATATAAACAGAATGATCGGGAACTCACCGCACAACAAAAAGCTGGCCAAATTGGACACAACCCCCCGTGATAAGGATAAACAGTGGGAGAAATTGAAAAGCAATTTAGCAGAACAAGTATTTGAAGGACCTCAATAATGAATGGGGAAGTCACCAATTGGAAGTGGGGAGGAGTTGCTCATTTTGAATTCTCTCCGAATCTTACACTTTATGAAGGTATTAGTACTGGAGAAGACGCTGTAACTGAGCATCTCAGGAAGATAGAAAGGGGGGGTCATAACAAATCTACAAGGTCGCAGTGTAATAGTAATCCTAGAAAGTCATTAATTCATTCCATTAGAGAACTTCAAAACTTAACTATATTTATGGCCCGTAGGTAAAGAGTTTACTGATCCCCAGTACGTGCTTCAAAAGCTTGTGCTTCACTGGTTTATTTGAAATACCACTATAAGCTTCACAAAATTTTTAGTTAAGTAATAAATTAAAACAAACGAGCATACATGAAAGGTTGACTGTTAACTTGGCCTAACACGCAGAACGTTAGGCTTACCGTATAAAGGGACATATCTTAAAAAAGCTTATCAAAAACTGCCTACGCTTGTGCCCACCCACTCCATAGTAAAAATAAATGGTTTAGAAACATTGTCTAGACCTTTCCACATTCGATTAAGTTTTTTAAAGCAGGCTGAAACGAAGCCCATTAACACTTATTCAAAAACATGAACGCGCTCTTCAAAATTTCTGTTCCAAAACCTCTAAAAATGAAATAAAGCACAACACGCACCTGTTTCGCCGACGGGATTGGAGCGAATTTCTAAGAATCAATATCACATCACGTAACAATAATTTTGGTAACATATATTCTGTTATCCAGCAAAATCACTTCAAACCTTTCAAAATGGAGGCTATTCAAATTGTTTGTATGAATTGTAACTCATATCAGTCTAAAAAAATTAAAAATATCTAAACTGAAAATTAGTGATTATTCGAATGTAAACTGCCTTTTGGGTTTATGTTTTCGATTTTTCAGCGAACTTAAAATTGTCTACTTAATATTTAGTGACTTCATAATTTACCGAAACTTGAAAGAAATTGTGAAATTGGCCCAATTTCCGGTTTTTTCTGCCCGTCTGTGTTTCTGTGCATATTGCTAAAGACTAAACAAACATTCTGATATCCGTAGAACCCGGTATATGCTCATTAGTCTGTTTAGCCCATTACTTGGAACAATAAGGTATATTTTAGTTTAAAAAAATCTGTTGATAATCGTATGTAAAGATTTTGGAATTGCCAAATTCAAGCCACAAATACCAATGAAAAAGCGTGTAATTTACTACCCACCAAAAATTTGGTTAGCAAAAATTAATTAATCGGATTTTAACCAAATATGAGCATTCGTTACTTACGTCTGTGCAGTAAATTTATTTAAAAGAAATGTTAGGGAGTAAATCGAAGAACCCATAACCTTCACTAAATCGGGTTTGTTCCGCTTTTTGTATTTAATCTTGAAGAGTAAATGTTTTTTATTTAAAAATTGATACATAGATTTCAGTTTTTAATATTCCTATATGACCAAAATTTTTTAAACAAATTATAAGAAATGTAGACGATTTTTTGGAGTTTTGACTTTATATACATTCCATATGACGTCCGAAAATATTCTTATCTCAGAATAACCGAGTTTCAAAATATTCGAATTCTAGAGGGGCCTTAAAGATCTCTGCTAACTGGACAAGATTTTCAAAATATCAGAATCTAGAGGAGCCCTAATGATCTCCGTTTGCTACATGGACAAAAGTTTCAAAATATCCGAATTCTAGAGGAGCCTTAAATATCTCTGCTACCTGGACAAGATTTTCAAAATATCAGAATCTAGAGGAGCCCTAATGATCTCCGTTTGCTACCTAGACAAGAGTTCCAAATGTCCGAATTCTAGAGGAGCCCTAATGATCTCCGTTTGCTACCTGGAAAAAAGTTTCAAAATATCCGAATTCTAGAGGAGCCATAATGATCTTCGTTTGCTACCTAGACAAGAGTTTCGAAATATCCGAATTCTAGAGGAGCCCTAATGTTCTCCGTTTGTTACCTGGACAAGAGTTTCAAAATATCCGAATTCTGGAGGAGCCCTAATAATCTCCGTTTGCTACCTGGACAAGAGTTTCAAAATATCAGAATCTAGAGGATTGCTAAAGAACTCCTTTTGCTACCTGGACAAGAGTTTTAGAATATCCGAATTCTAGAGGAACCCTAATGATCTTCGTTTGCTACCTAGACAAGAGTTTCAAAATATCCGAATTCTAGAGGAGCCCTAATGATATCCGTTTGCTACCTGGACAAGAGTTTCAAAATATCCGAATTCTAGAGAAGCCCTAATGATCTCCGTTTGCTACCTGGACAAGAGTTTCAAGATATCGGAATCTAGAGGAGCCCTAATGTTCTCCGTTTGTTACCTGGACAAGAGTTTCAAAATATCCGAATTCTAGAGGAGCCCTAATGATATCCGTTTTCTACCTAGACAAGAGTTTCAAAATATCCGAATTCTTGAGGAGCCCTAATGTTCTCCGTTTGTTACCTGGAAAAGAGTTTCAAAATATCAGAATTCTAGAGGAGCCCTATGATATCCGTTTGCTACCTGGACAAGAGTTTCAAAATATCCGAATTCTAGAGAAGCCCTAATGATCTCCGTTTGCTACCTGGACAAGAGTTTCAAAATATCAGAATCTAGAGGATTGCTAAAGAACTCCGTTTGTTACTTGGACAAGAGTTTCAAAATATCCGAATTCTAGAGAAGCCCTAATGATCTCCGTTTGCTACCTAGACAAGAGTTTTAAAATTTCCGAATTTTATTGGTATGTACAAGACTGGTGCATATACTCGTACTTCGTGGCACACAGCTTATTGTAAGTTAACCATAACTGTATTAGGAGCTTTTAAGATTAATGCCCATGTAGGATTATTCTTGTGAGGATGGGCACGCAAAGTGGGAATAATCGCGATATGTATCTACCTCGCTGATGTGATAAAAGCTAATTTCTAACAATCTCTTTTATCAGTGCAGTCATCGAGGACTGCATCTGAGTGCAGTGGTGCAGTTGTCTCGGAAGTCAGCTGATATATTATTATTAAATGTTTATATTTATATAACTCATTGTAAGCATCCGAAAACAACTACAGTACCTATAATTATTTTAGGTTACGTAATTTATTAGGACAAGGAACAAAACGCCTTGTATCCATACACTCAGTGCTTTAAAAACATTTTCTTGGCCATTTTATTTTAACCTTTTTGAAGTGACTACTTCTTATCGCGGTGTATGTTTTGCACGGGGAAAATTCACTTTGTCGTCACAGAACGCTGTAACACATCCCTACGCTCACTCTAGTGAACATTATTATTACAAACATTATTACAACACATTATTACTATTATTTTGTTTAGTGATTAATGAAATGTATTTTTGAAGTAAAAACTTGTATAGTCGCGGTTGAGAAAACATTTGCTTTCGCGTCATGCTTGAATTCTTAACGCATACCTCACAGCATATATTGTTCTTGTACATATCTAGACTGGAAGTGGAACAGCTGATTTCGCACAATAACTTCAATATAATTTCAATTGAGGTTATGTTTATTGTTCTTCTTATTGTTAAAAATGTGTATTTTCTAAATTTGTGTATTTAAATTATGTAATGTATGTGACTTATGCCAATTTTTGAATACCAGAATCACAAATATTATATTTATTATTATAATTAAACAGTATAACTTACAAAAGTAGGATTATAAACTGATTAATTATTAAAGACCCTTATATAGCTTAAGATACTCAAATTCATTGTCTGTGACAGTTTCAGTTAATTTTTAAGTTATTTATCTACACACGCGCGAAATTTAATACAAACATAATTTTCAAAAGTTGTCCTTTCCTGCATGCATCTAAGTTTTTATAAATATAATTTAATCATAATAGTGACAAAGTATAGAGTCAGGCATGCCAAAAAAGTAGTCACTTCTGTCGGCCAGTCCCGCACTGCCTAAGTTTTTTAAATAACTTAATTAGATCTGAAATAGTTTGTGCTGTGTTTTTGAAACATTGATAAATTTTCCCTCTAAAGCACAGACATTTCAACTTGTTCTCGACGAATAAATTCCATACAAGTGTATTATTGTAAAATTTTTCGTCCTTTTATTAATGTATAAATATTTAATGTGCCACGGTCGAGGCCTACGTTTAGTTAGGAAAAGTCAAAGGTCGTTTCTACCGGAACCGAGTGTTATTCATAAGGATTAAATCAATACAGTAGTCAGTACCTTCCTGGAAGTCGTTAAAATTACGGAAAACAGAAAATTGACGTAAATTAGGTTTGCGAAGGAAATGTCAACTCATTCTTACACCAGCGCATTTCATTACCGAGTTTCTTAATCATAATTCCAAGTAAAATAATGAATTTATTAAATGTAAGCTAGTATCCGGTAAAAAGTATGCGTGCCTCAAGAGATTTAAGTTGTTCTATTCTGCGGTGGACAAGCGATAATGACCTTAAACGCTTTTTGTTTTATAAAAATTAAGTAGAAATGTATGCTCCCGTTTCAGACAATAGGTCTACTGAAAGTAATTTTAACGTGTGCTTGTGTTTGTGTTTTATATTGCAAATTGTTTAAGCAGATCGTTGATATAAGACAGCAAACCATTGATATGAGGTAGCAGACTCTTGATATGAAGCAACAGACATTTGATTTAAAACAAAATATCCTTGATATGAAACAGCAGGCATTTAATATGAGGTAGCAAACCCTCATATCATATTTAAAAATAATGTGATGCAGCAAACATATGATATAACACAAAAGAGAGGCAATAGACATTTGGTAAAAGGCAACAGATCCTTGATATAAAACAAAAGACTTTTTATATGAAGAAGCTGGTCCTTGATAGTATATATCCATAGCAGATGACCATTGATATGAAGCAGGAAATCCTTGATATGATGCAACAGTCACATGATAAAGCATAACGGACCATTGATTTGAGGCAGCAGACTCTTGACATACGGCAAGAGATATTCGGTAAAAGGCAACAGACCCTTGATATGAAGCAGCTGGTCCTTGTATGTGGCAGCTGACCAATGATTTGAAGCTGTAAATCCTTGATGTGATGCAACAGACACATGATATAATACAACAGACCCTTCATATAAGGCATCAGACCCTTGATATAAGGCAGCAGACCCTTGATATGAGGCAGCAGACCCTTTCTATAAGGCAGAAGTCCCTTGATATGAGGCAGAAAATTCTTGATGTGATGCAACAGACACACGATATAATACAACCGACCCTTCATATAAGGCAGCAGACCCTTGATATAAGGCAGCAGACCCTTGATATGAGGCAGCAGACCCTTGATATGAAGCAGCAGACCCTTGATATGAGGCAGAAAATTCTTGATGTGATGCAACAGACACATGATGTAGTACAACAGACCCTTGATATAAGGCAGCAGACCCTTGATATAAGGCAGCAGACCCTTGATATGAGGTAGCAGACCCTTGATATGAGGCAGCAGACCCTTGATATGAGGCAGAAAATCCTTGATGTGATGCAACACAACCCAACCTTCATATAAAGGCAGCAGACCCTTGATGAAAGACAACAGATCATTGATATGAGACAGCAGGTACTTGATATATGGCAGTAGACCCTTGATATGAGGCATATAACCCTTCATGTGAGGCAACATATACGTGATATAAGTTAGCAGACTCTTGTATGAGGTTGTAGAGCACTGATATGAGGAAGCAGACCCTTTATATAAGGCTTTAGACTCTTGATTCAGTTTCTTAGTTTTGCATATACGCGGGTAAATAAAAACATCGATTGTCACGAACTGATAGCCGCATCGATATAAGCCATTCATGTTTGCGTGTCCTTTAAAATGAGCCATAAATAATAATGTTTCCCACGTAGAGGTTATTGCCCATTTGGCGATGAAAGGTGTAGCACAAACTCTTTCATATATTTTTTTCTTAATAAATCTGTGAAAAAGCTTTTGAAAACATGTGTGAGAGATTCTTTAGACAAAATAATTAAGATTTTAAAATGTAGGCTTACTTGTTTTAATTAGTAATGTGAATAGGGTTCGACAGTAATTAATTGTTTATAATGTAAAATAGTCTTGTATGTTAAAAACTCTAGAAAGCCAACAATTATTTTTTTCCTTACGGTCAATTATTTCAATAAAAATTCGGTTTGGAAGACAAAATCCTAAGTCAATTCTATGTCTTAAAATTGGTTTTCAGATTTCGCTCAAATTTTATGAAAATTCATAACTTAACTCAGTGAATCGAATTTGAAATAAACGAAATTTTTTATGTACTGACTTCCTTTTTTTGGAAGAAGGTCCTATCGTTAAAAAAAAATCAACAGTATCAAAGAATATCTTCTTGCCTGAAACTTAAGGTAAATCGGAATTTGTAAGAAGAAGAGGAAAACAATAACATGATCCGAATTTTCATTTTCGTATTGACCTTTTCTTTTGGACATTTAGCAGTGACCTTGTCTGATAACAGTATCAACACAAATAAAGCGTAAAATAATCACTTATGCCTTACAGTAGTCAATGCTCATAACAGTTCACTAATAAATATAACAACTGTACTTGTCGTTACTAATTACTTAGACTTTGTAATTGTTTTAAATCATCAGAAGTTTTTAAAATAGTAATTCTTAAACTAGAAATAAATGTCACTACGCATCACGCCCTGCTATGCGCCCTTGAAATAACAAGTGATAAACATAAGTTAAAACAAAGATGAAACAGCTGTTGTTGAAAGTCAGCTGTTTAGTGAAGATAACATTCGTTCACCTCCTTCCGCAGTATCAAAAATACACACTGCAATTGTTTGAGGTTTATTTATTTCATTAGAATAATTTGATTTGCGGGCAGAGTTGATTGCCATCTTGTTTGTTTAAATCGGATCAAAGAATTATCCAGAATTAGCGAATTTCCATCGGAAAGACAATCCAATGACCATGATGTAAGATCCAGACCCGGGATCTTGAATTGAGCGCCCGGCTCAAAGAATTATCTAGAATTAGTAAATTTCCATCGGAAATAAAAACAAGTGGATGATGGTAAAATCCAGACCCAGGATCTTGAATTGAGCTCCCGTATATATTTGTCTGTGAGTTAGCGTTTTCACGTTCACAGTTTTGTTCCCATTTGATTCAAACGTGACACAAAAAGCAATTTTGGTAACAGTTTAGGACAAGTTTCCTCCTTGTAAGGACCTAGTAAAATGCCTTCAACAATTTTGAAAATTAGGATTATTTGAAATATTTCAAAATTCATAACGTTTTCTTCTTAATTATCCTTTAAATTAATCAAAAATTAACATTTTGAATTTTCAAAATCCGGTGGAATCGAATTTGGCGACGGTCAGGCTTTATTTTTGTTTTCAATGTAATTTAAAATTTCTAAATGTTAATGCTCGCGCACTTTAATGATTATTACGATAGCGAAATCAGAATTTAAAAAATGTTAAGATAAAAAATTACTTTTGGAAACTTGCTTCCATCACGTCAGCGATATAGGTGCTTGCGGCGAATATTTACATTTACTAACGGCAATATTTATGTTAAATACCCGCCATATTGAATAGTTTTTAACTTAATATAACCTATGCTATAACACGTATGATATGAACAATAATTTGATGGACTAAATCGTTTATTAAAATCTAATGTACGAAAAAACAATTTAAGAATTTGCGATAACTTAAAATATTTTTTAGCACATATGAGACGTTGACGAATGACAGATTTATTAATTAAATAGTAGACCTACGAGGAACTAACAATAATTTGGGTTTATTGGGCTGTTATCCACCATACTGCATTTTCATCCTTTATAAGGAATTTATAACAAGTAGGCATAACATTTATTTTGGTAATAGCTTTTACAAGTTTCTTACCATGTAAAATCTGTTAAATAGGTTCAAAATGGGGGCTATTTCAAATGTAAAAAACTTCTTAAAGTGTTACCTTACACTTTTTTTGAAAATATAATTCCACTATTGTAATCAGTGATAAAATATGCGTATATTAATTAAATAATTTAAATTTTCAAAGTGCATTGAATATACGAAAATGAATTTGACATCGGTCAGGGTTCTTTTTCATATTTTAATGCAATTTAAATTTTTAATATACTAATTTATGAGGTTTTGTTTTAAAGCAGAAAAAATTGGTTTTGGAATAAATTGGAATTTTTTAACAAATTTCGTTTAATCGTTCCTAAATGGAAGCTTTGCAAATATTTTAAAAACCTTAACTTCTTTATGTTAAGATTTTTTGAAAAAAAGATTTTACTATAGTAATCTGCAAATTAGCACTTAAAATTTTAATATTATTTGAAAGTACAAAAATTTTTAATGTATGCATATTTTAATGCATATTTTTACAGTGAAATCAGCTCCTAAAGAAGGTTTTGAGTAAAAAAATAATTTTGGAAATCCGTTTCCACGTCAGCATGAAAAAAAGTACGTACAGTAGTTAGAAGCTAAAACTACTACCACGAATTAATTAGCCTATATAAAGAATGTTTTCAAAAATTGTTCCAACTCTTTGAGAACAAATATTTGTTTTTTTCATTTAAAATAAGTAAAACACGTTTCTATGAACATCTGGTCATAAATGCTTAAAGATTTGGCCGCCATTTTGTTTTAACAAGAAAACCTTTTTAGCGTTAAATTATTTAGAGTTGAAATTTTGCATGCTGTTTAGCGTTTTGAAGACTAATTTTTGAGAAAAGTAATCAAACAATTCCATAAGTTGTTTAAAAATAGCGGCTGTTTGAATTTTTTAACGTTGATTATCTCGAAAATTGTTAAGTTCATTAAGCATTATTTAGAAAAATCAAAATATTTTATTATTTAAAGAAACCAAAAATGGGTTTATTCTTACTATAACTTAAGGTAAAGTTAGTTGCGAACAAAAAAAAACTGAAAACAGTAACTGGTAAATAGTTTACAAGCTTTTTCTTGTAATAATTTTTTTGTTTGATAACTCAGCAGTTCCCCTTTAAATCACAGGAAAAGTAAAATAAAATAAAAGTTTAGTCGGACTCTTGATAAAGAAATCTATTTTACTCTGGCAAATATTTTGTTATGTTTTCGAGATATTTAACGTTAAAATGTTTAAATAAATAGCCGCTATTTTGAAACGTTTAAAGGAAATCGGATTATATATTCGTGCGCTTGACCGTCCGTCCTTCCACCTTGTCGGAAACGATCACTATAAAATTTGATATCTTTACAGATACCTTGTTTTGTTTAAATAAATAAATACGTGGACTTAGGTTAGATATTATTTACTATAGTTATAGTAAAAGATCAGTTGTTTTATACTAATTCGTAACGATCAGCTGATTTCATTGAACAGCTGGTAGGCTACAATAAGTTTCAGGTTATGTTGTTAAAAACTAGCAATATTAACAACAATTATTATAAACGTTTTAATTTCAAATGTACTATAAACGGTTACAAAGTACACGTATAGGCCCCTACTTCAACTAAGGAAACATTCCAAAACTAAAGCAACACAACGTTTTCATGTAATACGCTTGTATTGTTATCGAAAAGGAGGAAGAAAAAGAAAGATACATAAATAGAGAAACGAAAGTCGTTTGCTCGTTCGTTCCATATTTCCGTTACATTATTCCGTTCGGTAGACTTTTTTATACTCGCTAAGTAAGAAGTACTAAATAGCGGTTAGATAAAAGTTTCATTTTAAGGGCATACGTTCGTAGAAACCTTTTACTTATTTTGATCCAAGAAACCTACTAAAGAACGATTTTTTGAAACACACTGTAGAATTAATATCATAACCTTTCCATTTTGATTACGTTCTAGTTTGGTAAAAACAAATTAAAAATTAAATTCGTCAATTTTAATACATTCGGTTGTAATTCGAGCAATCACACGTAATCGTATAGGCCTTCAATAAGCTTTGGTTATTCCCAGTGTCAGTGTTACGGGGATTAGGTTAGGTTAGGGGCTGTTAGCTGTTCTCTCTGTCGCGGGAGGGGGGAATCAAATTTCACATTTATATATAGTGAGCCTGTACATTGGCTGAGTGTTGAACTGTTGGCGTTTTATAAAATACGTATTTTTAAATTGCTGGGAATTAAATTGTCAACACTGTAATCACTTTGTAAGCTCAGACGCTTTTAGAGTCACGGTAAATTAATTCGTTTACGTTCCTCTATTTTTATTTTATGCAACAATATACTTTTAAACTTGTACTTAGACTCTGTAGGCGTCTTCTTTCAAATAAAAACTACGTATTAACTGAAATAGATTAATTAACTTCTGAATCGTCTGCACTGCCGGGACGCGGATTTTCAGCTTGTAGCGTCCTATTTAAGTACCCATTTTGAATCGTATTTGATGCCTGAACATAAAAATGACTTTATCGTATTATGCTTACTTTCGCTCGAAGTGCAAAGGTCGAGTGGCGTAAAAACCCATTCTTGTAACTTAAGTGATTTTTTTTTTTATTAAAAAAGTTTGAGGGTCTATAAATACAAAAATATTTAAACATAGGGGGGGCGTGAGAAATTTCGCACTATGAAAGTCTTAAGTGAACACAGCCTTTTGGGTAAGAGGAAGTCATTGGGGTGAAGGCAATAGTTGGAAGGAAGGGAAAACATATTTAAAAAATAAATAGAAAATTTTGAAATAATAATCACAAATTTATGAGTCGGTGTAGTGTATACATTTTAATACAGATAATTGTTTTTTTAATAGACGTTTTACAGGGCGTTACAATACCTCGTTGTAAAAGGTATTTAATGTAAGAATGTAATCTTCTTGTACTTTTTGTATTTCATTTTCTTCAGTGGATATAAAAATGTTAATTAATTTAGTTACCCTTGAAAAGGCTACATACAATTAATTGTCCGTGAGTAAAGACGGCATTTGGTAAATACAATCCTACTCTTTGAAATCACAAATATATTTGTGTAAAAACAGTGTCCAAAACATGTGTTTGCTAATCGAAATGCTTGTCCCGGCTTGTACGACGGGCAAGGATAGGGGACTGTCAGTAGGGCCACAATACCTAAGTTTAATGACTTTTAAGTAAATATTAAAATTGTTCTAAACACGTTATGCAAAAAAGTGGAAATTGTAATACGATTGTCTATTCGTAATTAATAATTTAGCTTCTTAAAATATACAAAATATTGTCCGATTTGTGATGCCGCGCATGTGCATGCGAGCTGCGCATCCATCATTCCGTTTTACCTATGACAATAAAAAGAGTTTTTATGGTAAAATTTTCCACAAACAGTAAGTTTTAACTCAAAATCGTTTTGCAATGTCAGAAGCCGGTTAAAAAATCTTTCTAAAGATATCTCATTTATGCCTGTACGAATAGTATGTGCTGAAAAAAAGGTATGTTGATTAGAGATATGATGATATCAAAAAGCCATGAGAAACCTTTTTTTATCCAAAATAGATTATGTTTTGATATACTTTGGGAAATTCACTTCAATCACGTCAGCAAGACAGCTGCGTGCCGTCCAAACTTGTGCGAAAAAATTGATTTTTGTATGCGTCAGGTGACTTCTTAGTCGAGATTCGACATGTTTCGGATCCATATTAGCTAACATTTGAAAAGTTCGTCGCACATTAAAACAAAATACATATTGGACGAATTCGTGGTCGAACATGCTAAGGTATGCACTTATACCGAAATATATTTCAGTTTACGTGTAATATGTGAAAATTATTGTATGGGCTGATGTGTTATTTGTTTCAATGTTCAGTGATATCTTCTGAGTGATTACCTATTCAAAATGGTTGAGTTACGGCTCTCGGTGTTAATTAACATGTCGAATCTCTACTAAAAAGTCACGTGATGGAACAAATAAGGTTATAAATATATATTAGGTACATAATTAACAAGGAATACGCATAAATTGGATTTAGTAGATTACGAATACTACCGAATTTTGCCGAACTGCACCGAGCTTCGGTTACTAAGCTGATTGATTTATCTAATTATTCAAATTTATTTATTTTGCCTTAACAACAAACCATTTCAATAAATTACGTTATAGTCTTACGTAACATGAATAATTTAACATAACCAGCAAATAACCTAACAATTAAGTAATTAAAAATAACAGTAGTCCTATTTATAACCATGAGTAGGTAGAGCAAAATTTATGCATGGACTTACCCATATATAAATAAATTAACTCTAAATAAAAAGTAAAAATAATTGAAATATATGATAAGGCAGAAGAATAAAATTCTTGCGAATCTTTATTCGTATTGTTTACGTTTTAGTTTTTAGCCTATATCCTTAAAAATCTTGCCGTCCCCAGTTAACGTCAGGTTAGGTTATTATAAATTCTTAAATTGCAATTCTGATTCTTGATTGCAATTCAAGCTTTCAGGGAAATCTAATGAAATAATCTTAGAATCGAGGTGAAACTATTGAGATTAGTCATTCTAAAAAATAATGAACAATTACCGGTTTAAATGGCTGATCGAAATTTTTCTGAGCAAAAAAAAAAACCTGACCAAGCTAATGACAAAATCAGTTTTTGTGGGAAGATGGATAACAACGGGTTAAAATTAATAGAGGTAGACAAGTGCGATAGGACTGAACGTTTATGTATACAATTGTGTAGAGTTTATCTTGTGCACGCGTAATTTTGTGTGTGTGTGTGTGTGTGTGTGTGTGTGTGTGTGTGTGTGTGTGTGCGTGCGTGCTTGCGCTCGCCCGTGCTCATACAAGTGTGTATTGCGTTTTTGTACTCTAAAGTTCGCAATTTTTGTCCAATTTCATTCAAACGTGGTACAAATATAAATTTTGTTATTTAAAAATTGCAGCCTTTCTAATTTTAATAAAGATCACAACATCTGATCTCCCTTCTGTTTTTTTTCCTTTTTTTTTTGAAACCTGATTCGTCCGTCTTAACCAGCGATAGAATCTGCATAATTTAGTGTTTCAAAATTTTCATATCTCATTGAAAATGAAAGTGGTTTCTATTAACGTAATTCACGTAATATGTTATTAATAATAATAATAATAATAACAATAATAATAATAATAATAACAATAACAATAACAATAACAATAACAATAAATAATAACAATAACAATAATAATAACAATAACAATAACAATAACAATAACAATAACAATAACAATAACAATAACAATAACAATAACAATAACAATAACAATAACAATAACAATAACAATAACAATAACAATAACAATAACAATAACAATAACAATAACAATAACAATAACAATAGCAATAGCAATAGCAATAGCAATAGCAATAGCAATAGCAATAGCAATAGCAATAGCAATAGCAATAGCAATAGCAATAGCAATAACAATAACAATAACAATAACAATAACAATAACAATAACAATAGCAATAACAATAACAATAACAATAATAATAATAATAATAATAATAATTAAATAATATTATAATTATAATTATAATAATAATTATAATAACAATAATAATAATAATAATAATAATAATAATAATAATAATAATAATAATAATAATAATAATAATAATAATAATAATAATAATAATAGAAATAATAATAATGTGTTGTAATAATGTTTGTAATTATAATATCTGGAGTAATGTTCACTAGAGGCGCGTATGGATGTGTTAGAGCGTTCCGTGACGGCAAAGTGCATTTTTCCCCGTTCAAAACATACACTCATACCCCGCGATATGAAGTAGTCACTTCAAAAAATAAGATATACAAAATAATGTTGGAAATTCCGTCACCTCAGTGAAGCATGAAGTGTACGTGCCTGGATTATTTACCGTCAGATTTCCCTCAAAGTTCCGTCATATTTGAAAATTAATTATTAAAGTAATTAGTAGTAAGTAGAGGGTGAGATGTTTACCCTCAATGTCATGTTTAACGACCAATTGGTACAGTATACGACTTATGTATATTTATACGGATTGATTTATATTCCCCTGATAAAGCTGTTACGAATAATGAGTAAAGGCAGACACTTCTAGAACTCATTCCGTTGTACTAGGTCTCGGTTAATTACATTACAAGTTTTTAATTAAAATAGGAATCTGTGCAAGCAACTCGATTTGAGTTCGTCATGGCATTCCCTTCTCCGCCTGATAAAACCGAACAAGAATTTTTAATAGCAATTTCATTCAATTACACTTTGTTTAATTTGTACAAATTGAACTTCCGTAAATCAATTCACTTGGGGAACTAGAGAAGGTAAATATCGTGTATGCAAACCTTGCATGATTCAAGAGAAAAAAAATCGCGAACGCAGCTGTCTCGCTGAAAAGATTAAAGTGAATTTCCAAAAGTATTTTCTTTGTTACACTTGATTGAAATTGTGATTTCACGGTCATAATCAGCATTAAAGTATGCGTATATTAGCAATTTAATATTTTAAATTATATTGAAAATAAGAAAATAAAACATGACCGCCGTTAAATTAAATTTCTTAATTTCAATGGATTTTAGAAAACTAAAATGCTAGTACATACAGTTTTCAACGCTACTTTTTTATGGTAAAATCAGATTTTGAAAAAAATACTCATGCAAAAAATTATAATTTTTAAGATTTGGAGTGACAGATCTTTAGAAACAGCTGAACGAATTTTGCTGTTCAACGAACTTGTTTGTCCAAGCTGTTACAAAAATCAATTTTTACGCCGTTTGGACGCACGTAGCTGTCTCGCCTGACGTCATTGAAGTGAATTTCCAAAAGTATTTTTCTATATCTTACACTTTATTGAAATTCTCATCCACTATCAGCATTAAAGTCTGCATATATTAGCATTTTAAACTTTTAAATTACTTTGAAATACAAAAACGAACCTTGACCGCCATCAAATTAAATTTCAATTAATTTTAAAAGCCCAAAACGCTAGTGTATACATTTTTAACGCTACATTTTTACGATGAAATAAGATTTAAAAAATATTTGACACAAAAATTATAATTAAAAAAAATTGGAATAACAGCACTTTAAGCGAATATTGCTAGTTAACGAACTTGTCCAAGCTACTACAAAAAACAAATTTTCACGCCAAATTTGAATCAAATCGGACTAAAACAGGAAATATCGGTGCAACAAATAAAGCAATAAAAATATATTAAATATTTTAATCTAGACTTGGATACTATAAAAATCCAAATCAAATTTAACTCTGCATATTTAAAATGCTTTCAGTTTCACATAACGGAAGAAAGAGATTTTAAAACAACAAAATATTCCTGATCCTGAACCAATCGAGCATTAAATTAAAATTTTTAAAATGATTATAAAACAATCACGTGACTCGAATAAGAACAAAAGTTTACAAAACAATCTCGCATACATTTTTAATTACTGTAAAGCTTGAATGCGAATAAGAATTTTTCTAAACAATTGTGGAATTCGAAAGAAAACAATGAAATAATGATGAAATTAAAATTCCCAACCGGAAATAAGCTCAAAGAACTACACAAAACAAAATAGGCTTTACGGTTTTATCGAAGCGGTCATTAAGAAATAAAGCAATGGCCTTACCGATGGTTGTAAGGAACTAATTTTTTTCATTCATTTTTATAGTTATCCTATTAGTGATTTAAGCATTTCCAGTCTGAATTTTAAAACAATCTTAAGCTCTGAATAAAAAAAAACTTTTTACAATTATCACTGCAGATAAGAACAGAAAAAATCATGGGCTATATCGCGAATCACGGTTATTTAACGGTACGCGAATTCCATTTAACGTGTTAATCAAATGGGCGTATTGCTGCTATTATACTCATTGTGAAAATACTGGTTTTCCAGCGCTCCCGTGTCAAATATTTCTTCCCCTAAACACTACCCCTAAACACGAGAAAACTCCAGTTATTCCGCGGTATGTTTTAACGAATATTTGGTTATTGTAACAGTATGAGATTAAACCAACGTTTACTTTTATTATGCATTTTATTCTCTATGTTTTTAGTAAAAGAGCAACTTTGAAGAAAATCACGAAATATAATAAAATGTAGTAAGCGAGGATTTTTTTAATTGGTTTGATTATGTGACAACTTCCAGCGAGAACTTTTGTGGAAAAACTTTGAATTTTGTATTAACATAAAAATATCACCAGTAAGTTTTTGGTTTGATTTTGGTGGGCAATAGTTTAAAATAAAATAGCTCCTGTAAATACGAAGGCAATAAAACTGGCTCAATAAAAACTTACTGCAGCCACGGCCATCATGATTGGAGACGTTTAATTAGCTTTATTAAAATATTCAAGGAGGTGATTGTATTAATAAAAAGTAGGCCTAAATGAATTGGTCTCGACTGCTTAGTCGATGATTACAGTGATAAGAGTGCAAATCTGTTCGCGTAGACTGCAAAAGTGTTCAGTCCATGTAGAGCAACACCCACCTGCCGTAATACTTATATTGCCAACTATTTTATAATATCCAGGGACGTGATAATACGTGATGGAAGCGAATATCAAAAACAAACATTGAATTACACCGAATAAACATTTCGATACGCAAAAACGAGAAAAATTTATTTTTTAAATTAATTTACAATTCTGTGTAGTTGTTTCAAAATGAAGCAATTAAAAAAAAAACCTTTAGACATACCCATTTTTTGTCTCACACGTTTTTCTAAACGTGATTTCACAATCGCAATGAAGCTTTAAAATTTACATGAATTGACACTTTAAATTTGGTACGAAAATACATTTTTGGGTTTTTGTTATTTTACCAAGCTAATTTATGAAGATTTTAACAGCTTTAAAGTCCAAATGACGTAAGTAATATTTTTCCTATTTTATTTCTTTTCAAGATATTAACTTTCTTTAACTTTTTTTAAAATCTGGTTTTTCAATCGCAATCCATGTTCATATTTGCTTTATCAAGCATTTTAATTTAGGTTGAATATACAAAAATGAATGTAATGGCTGTCTGAGTTTTTCATCTTTTAAATTATAGGTCTAATTATAACATGCCGGGTTTGGGTCTTAGCACGATGACCGCTCGGTCATATTCCAATGCGGATAATCTAAAACACACTCTCATATTCTAACTATGCCCTACTATATACGTAGGTTCTACAAAAAATAGAGTACAGCACGTATTTTCAAGAGATTACGTTCAGCTTCAATCTGTGAAGCCAAATGATTATCAGAATCGTTATTTTTACAGAAGAGACGGGAGACATCGACGTCGGGTAACTGCTCTGGTTTCCGTTTCAACATTTTTATAATTAAAACGCTTTCCAATGTAAATGTAAAGGTTATGTTGATTTGTCTTAGGTTATGTTATGTTCGGTTTGGTTCGGGTAAGTTATGGTTAAGTTAGGTTAGGTTATTAGGTAAGGTTAGTTTAGGTTATTAAGGTTATGTTAGGTTATGGTTATGGTTAGGTTATGTCAGGTAAGGTTTTTAGGTTAGGTTAGTTTAGGTTATTAATGTTATCTTATGTTAGGTTAGCTTATGGTTATGTTAGGTTATGTCCTGGCTTTTTGTCGAACTCCACACCGATCACATGACTTATCTCACGTGCTCGATCAAAACAGCTGATTTTGAACACTATAACACATGTTTGCTTGTAAAACTTTAGTATTCCCTCTCGCTTGTGTACTACTTATCTGTAGGCCTAAGCACGGAAACGTTTGTAGTCTTTCGTTACAATTTAATAGTCTATTTCTAATAAAAAAATCTTTTTATAGAGAATTTCGATTAAAAAACCTATTGGAAAGCCATCATGGAAAGGTTCAAACCCGGGACCTTGAATTGAAATAAGGGCCATTACCAGACCTCTAGATCACTTCTTGAGGTGTGTGTGTGTGTGTGTGTGTGTGTGTGTGTGTGTGTGTGTGTATATATATATATATATATATATATATATATATATATATATATACACACACATATGAAACAATACCTCAAAAATTATCTAGAGGTCGGCACTTAGTTCAATTGCAAGTTTCCGTTTCTGGGCTTTACCAAGCCGCTTTAAAAACTCATTTTCCAAATATTGGTGTTTACTTACAGATCTACTGGGACTCTTGCAAAATTTCTGAATATATTTTCTTGGCTTCATCTCTTGACTGCTGGCTATAAATTGAATAGCATCGAGGGTGGTCGTTTTATTTATGTGTTAAAACTAGAATTAAAGTGTTAGGTCAAAATAGTTTTCAAACAATGCGTGACAAAAATGTTAAAAACGACAGGATGGTCTATAAATAACCTAAACTCTTTCTTAGCAGCAACTATAGCATTGATAAACATAGGACAGTCCATGCGACTTCGTTAAAAAATAAACTAACGTTTCTACGATAGCTGGTGAAATAGAATTAATTAGTTAACTGGCACGCAACTGTTTCGACGACTTGCGAAGCGAATTTATTATTGTTATTTATCTCACAACCGTTTGAAAATATTGTAATCAGCATTAAAGTGTGCATAAATTAGCAATTTAAATATAAAAATTACATTGAAAATACGAATGAAACCTCGCCGCCATCAAGTTGACTTTTGTGCGAATTAAAATAAAATTATTTAACCGAGGTACAGATTTTTAACGTTAAAATTAGTTATTAAAAGAGTATATGAAAAGATAGTATTAAAAAAATGTTTTGGAATGACAGCCATTTTGAAATTGTTAGAATGGATTTAGCTAAGAAACAAACTGATTCAAGTTATTACCTCTATTGATTATTATATCAAGTTTAAATCAGGTCTGTATATATTTAGTTCCAAGAAATGTTCTATTAGTGTATATACAGGAAAAAGTATATTTTCAGTTAAAAACACGATATACCAGTTTGTCACGTACTGTTACAATGTTACTGGAGTTAAATAGAGAACTGTAGAACCACCAGTCTCGAAAACTTTGAAAAATTTACAAGTCTAGTTTGTCTTAATAAAAGTTAATTTGTCAGGATTTTTCGGTATTTCACATTTATGTATCTTACAAAAGCGTGTTTTAAAAAATACAGCTAACTTGAAAAGTTATTTTTACGCCGGTAAAAATTAGTAGAATACAATTCAAAGGGAATTTTTACGTTTGTGTATCAAAATGTTTCAAAAGAAACACATAAATCGTATGCTAGAAATGTTTAAAGTCAGCGCTAATTGGTCCAAGTGACTGTTTAGGCATTGCGAACGACACTTTTTGCTGTATTACGAACGACACATATGCCTTAGTAAGCAATAAAATATAAGTATGCATGAGTACAGTATTTTAGTGTGAAACATGAAAGTATATGTAATTAATTGTAAATGTAGTTCTACGGTCGATACTAATTCACAACGACAAGAAACAGACGCCTAAGGACACTCAATTCGAGGTTTAAAAGCACGTGCTTCTCCATTTTATTCAATTTTTGAGAATGCGTTATTTTTCGACACAGTGTATAGACACTGTAGCTGGGTTAATTGGTTTTACTGCCTCTACAAACTCTCAACTACTACTTTGAAAGACAAACATCGGCGGTTGGAACAATTAAGCCGCACAAAAACTAACTTTCCCGTATAACCTGACGTAAAACCGGAGTCCATGTTTAATTAAACAAAACTCATTTGTCAAGATCCTCCTGTTCCTACCCCCTCCCTCTTTATGGTGCTAGGATTAGGAACCAATTTTAATTAAAATCGTTATAGCTGTTTTTGTGGAAAAACAATGTGGCCTTTTAGATTAAAGTTAGAAATGCTTACATACCGAATTTGAAAATATTGATCCAATCGCTCTTTACGGAGTCGCTTAGTCTGATTTTCCAAAGAATGTTCTTGGCAGTGCCTCCTAATTCTCAGTAATAAATTTATACTTGCATATTTCTCAAAAAGATAAAAAAAACAAAAGTAAAAAAAATCGCCGCAAGTAGGTTTCCCACTGACCTGATGGAAGCCAATTTATAACATTATTTTGTATCTTAAAATCATTTGAAAAAATGATTTCGTAATAATAATCAGCTTTAAAATTTATAAGTAATCTATTAGCATTTAACATTTTTAATAGAATTTAAGCTAACCTATGCTGATAACGACGGTACAACCAGATTTTGAAAAATTGCATGAATCTGTTATGATTTTGTTTAAAGATTTGAAATAACCATCATTTTCAAGCTATTTATTAAACAAATATTTGTGGAAAACGAACTCTCTAAGCTATAACTGCACTAAAATTGATTTTGTGCCTAGTTTGAATTAAACTGACATAAATCAACATATTAAGCTTCTACATTGCGCGGAAAAATCAGAATCATTTTAGTATTTCAGATAAAATTTAATAATTTAAAAAGATGATTTTTGGTATTAGTTTATGCAGACCATGGCATTGAAATCGAATTCTCAAAAATATATATGATTTTTTTTAATTTTAAAAGGATTTTTTTGAAAAAATGCTAGGTAACGAAATTGTCTGAGGTAGTACCGCTATCGATTTGTGTGCCTAGTAGCTAAAACACACACACACACACACACACACACACACAATATATATATATATATATATATATATATATATATATATAGAGAGAGAGAGAGAGAGAGAGAGAGAGAGAGAGAGACCCCGGTATTGGTTTTCACCGTGGTAGCCTCTTCAATAGCTCATTTTTCAATTTAAATTCGCTGTATAATTTACAAAATGTTGCATCAGACAGGATCTTCAAATACAATTACGTATGAAAATACGGTTACAATAGACTGAGGCAGTATGTACTAACAGTAACGGAAATGGAAATGACAATTCTTTGCTGCCTCTTTCATACGTGTTTCCTTGAACCTTAATAGCCTGGTATTCGTCGGCAATTACATTAACACGCTAATACAGTAAAGACATTGTTATATTTTTAGCTAAATTATGTAAATATATGCTGTACTGATGAATGCCTGTACTGATGTACTGATCTTATCTCTTCTGCCGGATTTTCCGTCTTCGCTTTTATTTCTATTGTTTCTTCTTTGTTTATATTTCCGAGCGAATCCATTGTTGAGAGTAAATTCACTTTTCCGGGACGTTTGAAAGAATGCTGGAACGACGTTGTGACAATTGAAAACTCGATTGTTGATACAGCTTCGGTTGTGTTCGTTATATCGTGGCAGAATTTCGACCACGCGGAAAATTTATGGCATCTCGGATAAATCTGTTATGTTTACAGCAGATTGAATAGATTGGATTTGTGTAGAGAATTGAATGACTTTTACAGGAGAATGATGTTTATTTAATCCTCTTACTTTGACAATAAAATATCAGATATAAAAATCTTCACGAAAATAAAAAGCATTTTAAAAACAAAGCAGCGAGCGTTACCGTTTCAAAAAAAAGAAAAATTATTAATTGCAATACACTTCGATGCCGTGAAGGTAGCGATTTTAAAAAATATAATAAAACCAATATTATTTTTTTTACAATATAATAAAGACAATTATTGTATTGTAAAAAAAAAGCAAGGGAGCAGATTCTTGAATTGAAGAAACAAGCAGCTAAAATAGGTCTAAACATATCGTTTGAAAAGACCAAAATCATGACAAACAACAAATACCCAAATAAATACCTTAAAATCCAAGAACAGAAAATAGAAATTGTAAAAGAGTTCAAATATCTTGGTGAATGGATTAGTTGGAATGCAGATAAAGGCAAGGCAATGGAATCCAGGAAAAACAAACTTGAATTGGCCTTCCAATTGACGAAAGAAACATACAATAAGAAATCCCTTTCATGGGGGTCCAAAATTAAACATAATAAAACAGTGATCAAGCCGGAAGCACTGTACGCAGCAGAAACGTTAACCATGAATCGCATAGGCCAGATAGAAAAGCTTGAAATAACGGAAAGGAAAATCTTAAGAAAAATTATAGGAACAAAATTTCAGGATAATAAGGATATATAAGGATATATAAGAAATGAAGCTCTCTATAAGAAAATTGAAAAACTGTCAGATACTATGAGAAAAAGGAGAATAAATTTTTACGGCCATCTTCTTAGAATGAACTCCAATAGATTGACGAAACAGGTGTTTGATTTTTCCCATAATCGTAAAACAAAACCGAACTGGTTTAAAGAAATTGAAAAAGACCTAATAGAATTAAAAATTACAGAAAATTCACTGCTTGACCAAACTGCTAAGATAAGTACCAAGGACGAAAGAATAAGATTCCAAGATAAAACCAAAATAGGACCTAAACCTATCATTTCGGAAGAGGAGAGGAAAAGAAGATCAGAAAGAATGAAGAGCTACTGGGAACAAAGAAAAGTACAGCGCGCAAGAAATGATTGATTCAGCGTACCCCAAAGAGGGTGAAACGAAAAGAAGAAAGACAATTATTGTAAAAAATCTGCTTTATATACAGATAGGTAAACGAGCTATCTGTTTAGTATTTTTACCTAATTTCATCTTTATAATCATAATTTTAAATTTTATTTAAAGTACGACAAAGAAACTACTACCGCCGTTAAGTTAAATTTTTTCACCGCCGTAAGTGAAATTGGAAAAAGAATTTTTTGTTTATGCAAATTTTAACGCTGTTCATGATAATGAAATTATATTTTAAATAATTTAAATTAAAAAGCTTTTGTAGATATGTGTTAGCTACGAAGTACATACCCCATTATATATACTACTCCCTCTATAATCCGACACTTCCCTTATTCGGCCTCCAGTAATCCGGCGTGTTTTTACAGACAGTTACCAACAAGGTAGCTTGGTAATTTGAGCTTTGCTGATAAAACTGGATTTAGAAAAAGGTGAAACGTTAGTCTCGCTAGAGAATGTGGAATTGTTCGTGCATTCACGACTTAAGGAAGAGCAGTGACGAGAAAACTGTAGAAAATTTTCTTTAAAAAAAATTAAAATATGAAAAGTTCGCGAGAAACGTTGAAAACTGGCGAGTTTCCACAAGTTGAAGATAGCCTCTAATTTTGGTTTTTACAGGAACGCATTATGCATACGCCTATTTCTGGAGCAATTCGAAAGGGAAAAGCTAGATTTTTCTGCAAAAAAAAAAATTATGAAAAAATGTCTGTATACAGCTGTTGAGTAAGACAGGTGAAAAAGTGTCATGTGAAAATTATTGTATACCTTCTAGTTCAATGGAATAATGCAGAATGTTGATACAAGAGAATACAGTACCTTAATGTATGTGTAATTTTTTCTTTATTGTAGTTTAAATTTATGTTAACACTTCAATTGCGTGTACTTATCTAGGGTATAATACAGAACATACATATATAAGTATACAATAAAACATAGCTTATGCCATTTACATGCGTCATTATTAGCGATTTCCAATAATCCTGCCTTTTCGGTAATGCGGCAGTGATCTGGTTCGATATCTGATGGATTATCGAGAAACCACTGAATAATTATTGGTGGTCAATGTGGCTGCGACACCTGTTAGTCTGAGCTACGTCTCTGAACTGTGCACCGCAAGGTCGGTAACAGAGTCACTTGGTGCCGCTGCTTTATACTCACCGTTAACGCCGAGCCCTTGTCTTTGTTAGTCTAACTAGACACCTGTCAGTCTGAGCTGCGTTTCTGAACTGTGCACCGCAAGGTCGGTAACAGAGTCACTTGGTGCCGCTGCTTTATCCTCACCGTTAACGCCGAGCCCTTGTCTTTGTTAGTCTAACTAGATACTTGTCAGTCTGAGCTGCGTTTCTGAACTGTGCACCGCAAGGTCGGTAACAGAGTCATTTGGTGCCGCTGCTTTATCCTCACCGTTAACGCCGAGCCCTTGTCTTTGTTAGTCTAACTAGACACTTGTCAGTCTGAGCTGCGTTTCTGAACTGTGCACCGCAAGGTCGGTAACAGAGTCACTTGGTGCCGCTGCTTTATCCTCACCGTTAACGCCGAGCCCTTGTCTTTGTTAGTCTAACTAGATACTTGTCAGTCTGAGCTGCGTTTCTGAACTGTGCACCGCAAGGTCGGTAACAGAGTCACTTGGTGCCGCTGCTTTATCCTCACCGTTAACGCCGAGCCCTTGTCTTTGTTAGTCTAACTAGACACTTGTCAGTCTGAGCTGCGTTTCTGAACTGTGCACCGCAAGGTCGGTAACAGAGTCACTTGGTGCCGCTGCTTTATCTTCACCGTTAACGCCGAGCCCTTGTCTTTGTTAGTCTAACTAGATACTTGTCAGTCTGAGCTGCGTTTCTGAACTGTGCACCGCAAGGTCGGTAACAGAGTCACTTGGTGCCGCTGCTTTATCCTCACCGTTAACGCCGAACCCTTGTCTTTGTTAGTCTAACTAGACACTTGTCAGTCTGAGCTGCGTTTCTGAACTGTGCACCGCAAGGTCGGTAACAGAGTCACTTGGTGCCGCTGCTTTATACTCACCGTTAACGCCGAGCCCTTGTCTTTGTTAGTCTAACTAGATACTTGTCAGTCTGAGCTGCGTCTCTGAACTGTGCACCGCAAGGTCGGTAACAGAGTCACTTGGTGCCGCTGCTTTATACTCACCGTTAACGCCGAGCCCTTGTCTTTGTTAGTCTAACTAGATACTTGTCAGTCTGAGCTGCGTTTCTGAACTGTGCACCGCAAGGTCGGTAACAGAGTCACTTGGTGCCGCTGCTTTATCCTCACCGTTAACGCCGAGCCCTTGTCTTTGTTAGTCTAACTAGATACTTGTCAGTCTGAGCTGCGTTTCTGAACTGTGCACCGCAAGGTCGGTAACAGAGTCATTTGGTGCTGCTGCTTTATCCTCACCGTTAACGCCGAGCCCTTGTCTTTGTTAGTCTAACTAGACACTTGTCAGTCTGAGCTGCGTTTCTGAACTGTGCACCGCAAGGTCGGTAACAGAGTCACTTGGTGCCGCTGCTTTATCCTCACCGTTAACGCCGAGCCCTTGTCTTTGTTAGTCTAACTAGATACTTGTCAGTCTGAGCTGCGTTTCTGAACTGTGCACCGCAAGGTCGGTAACAGAGTCACTTGGTGCCGCTGCTTTATCCTCACCGTTAACGCCGAGCCCTTGTCTTTGTTAGTCTAACTAGACACTTGTCAGTCTGAGCTGCGTTTCTGAACTGTGCACCGCAAGGTCGGTAACAGAGTCACTTGGTGCCGCTGCTTTATCTTCACCGTTAACGCCGAGCCCTTGTCTTTGTTAGTCTAACTAGATACTTGTCAGTCTGAGCTGCGTTTCTGAACTGTGCACCGCAAGGTCGGTAACAGAGTCACTTGGTGCCGCTGCTTTATCCTCACCGTTAACGCCGAGCCCTTGTCTTTGTTAGTCTAACTAGACACTTGTCAGTCTGAGCTGCGTTTCTGAACTGTGCACCGCAAGGTCGGTAACAGAGTCACTTGGTGCCGCTGCTTTATACTCACCGTTAACGCCGAGCCCTTGTCTTTGTTAGTCTAACTAGATACTTGTCAGTCTGAGCTGCGTCTCTGAACTGTGCACCGCAAGGTCGGTAACAGAGTCACTTGGTGCCGCTGCTTTATACTCACCGTTAACGCCGAGCCCTTGTCTTTGTTAGTCTAACTAGATACTTGTCAGTCTGAGCTGCGTTTCTGAACTGTGCACCGCAAGGTCGGTAACAGAGTCACTTGGTGCCGCTGCTTTATCTTCACCGTTAACGCCGAGCCCTTGTCTTTGTTAGTCTAACTAGATACTTGTCAGTCTGAGCTGCGTTTCTGAACTGTGCACCGCAAGGTCGGTAACAGAGTCACTTGGTGCCGCTGCTTTATACTCACCGTTAACGCCGAGCCCTTGTCTTTGTTAGTCTAACTAGATACTTGTCAGTCTGAGCTGCGTTTCTGAACTGTGCACCGCAAGGTCGGTAACAGAGTCACTTGGTGCCGCTGCTTTATCTTCACCGTTAACGCCGAGCCCTTGTCTTTGTTAGTCTAACTAGATACTTGTCAGTCTGAGCTGCGTTTCTGAACTGTGCACCGCAAGGTCGGTAACAGAGTCACTTGGTGCCGCTGCTTTATACTCACCGTTAACGCCGAGCCCTTGTCTTTGTTAGTCTAACTAGATACTTGTCAGTCTGAGCTGCGTTTCTGAACTGTGCACCGCAAGGTCGGTAACAGAGTCACTTGGTGCCGCTGCTTTATCTTCACCGTTAACGCCGAGCCCTTGTCTTTGTTAGTCTAACTAGACACTTGTCAGTCTGAGCTGCGTTTCTGAACTGTGCACCGCAAGGTCGGTAACAGAGTCACTTGGTGCCGCTGCTTTATACTCACCGTTAACGCCGAGCCCTTGTCTTTGTTAGTCTAACTAGACACTTGTCAGTCTGAGCTGCGTCTCTGAACTGTGCACCGCAAAGTCGGTAACAGAGATAGATAGGATGAACTTACAACTAATTTCATATTGGTTAAATAAGTTGCTAGGATGAAATCGTAAATTCTTAAATAACTAATGTACTCATTCTTAAATAACTGATTTAATTGTGCCTTTTAAATTAATTAAACAAAACTCATTTGTCAAGATCCTCCTGATTTACAGGAGCTGATCTTGTAAATCTGATTTGATAATCTGATTTACCAGATTATCAATTAATGGTCAAATTTATGATAATCAAAATATCAAAACAATTTGATTTACTAATTTAAACGTTGCAAATTATTATTCCGTGTTAATAATTTTACACGGTAAGTGTAAAATTACTTATTTTATTGAGTGTAAAATATGATTACTAGAGACTATACAATAGGAATCACTCAGATTAAACCGCGGAAAGCAATAGAAAAACACTCACTTAGGAACCAATAGGTCTAGAATTACCACTCAAGTTTCAGCTGATTTAGGGCGTTGAACTGGGAAAAATGACACCCTGAACATAAAAATCGGCTTAGCCAAATCGGTGTTATGAAAATCGGAAGGAATGGTAAATAAGCTAGCGATAGGCTTTGTTTAGTGTAAATATATCGAGATGCAACCCCCGACTGCATTTATTGTATGAACATGCAAATTCATAATTTATTAACTAAGTACTGGGAAAATATTCTTCAGCATTTGTTCTAATACCTTGTTTTCATCTTTTTAAATCGATTGTATTTCAGATTTTCATTTCTTTTAATTGTAAAATATATAATTTTTGAGTATATTTTTTGTATTTTGTGTTTTAGCTGTCGTGTTTTTTATTTTTTTAATATTTTTTTTTACTATAAAGATTTAACTCCGTAAGAACTAATAATATATTAAAACTATAAATCTACAATCATGGGAAACGCTGTTTCAGTGCGCACGCGTAGCGTTGGCTCTAAAATGAAACCAGTTATTTCAAAAGTAGCAAATTTAAGTATTTCTCTTTTATGGAGTATAATTAAGTGCTTAGAGTTACTGTTCCAGAGAATTTAAACGTAAAATATCGTAAAACTAAATTATTTGTGTTTGCAACTGAGAATAGAATAGCAAGAAGGTGAAGCGAATTGGAGCCATGGCACATTTAACACACTGGCATTGGCAAACTAAATTTTGTTTAGTGAAATATTGCTTTTTGTTTCAGTAAATACTGTAGTCTACATAAAAGCATTGTTATTAGGCATACTTATTGAATGTTGTAGGCCTACCTACGTAATTTATTGCCGAGACATAAATACATCAAGTGTAATAATGGCGTTCAAAGAATAGGCAATTAGGAACAACATAGAATTGGACTGCTGCAGTGTTCGTACGCCAGTTTCCTTTTACAAATTTCATATAACTGAAGAACAATGCCGCATAGGAAATCTAAATGAGAGAAACATATTAATTTGCACTATTGTATGAGAATTGTACGTAGGTAGATTCTAATTCCGAAAAAAATGCTGAAAGGTTCCCTGTAAAGTAGGGGTTTTCAACCTTTTTCTGTTTCGACTCACTAAATAATTTTTTTTATTCTGTAGACCCGCATATCTTTAAAATGTGTTTCACAAATATGACAGCAAATAAAGCTTTTATTAGGAGCAATTCAGTAATACATTTTTTAAAAATAATTTGTACTTTGTATTTTTAGATATGCACTAAAGATATAATAACAATAATTATTATTTTAATAAGATGTTTGCGGTTTATGTCCTTCGATTATATACAGGGAAATATTTGTTAATATTAATCGTAAATCACTACGTTCTGATATCTTGAATCGATTTCTTGTCTTTCGCAATAAATTGTTTACACAGGTAAATCCTGCCTCAACCAAGTAAGAACTAGGAAATGCTAACAATAGTGGTTCGCTGATATTTGTTAATCTGGCGTAAACATCATAGTCTTTGCAACTCCAAAATTCGGCATATCCGCTTGTTTGAAAGTTATTTTGAATTTCAAATTCTCTCAAAGTTCAATCAATTCTTCTTATAGGGAAAATTCAATATCGGCCATGTCGCTTTCAAATGGTTTTATAATCAAAGACGGAACATTTAAATTTTTTAAATCCTTGTAATTCAATCAACCCCCTTCAAAGTTCAATAGATTCCCAAGGGGTCCTCCTTGACCCCGTTGAGAACCCCTGCGAAGCGATCCGTCCCTCCCAAGTAACCCAAGATGCCGCAGTGCGGGAGGTGACAACTAGTACTTTCAGTTATCCATAATGTAAAAACGGTAATTTCTATATAGTTTGGCAGTACTATTACGTTAAGAACGAAGTGGTAAGAATAATAACTATAAAAAAAATAATGAAAATGGTCAAGTGAAAGCGAAGAAAAACCATCTGAAAATGGCACTTTAAATTATTTTTCCCTTCAACATTGACGCTTGTACAGCCTAAACTACTGAACCGATTTTGTTCAACGGTGACTCGTTTTATCTTTTCTATTTGCCGGATTTGATTTTTGCATAACAAAAAGCCAAAAATAAGACGGATTACCTTTGTAAAATTGCAAAAAACCACAAAACAATTAGTAAATTAAAAAATGTGTGCTCCTTCAGCCTAAACTAATTAATCAATTTTGATAAAAAATTACTTATTCTCATTATTATAGTATCTATATGGTTATTCATAAAAGAAAAAATATGTTAAAAATTATTACATTACAAAACCATAAGAAAATTAAAAAAAAAATAGTTTGGAAACATTGACGCCCTTACAGCCAAAAATGCTGAACCAATTTTCACCAGTCATTACTAATTTTATTTGTCATGGTTGCAGTATTTCACTTTCGTATAAAAATTACAAAAATAATTACTTTTACAATTATAACATCGCAATAAACAGTTAAAACATTTACCGATTTTGATATCTTATATCTTTATTAACTGCACCTTTATAACTTGAATTGTTTTAATTACTTATAAAAGGCAACTTGTTAATATAATTTATGAACATTTTAAACAATATCTTTTGATGTTCTCTACAACCCTAAAAAAAATCAGCTCTTACAGTCTTTGGCTATTAGACCTATAATCGAATATAAACAATAAAATAATTTCTTTGTATAAACATTTTCTTTTCACCAGCATTAGTGAATAATTTAATTTATCATGATGATATTCATATAGGAACTTAATGACTGTTCGTAGAAAAAACTCTATTTTGAAAAACCATAAAATTGAAGAATATGGTGTTGTTTGTAGACTAGGTCTCTTATAAGGACGTAATAGAATTTTGCTAGAGTATCAGAGGTGTTTGTAGAGCGTGATTGTATTAGGAACGTCTCACAGTTAAAAAAGTTGTGTCGTTCGTAGAAGTTCTCCATAGGAACCCCATACATGTACATCGAATAGTACATTATTATTAGGAACATCAAAAAATTATAATTATTATTTAAATTATTATATAAATTATTATAATTATATTACAATTATATTATATTGTAAAATATTATAAAATTGTAAAATATTATATTGTAATATATAAAACAATTATATTATAATAATTATATAATTATAATTATTATAATTATTATATAAATTATTATTAGGAACAAAAAAAAAGTAGGGCCTATAATAATTTCCTCAAAATACTTTCCTCAGTAGGTCCTCATAGATTCATACGTATAGGCGATCGTATAATAGGCTCTTTAGGAATATCATATAGTTGAAGTGTGATAATAGCGTTTGTAGAAAATGTTCCTCTTAAGAACAACATATAATTGGACTGATAATTTAGAGAAGTTTTTAGAAATGTTCCTGATAAAAACATCATAGATTGGACTAACGTATTAGAGGTGTTTTTAGAATACTTTCTTTTTAAGTACAACATAGAATTGAAAAGTAATAATATTTTCGTAAAATTGGTTCTGTATAGGACCGTCATATAATGTGACTATTGAGAATATTTTTCTATTAGGAACATCATAGACTTGAAGAGTAATTATGACGTCCGTAAAATAAGGTTCCATAATGGGACATCTTATATTACCCATTATTATTATTATTATTATTAGCAGTGCATCGAATATTGAAGACTTTCGTATAATTGAAATGTGTATGAAGTGAGCGAGATCGGTCTCCCTTATTAACTACGTTAAAGACGACATTAAACTAAACGTCGTTGATTACAACATAAATTTGAATTGAAATATTAGAACAAGTCTATACTTGATCATATTGTAAACATCAAATTTCCATTGGCGTTTATCCAAATAAAAAACATAATCTTCGATCGATTGAATTAATCATAACGATTCTTTGCATAATTAAAACTAGTACTAGGATAGGCCTACTGTGTGCGACCACGACTATGGAGCAGCTAGGTTTTATTATTGTCCTAAATCCTTGCTGTAATTTATCAGGTTTATTAACACATTTCCGCTGAAAAATGAGCTATTGGATCGGCCATCATGGTAAGTCCCGGGACCTTTAAAGCCGATCCCGACGTCTAGATCACTTTTTGAGGGATCGTTAAAATTTTTATTACACACACACACACACACACACACACACACACACACACACACACACACACACACACACACACACATGCGCGCGCGCACACGCACACACACACACACACACACACACACACTGAAGATATTAAAGAAATATTTACAAATAAAACCTACTACAACCAGATTTTACATTACATACCTAAATTATGCAGTAGTATTCACTGTTTACTAAAAGCAGAGAATTTTATTTAATAACATTATCAGAACTGTTCTAGATTGTCTTACCGATTCTACTTTAAAAACAAATTCGGTCAATAATTATTTAATTATTGGATACAGTAATAATTTAAATATTACTTTTAACATTTTTTTTCTTAGCAGTCAGCTGTTTTGGTTCACCACGCAATTGTTTTGTCATCTTCACCTGCATTTTGCTGCACTCTAACGGGGACTTGTTTACTGATTCTGGAATTTTGTTTACAGATTTTTTATTGGTTTTAAGTCGGTTTTTAAATTTCATTTTAAAACCTTAAAGTGGAAAAGTATGAGGCGTGGGAGTTCCCTGGTGTTCTGACGAAACTCTAGATACTCAATATATTTAGTTTGTATAACGCAGGTCGCTATTTTTGGTACAAAACCGACCGGAATAAGACAAAATTATTCAGCGCAAGTTCTGTACTGTGGTGTCTGTCCATCTACTATTATAGTTACAATTTCGAAGCCATGTTTATAGTTTTTAACATTTTACGAGACATGTACAATCAAAGCGAATACTATAGTGCAATAATTGCCTTCTTTGTTGGTTTGTTGCCTGACAAATGACATATAAATCTGCTAAAATAAACTTGTTATATAGCTGGATAATTAAACGACGTGTTAAAAAATCTTAAAGCTTTTTTTATCAATGGTGTTACAACAGATTTGTGATTAAATTAAAATAGATTTAATTCGTTGTTCAATCGAATGTATTTCAGAAAATAATAAATAAAATTAGTACTTTGGCTTAAAAAGAAATCGCTAAAAGTATATTGGGCGGAGCTTATATAAGGATGAGGCGTGGCAACATTGTATGCCGTATAAACGAGTGCACTTGTAGATCAGTTACGTACAAATATAAGATTTGCAAATAGAGTGAATTCAAAACGTTTAACAAATTATAATTATACGCAAGTTCTCCAAGGTAATTGGATGAGCTATTTAAATAAATAATTTATTTATAGTAGGTTTAAAAGTCTAGTGTTTTCCAGCAGGAATAATTAAAATTCAAATTCCGAACGTTATAATTTCAAGTTTTCAGTTTTAAAATATTTATCTGTTTGTGCAGATTTTGTAAATTAATTAAAATGCAATTTCACTCCTTAATATTAAGTAACGAACCAGCATATATTTTCGGTAAATATTTATAAAGACTAAACAGTACATCTGTTTAATGTAGCGTCGCTCAAATGTAAATAATTTTAAAGTACAATGATGCCATGTCTTCGAGTTGAAATTTTAAAACCTAAAATTGGCTAAGATAAATTGTTTTTCAAGATTTTGTTTTCATTCTTTATTAAAGTATAGTCATGAGAAAATGAGTTATTGCAGTGACTATCATGGTAAGACCCAGTCCCAGAATCATGAAATGTGAAACAGACATCTAGAACACGTTTTCATAAATTAAGTTTAGAAGTGCGTGAATGTATTGTTTAGATGTGTTTGTGTGAGTGTATGCTATTTAGTTTTATTTTAAATGCAGACTTCCCTTTTATGAAGCAAGTTTATACGTCGTGATTCCTATTTTATTTTTTCTTAGGTTGAAGTTTTTTTTGTTTTATTAAAATTTTAACCAGACTTTCAGTGATTGCTGCTAAATATTCCTAATTTTTTTTGTACCCACCTGTTAGCAAGGACCTAAAGAATGCTTTTTTATTCACCGTAAATCAATATAGCCTTATTTTTTAAAATCTTTATTGTTATATCTTCTTTTTTTAAGGAAATTTATGTTCTTGTAGGCCCTATGTAGGTATTTATTTCCTATTGGTATGTATTATTTTTGTTCTAGTAGGCCTACGTATTATTTATTTACTGTTTTTTTTTTTTTAGTTGCTAATGTAACAGTTGTACTTAATTAAATTTATTTATTAGCGAATAAAATTTTAATTCTAATACGTGGTAAGCAATACACTCAAATGCCTTTTGAAGCTTTAGCTTCTTATACCGCGTTGTGCACTTTGTATTTATCACCATGGAGTGATTAAGTTTCATCGAGTAGGCTTACGAAGCGTAAGTAACGCGAGTAGGAGAAGTATTACACAGACTCCCTCCAGTTCTTAGCTCTTCTCCTTTCTTTCGTCTGCCGGTTCCGACTGAGTTGGTCGCGCGCGTATGTATGTTTTGTGCCTGTATGTACATACAACGTGCATGCTTATCTCTCTCTCTCTCTCTCTCTCTCCCCTCTCTCTCTCCCTCTCTCTCTCCCTCTCTCTCTCTCCCTCTCTCTCTCTCCCTCCCTATCTCTCCCCCTCTTTCCCCCTCCCTCCCCCTCTCCCCCCACTTTTCTTCTTCTCATATTCTCGTCGCGCGTGCATGTAATGATGTAGTGTACATTGTGTATATTGCCAGCAGCAACAGTTCAATGGTATACGGTTTATATTCAGTAATAACACATGTGTTTGATTTTATTTTTCTTATATTCTCGAGACGTTAAATGTCTTATATTTATATTTTCTAAGTTCTCGAGACGTTATATATATATATATATATATATATATATATATATATATATATATATATATATAGAAGCTAACGCTTCTGCCGACAGTCCAACTGACTGTACCATTTTTTTGAAAGAACAATCTTCTCCTTGAAATTACAAATCTAACAGATAAGATTTTGTAACATTTTAATAACATTAGTTTTAGATCTCGACTCTTTTTCTTTTCTTTTTAACGAATTTCTCTAGAAATAAAAACCTCATAATCGACTGAATCTAAAATTTAGATAAGAGAGACAGACAGAAACCGCAATAAGCCACGTTGATTTCTCCGCAGACCATAAACAAACAAGGGCAAATTAAAAATTTATTTAACGTTTTCAGTTTACAGTCGACAGTTGATTAAAATAATCGATGCAGAAGAAAGAAAAATGTTGGCATACGTTTTTTACAAGAATTTAATAATCCTTTTGTAAACTTTGTAGAATGTAATAAATGTTTAATTTTTTGGTAGCGAATTTCTATTCGAAAATGAACCATAAGAACGGCCATCGTGGTAAGACCCTAGACCATGTTTAATGAAATGTTACCGGTCCTAACTCTACAACACGTTTTGATAGGTTGTTTAAATTTTGATTTATTTTGTACTCTGTGTCTAAAAGATGGGAAATTACATCACCGTTTTATTGTCCAAAGGCAAAACAAAAGGCCCTTACTAGTAAACCTTACGACCGATTACTAAAGATTTTGACGAAAACGGTCTCCTTAACCGAGCGATCGAGAGAAAAATATAGGCGTTGAAGACAAAATCTGTTTAAGGGTAGTTAGGAAAACTAAAATATATTTTTGTATTTATCTAGTTCTGTTATAATTTAAATCTAGAAGTGATATTGATACCGAATGTATATATTTTTTTTACCCATAAAGAGTTAGAACAAAAATTTAAGTTTTCATGCCCCCTATGTGTTCCACACAAGTTAATTCAGAAAATTTTCGAAAAATTTATAAATCTAATTTGGCTCAAAACAAAAATGGGATTTCAGGATTTTTTTTATGTTCTACATATTTTTGATTTTACGGACCTCAACAAAAACGTATTTCAAAAAATTCATGGACAAATTTAAAAGGTTTGTTTTTACGTTGTCAATAATTTTCAATTAGGGTAATTTTGTTTTGTTTTGTTATTTTAAGGCGAAAGTGACATTGAGGCAATTATCGCCTCCCTAAATGTAAGTGTGAGTGTAAAGTATTAAAGTCGTAAGAGTAAGTGTGTGTTAGACTCGGGTACTGCGAGGAACGTCTAAATCCTCTCAATAGGTGCAGCTAGTTGCACCCCTGCGGGGATTAGGGTAAAAATAACTTGAATATGATTCAAAAGTAATTTTTATGTTTTGGCATTCATAATAAAAGACGCATTTAGGTTTACATTAGATTAGACACTACAGAAACGCACTGCAATCGACGTACATATTGCGCAACTAAACCTCTTAAGCACTAGTTTAGCAAATTGGTGCCGTTAATCAGTTACAGAAATCCACTAATTAACTCATCCAACTGGAGGTTCTTAGAGTCCTGAAAACCAATAACACTTAACTTCCTACTAGCAAGAGCCTTGCAATCATGAATTATGTATCTTGAAGTCTCCTCCTCTTTCCTGCATAACCTACATACGATTTCTCCGTGATACATACCTATCCTGTTCATATGCACCCTCAGACTACAGTACCCTGTAATGAGCCCCAAGATTTTCCTGAGTTGTGCTCTGTCCATGAGTCCTGCTAAGTCCATGAGCCATATTTCCTAAGATTCGTTTGCTATGAGAATACCCATGAAGGTTATCCCATTTTGTCTGGTTTTGCTTGTTAATCCAACTGCTTATAACAGACCCTACCAACGATAGAGAGATCCTTTAAGCTGGCTCAGATGCAATTCTCAAGTCAGCCAGTCGGTCTGCCTCCTCATTACCCTCAACTCTTATACACCGGAACTCGGTGAGGAAAGCATTGAGGTTCTCCCGACACTCACAGATCAACTTAGACCGAATTGTAGGATCCACAAGTGCTTTGATGGCTGCCTGACTGTGGGCAGAAATACGAATACAAGCCTTCTGGAAAGCCCTTTTTAAATTCTCCCGAACATAGTCATTAATGGCCATTACTTCAGCCTGGAATACTGGTACCACTGTCCTACGGCAACAGCTTTCTTTGCCCTAGTCTCAGCCAGTACACCCCAGCACCTGTGCCTGTCTTTGTCTTGCAGCCATCCATACTAGTTCTCAAGATTTTGCCAACGTATGTCTTCCTCCTCAAATATCATCGTTGCATCAAAGAATCTAGAAACTGTGTTGTTTGACCACCTGATCAAGCCTCATCATTATAATTGCGTCTATAATTTTTTCCTGTGATTCTACCATGCCACAAAGTTGAAGATAGTCAGATTCCACTTCCCTGCAGTCAAGGTGCACTTAAATTAGTGCAGTCTGTGCGGCTAGTTCAAGTCCGCGTTGCGGTAGAGTAGATGACACAAAAGTCAGCCAGCCATTTTTAAAATGAAAACGTTTAAGATTACATTTCAACGTTACTAATGTACAAGGGCAAGAAACAAGGCGCCTTAGGGTAATGGTAAAGGGTGTTTCGAAAATTTATGAAACAGAAATTTTCAAAGAGGAAATTGTCTTTGTTTTCAAACTTGATTATGGACGGCTATTTCGTTTAAAAAGAAATACTTTATTTTCATTTTGGTAATTTTTAATACGTTATAAATTGCATAAATTTAGGACTATTAATTTTTTTTTACGAAAATAACCATCCTTAAATATTGTTGATATTTATTATTGATATTATAAAAATTATATTATATTAATTATATATTATATATTATATTATAAATTATATATTTATATTATTGATATTATAAAAATATAAAAAGTTGTTTATGGTTAGATTAAAAACTGGCGGTTACATAACACTGCATTTGTAACCAACGTGTAGGTTGTGCAAAATAGTGAGACATTCTTAAACTTTCAGGACACACACAATGTGTGTGTGTGTGTGTGTGTGTGTGTGTGTGTGTGTGTCGTTCGTATTTTCATGTTCGTATTTTAGCCCAAATTCATTTAAATTGGAAACTATTTTGGTAATAGCTTGAACAAGTTCTTCACCCAGAAAAATCCGCTCTACAGTTTCAAAATGGCGGTCATTTAATAATCTTAAAAAATCGTAACTTTTGTTATCTTACACTCTCTTGTAAATTCTACTTCGTATTTTTTATAAACGTTAAAATCTGCACCAGAAATGTACATTTAAAATTTTCACAATCTTTTGAAATTACGAAAAAGTATCTGACTGTGGTCAGGGTTTATTTTCGTGTTTTTTTTCTAATTGTGAAGTTTAAAATGCAATGTTACACCAGTTTGACTCGATCTTATTACAGAAATCGATTTTTGTAATAGGTTTGACAAATCCGTTACTTAAAGAGAAGAACCTGTTAAATTGTTTCAGAATGGAGGCCGTTTCAAATTTTAAAACATTCATAAATCTTTTGTTACACTTTTTTGAAAAATTGATTTGATACCATCGTAATCAGCTTAACGTCATAAAATTACTTTTTACTTCGTAAAAAGAGTAGACGCGAGAAAATAAAAAAAGTAATACGTAATTGGTAAGTAAACCAAGACTCTTCATTTTGTATAGTTTTAATTATTATAAAACATTTACAAACAGTTTTGGGCATCCGGGCTTGTAGGCGTACACCGCTCAGAGAATCGCTTTTTAACATTAATATTTTGAGAATTAATTGAACAAACCAACTTTAAATATATTAAGGGAACGATATTATGAAACTTCCAAGTGACATGCCAACCTGGCGCCTGACTCCCTACTAACCCCCTCCCTCTCCGAGAGCGTGTACAACTCACGTACAGTGATCAATAACAAATAATTGTTGCTATTATTGAAATTAGATAAACTAATTAAAGGATATATTAGACATTCGCTATGAACCTTGACATTAAACTAAAATTATATGCACTAACGCTTGATAATTTTGTTGAAAGCATAGACGAGCAACGCTCAATAATACTACGAGGTGTGTTCAGAAAGTAACGAGAATTTTAATTTTTTTGAACAAAATATTTATTCTTCTACATTGATGTTGTCGCCTTCAAAATAGTCCCCATTGGAGATTATGCACTTGTGCCAGCTCTTCTTCCCATCCTCAAAATACTTCTCAAATTCGATCTTTGAGATAACCTTTAGTTCTTTCAGCGATGCGCTTTTAATGTCATCTACCCCTGTAAAACGACGGCCCTTTAAGGTTCTCTTTATTTTTGGAAATAGGAGAAGTCACACAGAGCCATATCTGGAGCGAATATGGAGGCTGGGGCATCGTTACAGTACTGTTTTTGGCCAAAAATCCACAAACAAGCAATGAAGTTTGTGTGAGCTGGTGCATTATCGTGGTGCAAAAGCCATGAATTGTTTTTCCACAGATCCGGGTGTTTTTTTCGGATTGCTTCACGCAAACGGCGTTGAACTTGTAGGAAGTACTCCTTATTGACCATTTCACCTGGTGACAGAAATTCATGATGCACAATGCCATTAATATCGAAGACCACAGTGAGCATAACCTTCACGTTCGACCGCACTTGTCGAGCCTTTTTCGGTCTTGGCGAGCCAGAATGCCTCCACTGGGATGATTGAGCTTTAGTTTCGACGTCACATCCGTAAACCCATGTTTCGTCACCTGTTTTAATACGTTTCAATAATTTTGCATCTTCGTTGACTTCATTTAGTGACTCCTGAGCAACTTCCATTCGCCGCTGTTTTTGTTCAAAATTCAACAATTTTGGAACGAATTTTGCTGCCACGCGTTTCATACACAAAACATTGAATACAATGTCATGACATGATCCAATCAATATGCCAACATCATCAGCGACCTCTCTAATTGTGATTCGGTGATAGTTCATAACCATTTCTTTCACTTTTTCCACGTTTTCATCGGTTGTTGATGTGCTGGGGCGTCCAGGGCGTTCGTCATCTTCAACGTCTTTACGGCCTTCTTAGAAACGCTTATACCACTCGTAAACTCTTGATTCACTCATAGCAGACTCACCATAGGCCTTTGTTAACATTTCACACACTTTGTTACACTTTATTCCATTCTTTACGCAAAATTTGATACAAATTCTTTGATCCATTTCTTTTAACAAACGAAAATCGCCGAGCTTATAAAAACACGTCAAACCTTAGTGGCTGTCACAGACAAAGTCAACAATGAAAACAGCTGAAAATTTTAGCATACTTCAAGGGCATGAATACCAACATAATTAAAAAAATGTATGACAATCGGACTCTCAAGCCCGCAAAATTTAAAAATTCTCGTTACTTTCTGAACACACCTTGTAAATCTTAATTTTTTGTAAATTGTATTAAGCTCTTACGTAAATTTGATTTATATTTTATTGCCTATTTTAATGCTTATATCCGGCGTATGAGAAATCTAGAACTGTTTTACTAGAAAAGTAAGTGTTAATTTAAAAAAATTTATAATGGAAATGGGACTATTATGGTAAGCCTGGAAGTTTGAAATGAGCACAGGTTCCGGCTTCTAGATCACTTCTTGAGAAAACGTTCTCTCTCTCTCTCTCTCTCTCTCTGTATATATATATATATATATATATATATATATATATATATATATATATATATATATATATAGCTTTTCTATTTCACAGAGGAAAAAATATGAATTACATTGAAAACCGGTTCCTATGTAGGGCCAACAATAATGTTTCGAAAAAAAAAATTTTTATTCCGAAGTTTCACTAAAATCGTTAATTCTGAAGTCGAAGTGCTATTTTATACCTGGAGCGAGAACCACCTCGAAGATGCCAGATACGATTTTAGCGAAACGTCAAACAATACTTTGTTTACAAACAGATATGTCGAACGTATGTATACCGGTTTTTAATGTAATTCATATATATGAATCGATTTTGGCGGTAATAGCTCGAACATGTTCGTTACCCAGCAAAATACTTTTAACAGTTTAAAAATTGCGGCAATTTTAAGTTTTAAAAATCTTAACATTTTTATTTTACAATTTTTTTTGGATATTGATTACGCTAAAATATACACCGTTTACAACTGCATAAATATGAATTTAAAATTTGCAAATTCCATGGAAATTACCTTAATCAGCAAAGGTTCAGAATTAAATTTTATATTTTAAATATAATTTAAAAATCTTTGAGTTATTATTACTCAGTCTGAACTTAATTTGAACAGAATCTAATGAATTGAATTTAAATATTTTTAACTAGTTTTTGAAAACGATTTTTAGGAAAAAAATTTAAATAAGAGAAAGTTTGCACAATTTAACTCAAATGAAAATTTCAAAATAAAGTAAAATATGCCTACTTATAATATGTGGAGATAAAGATATTATTTCATATGCAAAAAAAGGCATAGATTAACCTGCATAAAAATAAAAATGTTAAAACTAAATGTAAGATACGTAAAGGTAAACAAAACGGGTGCGGTATAATTATTAGCAACGGGAAAAGTTGACAAGGTATGAGCAGTGTACAGTACGAAATTATATACCAGGAACGTTAACCTAAATACTGCAATTACGTAGGCCTAATATGTGTCACAACAAGCTACAACTTTAATTCCAGCATCACAGCGGGAGCGTGTTAGTGTGTAATCTAATTTGTCGATTAACCTCTTATCGTTACTGCCACTGAACTGGACCAGTGCTGACCTAATTCAAAACAAATTCTGTATTAGCTTTTTATTATATCGTAATACTTGTAACAGTAAGCTACAACTTTAATTCCAAACTCACAACGTAGTGCAGTTAGCGTGTAGTGTCATTTGTCGGCTGAAGATTTATCATGACTGTCACTGGACCAGTGCTGACCAAATTAAACACAAATACTCTCCTAGCTTTAAAATGATACTTTTAACTGTAATTATTATCCTTTATTCGAATGACATCAGAATATGGTCAAAATTTGCCAAAAGATCAAAGCTTAGATGCTTAAGCCTATATTGAAATATTAAAATGTATAAATAAACAGTCAGTGCTGATATCTTGTGTGGTACATTTGAACTATTTTATTACAAGCCTAGCTGCCTAATCCTATGTTAAAATAGTGGAAACTAAAAAGAAACAATCAAGTATAATACCTTATGTACTATTTTAACATAGCCACTTATAGGGTCTATGAGTAGGATTCCGGCTAGATGGGCCCAAATGGCCCAAGCAACTGTTGTATATATATATACGTGCCGTAGGTGTGCGCGAGGTGTTGGTGGCGTCGTGACGTAGGTGTACGCAAGGTGTGCGTGCCCACCGCCATCGTGTTACGTGCCCAACCCACCCCAAAGAGTGTTATATAAAGTAAGTCTATATATGACCGCCTCTCTCCCTCGAGGGTGGTGTATGATATATGTAGGTGCTCAGACGGCTGTATGCGATATCGTGTTACGTGCCCAGCCCTTGGGTTAGTCATGGTACGTACCCAACCCGTCGCCATCATGTTCGCTGCCTAGCCTCTCTCTCTCTCTCTCTCTCTCTCTAGTGTCATCATGTACCTTGTCAATCCTTTTTTGCTATCATGGTACGTGCCTAGCCCATTACCATTATGTACCGTGCACAGCCATTTCAGCCATCACGGTACGTACCCAACCTGTTAGATACTGTTCGCTGCCTAGCCTCTCTCTCTCTCTCTCTCTAGTGTCATCATATACCTTGACAATGCTTAGATGCTATGATGGTACGTGCCCAGCCCATTACCATTATGTACCGTGCACGGCCATTTCAGCCATCACGGTACGTACCCAGCCTGTTAGATAATGTTCGCTGCCTAGCCTCTCTCTCTCTCTCTCCCTCTCTTTCTAGTGTCATCATGTACCTTGTCAATCCTTTGGTGCTATCATGGTACGTGCCCAGCCCAACTGTGCACGGCCCTTTCCGCCATCACGGTACGTACCCAACCTGTTAGATAATGTTCGCTGCCTAGCCATTGGTGCCGTCATCATCATCATCATGGTACCAGCCCTATCTGTTGTCGCAACATTCCAGCAATCGTGGTACGTGCCCGACCCGTCGCCATCGTGTACCTTACTTAGCATCTGATGCCATCATGGTACGTGCCCTACCCGTCGCCATTACGTATCATGCTCGGTCATTTCCGTCATCATGGTACGTACCCGACCCGTCGCCATCGTATACCCTGCTCCCAGCTTTGGTGCCATCATGGTACGTACTCAGCTCTAGGTGACATTATAGTATGTACCCAGCCCGTAGCCATCATGTACCCTTCCCAACCAGCTGCCGACGTGATGGAAGCGAATTCGGCCCGTTATCACGGTACTCGCCCGGTCCGTCGTTGCTGACGTCGTCGTCGTCGGTGCGTGCCCACCGCCATCGTGGCCCTGGGCCTGCGGATAGTGTGTTATATAGACATATAAAGTACTTCATTCTATGACCTCTCTCTCTCTTTCTCTCTCTCTCTCTCTCTCTCTCTCTCTCTCTCTCTCTCTCTCAAGCCACAGTCGCCATCGTGTTACGTGCCCGGGGCCTGTGGATAGCGCGTCATATAAACATATAAAGTACTTCATTCTATGACCTCTCTCTCTCTAGCCGCCGCCATCGTGTTACATGCCCGGGGCCTGGGGATAGCGCGTTATATAAACATATAAAGTAAGTTTATCTATGGCCGCCGCCGCCGCCATCGTGTTACTTGCCTAGCCCCCGGGTTGGTCATGGTACGTACCCAACCCGTCGCCATCATGTTCGTTGTCTGGCCTTTCTCTCTCTCTCTCTCTCTCTCTCTCTCTCTCTCTCTAGTGTCATCATGTACCTTGTCAAACCTTTGGTGCTATCATGGTACGTGCCCAGCCCATTACCATTATGTACCGTGCAAGGCCATTTCCGTCATCACGGTACGTACCCAACCTGTTAGATAATGTTCGCTGTCTAATCACATCATCATCATGGTACAAGCCCTATCTGTGGTCGCAACATTCCCAGCAATCGTGGTACGTGCCCAACCCGTCGCCATCATGTACCATGCTTAGCATCTGGTGCCATCATGGTACGTGCCCTGCCCGTCGCCATTACGTATCATGCTCGGTCATTTCCGTCATCATGGTACGTACCCAACCCGTCGCCATCGTATACCCTGCCCAGCTTTGGTGCCATCATGGTACGTACTCAGCCCTAGGTGACATTATGGTATGTACCCAGCCCGTAGCCATCATGTACCCTTCCCAACCAGCTGCCGACGTGATGGAAGCGAATTCGGCCCGCAGCTGGCCCGTTGTCACGGTACTCGCCGTTGCTGACGTCGTCGGTGCGTGCCCACTGCCATCGTGTTACGTGCCAAGTCCAGGACTAGGGCCTGTGGATAGTGTGTTATATAAACATATAAAGTATATCTATGACCGCCTCTCTCTCCCTCGTGGATGGTGTATGATATATGTACGTGCCTAGCAGGCTGTCGCCATCGTGTTACGTGCCCAGCCCAGGAATAAGGCCTGTGGATAGTGTGTTATATAAACATATAAAGTAAGTCTATCTATGACCGCCTCTCTCTCCCTCCCTCGTGGATGGTGTATGGTAGTGCCTAGCCGGCTATCGCCATCGTGTTACGTGCCTAGCCCACTCCGAGCAGGCGGATAGTGCGTTATATAAACAATTAAAGTACGTCAATCTATGACCGCCTCTCTCTCCCTCGTGGATGGTGTATGATATATGTAGGTGCCTAGCCGGCTGTCGCCATCGTGTTTCGTGCTCAGCCCAGGACTAGGGCCTGTGGATAGTGTGTTATATAAACATATAAAGTAAGTCTATCTATGACCGTCTCTCTCTCTCTCTTCCTCGTGGATGGTGTATGATATATGTAGGTGCCTAGCCGGCTGTCGCCATCGTGTTACGTGCCCTGCCCGTCGCCATTACGTTTCAGGCTCGGTCATTTTCGTCATCATGGTACGTACCCAACCCGTCGTCATCGTGTATCCTGCCCAGCTTTGGTGCCATCATTTTACTTATTCAGCCCTAGGTGACATTATAGTATGTACCCAGCCCGTCGCCATCATATACCCTTCTCGGCCATTATTGCCATTACGGTACGTACCCAACCCTTCGCCATCATGTAACTTGCCTAGCATCTGATGCCATCATGGAACGTACTCAGCCTTTGGTGACAATATAGTATGTACCCAACACGTCGCCATCATGTACTCTTCCAGGTCATTTTTGCCATTATGGTACGTACCCAAACCGTCGCCATCGTGTACCCTTCCCAGCCATTTTTGTCATTATGGTACGTACTTAACCCTAGGTGACATTATCGTAAGTACCCAGCCTGTCGCCATCATGTACCTTTCTTAGCCATTTTTGTCATTATGGTACGTACCCAACCCGTCGTCTTCGTGTACCCTGCTCAGCTTTACATCAATCATTACAAAGGCTCAGATCTAGGTGACTGTATATTAAGTACCCAGCCCGTCGCTATTACGTACTCTTACCAGGCATTTTTGTCATTGTGGTACTTACCCGACCCGTCGTCTTCGTGTACCCCGCCCAGCTTTATTTCAATCTTTACAAAGGCTAAGAACCAGGTGACATTATAGTAACTACCTAACCAGTCGCCATTATGTACCCTTCTTAACCATTTTTGTCATTATGGTACGTACCTAACCCTAGGTGACATTATCGTTGTACCCAGCCTACGCCATCATGTACCTCTCTTAGCCATTTTGTCATTATGGTACGTACCCAACCCGTTGCCATCGTGTACCCTGCTCAGCTTTATATCAATCATTGCAAAGGCTCAGAACTAGGTGACAATATAGTAACTACCCAGCCCGTCGCCATTATGTACCCTTCCCAGGTATTTTTTTTGTCATTATGGTACGTACCATAATGACAAAATGGCTAAGAGAGGTACATGATGGCGTAGGCTGGGTACAACGATAATGTCACCTAGGGTTAGGTACGTACCATAATGACAAAAATGGTTAAGAAGGGTACATAATGGCGACTGGTTAGGTAGTTACTATAATGTCACCTGGTTCTTAGCCTTTGTAAAGATTGAAATAAAGCTGGGCGGGGTACACGAAGACGACGGGTCGGGTAAGTACCACAATGACAAAAATGCCTGGTAAGAGTACGTAATAGCGACGGGCTGGGTACTTAATATACAGTCACCTAGATCTGAGCCTTTGTAATGATTGATGTAAAGCTGAGCAGGGTACACGAAGACGACGGGTTGGGTACGTACCATAATGACAAAAATGGCTAAGAAAGGTACATGATGGCGACAGGCTGGGTACTTACGATAATGTCACCTAGGGTTAAGTACGTACCATAATGACAAAAATGGCTGGGAAGGGTACACGATGGCGACGGTTTGGGTACGTACCATAATGGCAAAAATGACCTGGAAGAGTACATGATGGCGACGTGTTGGGTACATACTATATTGTCACCAAGGGCTGAGTACGTTCCATGATGGCATCAGATGCTAGGCAAGTTACATGATGGCGAAGGGTTGGGTACGTACCGTAATGGCAATAATGGCCGAGAAGGGTATATGATGGCGACGGGGTGGGTACATACTATAATGTCACCTAGGGCTGAATAAGTAAAATGATGGCAACAAAGCTGGGCAGGATACACGATGACGACGGGTTGGGTACGTACCATGATGACGAAAATGACCGAGCCTGAAACGTAATGGCGACGGGCAGGGCACGTAACACGATGGCAACAGCCGGCTAGGCACCTACATATATCATACACCATCCACGAGGAAGAGAGAGAGAGGCGGTCATAGATAGACTTACTTTATATGTTTATATAACACACTATCCACAGGCCCTAGTCCTGGGCTGAGCACGAAACACGATGGCGACAGCCGGCTAGGCACCTACATATATCATACACCATCCACGAGGGAGAGAGAGGCGGTCATAGATTGACGTACTTTAATTGTTTATATAACGCACTATCCGCCTGCTCGGAGTGGGCTAGGCACGTAACACGATGGCGATAGCCGGTTAGGCACTACCATACACAATCCACGAGGGAGAGAGAGGCGGTCATAGATAGACTTACTTTATATGTTTATATAACACACTATCCACAGGCCTTATTCCTGGGCTGGGCACGTAACACGATGGCGACAGCCTGCTAGGCACGTACATATATCATACACCATCCACGAGGGAGAGAGAGATCGGTCATAGATATACTTTATATGTTTATATAACACACTATCCACAGGCCCTAGTCCTGGACTTGGCATGTAACACGATGGCAGTGGGCACGCACCGACGACGTCAGCAACGGCGAGTACCGTGACAACGGGCCAGCTGCGGGCCGAATTCCGCTTCCATCACGTCGGCAGCTGGTTGGGAAGGGTACATGATGGCTACGGGCTGGGTACATACCATAATGTCACCTAGGGCTGAGTACGTACCATGATGGCACCAAAGCTGGGCAGGGAATACGATGGCGACGGAAGTTGGGTACGTACCATGATGACGGAAATGACCGAGCATGATACGTAATGGCGACGGGCAGGGCACGTACCATGATGGCACCAGATGCTAAGCATGGTACATGATGGCGACGGGTTGGGCACGTACCACGATTGCTGGGAATGTTGCGACCACAGATAGGGCTTGTACCATGATGATGATGTGATTAGACAGCGAACATTATCTAACAGGTTGGGTACGTACCGTGATGACGGAAATGGCCTTGCACGGTACATAATGGTAATGGCTGGGCACGTACCATGATAGCACCAAAGGTTTGACAAGGTACATGATGACACTAGAGAGAGAGAGAGAGAGAGAGAGAGAGAGAGAGAGAGAGAGAGAGAAAGGCCAGACAACGAACATGATGGCGACGGGTTGAGTACGTACCATGACCAACCCGGGGCTAGGCAAGTAACACGATGATGGCGGCGGCGGCCATATAGATAAACTTACTTTATATGTTTATATAACGCGCTATCCCCAGGCCCCGGGCATGTAACACGATGGCGGCGGCTAGAGAGAGAGAGGTCATAGAATGAAGTACTTTATATGTTTATATGACGCGCTATCCACAGGCCCCGGGCACGTAACACGATGGCGACTGTGGCTTGAGAGAGAGAGAGAGAGAGAGAGAGAGAGAGAGAGAGAGAGAGAGAGAGAGAGAGGTCATAGAATGAAGTACTTTATATGTCTATATAACACACTATCCGCAGGCCCAGGGCCACGATGGCGGTGGGCACGCACCGACGACGACGACGTCAGCAACGACGGACCGGGCGAGTACCGTGATAACGGGCCGAATTCGCTTCCATCACGTCGGCTCCTGGTTGGGAAGGGTACATGATGGCTACGGGCTGGGTACATACTATAATGTCACCTAGAGCTGAGTACGTACCATGATGGCACCAAAGCTGGGAGCAGGGTATACGATGGCGACGGGTCGGGTACGTACCATGATGACGGAAATGACCGAGCATGATACGTAATGGCGACGGGTAGGGCACGTACCATGATGGCATCAGATGCTGGCAAGGTACACGATGGCGACGGGTCGGGCACGTACCACGATTGCTGGAATATTGCGACAACAGATAGGGCTGGTACCATGATGACGGCACCAATGGCTAGGCAGCGAACATTATCTAACAGGTTGGGTACGTACCGTGATGGCGGAAAGGGCCGTGCACAGTTGGGCTGGGCACGTACCATGATAGCACCAAAGGATTGACAAGGTACATGATGACACTAGAAAGAGAGGGAGAGAGAGAGAGGCTAGGCAGCGAACATTATCTAACAGGCCGGGTACGTACCGTGATGGCTGAAATGGCCGTGCACGGTACATAATGGTAATGGGCTGGGCACGTACCATCATAGCATCTAAGCATTGTCAAGGTATATGATGACACTAGAGAGAGAGAGAGAGAGAGGCTAGGCAGCGAACAGTATCTAACAGGTTGGGTACGTACCGTGATGGCTGAAATGGCTGTGCACGGTACATAATGGTAATGGGCTAGGCACGTACCATGATAGCAAAAAAGGATTGACAAGGTACATGATGACACTAGAGAGAGAGAGGCTAGGCAGCGAACATGATGGCGACGGGTTGGGTACGTACCATGACTAACCCAAGGGCTGGGCACGTAACACGATATCGCATACAGCCGTCTGAGCACCTACATATATCATACACCACCCTCGAGGGAGAGGCGGTCATATATAGACTTACTTTATATAACACTCTTTGGGGTGGGTTGGGCACGTAACACGATGGCGGTGGGCACGCACACCTTGCGTACACCTACGTCACGACGCCACCAACACCTCGCGCACACCTACGGCACGTATATATGGGTCTATGTTAAAATATTAAAAGCAACAAGAAAAACAAACAATAATGAATGATAAACTAGATGTCTAAGCCTATGTTAAAATAATGAAAACTAAAAACAAACACTCTAGGTTGTTACCCTGAGTGGTCACTATGTGCTATTTTAACGTAGACATCAAGGCTTATGTTCTAGTTGCTAATTTAGGCTATGTTACAAGTTCGGCACTAGAGAACGAGACGGTTGATTCTCTCGAAACGTCGTGTTTGTTTCTATATAAATGACGGCCAACGTCGTAATTAACAATAATAATAATAATGAGGATATTCAATAATTAAGAAGTTAAATAAAAAATTGTAACAATAAGCAATTAGGGTACTTTAATTCCAGCGTAACATCGGAAGTTCTAGTAGAATATATAACCTATATTTTCGTTTTAAGTTTTAATGTTCACAAAGACTTTTTAGAAGTGTGGCTTTTACTTGATACAAGTGATATAAACATTTCAAACAACCTATATAGTGAAGCTGTTTTAGAAGGATTGTAATGACCAGTTTTGTCGAATGCATAAATCTGACATTTTTACAATAACTTTAGATTCCTAACAGATTTCAAATTATTTAACTTAATATCTTGAATATAAGTACAGTAATAAATTATTTATTAACTAAAATAAATATTATTACTTAGTAATAAATAGCTTTTAAGTAAAATGTTATATAATTGGATTGTACATTTAAAAAAAATATTTAAAATTGAAATATCTTTTTAAAGTTATATTTGGTTGGTTGATCATACCCAATGCCGCATTAATACACAGTTAAGTTCGAAATTGAAAACAGCTGTTCTAGCGTGTCATTGTTGAAAATGTACAGTGTTAGTAGGCCTATGTAGAAAATGTCTTGTGAATTCAGATCTCGTGTGTTATTAAAAAAAAAATTAAATTTTCTGGAACAATATCAATAATCCAAAGTGAGTGAAGTAATTATAAATATCTAGTCGTTATTTAGCTTGTAAAAATTATTGCTTATCTAGGACTAACCTTAAAATATGTTATAATTTACAGAGTGCGTAGCGTTCAAATAGCCTATATGTTTATTTTCAATAAACGCGGTACGCAGGCTTTCCGACGTGATTGAAGCGAATTTCCAACAAAAAAATTCTCGAATTGAAAATATTTTTAAGCGCCCTTTGCCATACACGCTGCCTATTGTAACGTTCTCTTATATCTGCATTTAGCTAGATTATTTTGAGTTCAACGATAATGTAAATATTATGTATATAAGTAACTTCAATAATAAATATTTAAATTATAATTAACACTATTATACTATTCTCTCAGCCCATTTAGCAGAAATTGAGGTAGCGTTTTGCAGCAAATATATCTTTCACATACTTTATACAAGATGGTTCTTTAATGTTCAATTATAATTATTAAAAATATTACTAACTCCATAATACTACATACCGGACCAATTAGTACAAAATTACTAAAACGTTCAACAGTAATTATGAATAATTAAATTATAACTGTTATTAAAAGTTATTGTTCAATAATAAATATTTAATTTATAACTAGTTGCATTTTACTACATACCCAGCGCAGCTAGCATGAAATGTTTGCAGTTACTATATGTAGCACATACTTTGTACACTGCAGCAAAATTCATAAAGAAAAAAAAATTTAATAAAAAAATTAATACAAATATAATAATTATACCACATTCCCAAGGCGTTAATTAACATTAGGCTTATAGGGAGTACATTCAATACGGCCGCTAAGATGCACAGAGTACTAAGAATTCTCTTGAGTGCATTTTGTCACACTCTGATAAGCCTCTTCAACATATTATGTGTCCTCTTTGTGAATTGCCTCACTAGAATACGACCAGCTACGGTCATGATGATGACTACATTGTAAAACATTACATTATTTATACATCTTCTTCAAGCTTTGACCTTGTAATATTTGGAATTTATACATATTTCAATCTGCACAGAAAACATACTAAGGGGTACACTACCTAGTCGTCACGGGCAACTTGTTCATATTGAGATAGATATTTCTTGGTTTTTGCTTGCTAACAGCAGATTGATATGTTCTAAGAATCGGATCAACAAGATAATAAAACAAAAGGTATACGAAGAGTATCGTATCTCACATTATTGAATGTACTTGACGTGAAGTGGTGCGGTGCTCCGGTATGGCAACCGGAGACATCTTCTCGTACGTCACTTGGCTGGAAAATAAATAAAAGAGAAGAGAAGTGAATCGGAACACGTGCATGTCTACTCATAAAGCACTTGTTAGATCAGAACGAATTTTTAATCTAACTAATTTGGTATGCGTGGAATTAAAAAGGATTTTCACAAGTACTTTCACGGTACCACGTTAGTTTAGGAACAGTTTTTAACCTAACGTTGATGCATGGAAATAAGGAAGGATTTTCATCGGTACTTTCACCGATACCACGTTAGTTTAGGAAGAGTTTCTGACCTAAGTATCATGGTATGATTGAAAATTAAGTAAGTTTTTCACCTGTATTTCAGTGAATAACATGTTTGTTTGGGAGAGTTTTTAACTTAACTCACATGGTATGCGTGGAAATAAAAGAAGGATTTTCACCGGTACTTTCACCGATACCACGTTAGTTTAGGAAGAGTTTCTGACCTAAGTATCATGGTATGCTTGAAAATTAAATAAGTTTTTCACCTGTATTTCAGCGAATAACATGTTTGTTTGGGAGAGTTTTTAACCTAACTTATATGGTATGCGTGGAAATAAAGAAGGATTTTCACCGGTACTTTCACGGAAAGTAAAACTCTTTAAAAAGAGTTTTTAACCTAACTGATATGGTATGCGTGAAAATAAATTAAGTGTTCACCTTTTTTCTTACTTTTTTAAACATGTTCTGTGGTTAACCAACAAAATGAAACATTTCGCAATACGGAAAGAATTGGCTCGCAACTTTTAAATAGTAAACAATTAGGACCTACTCCCTTAGAGATTAGGCTTGATGTCATAATTTGAAGAGAAGAAAGACAAAATTTGAGTAATCATTACAGTAAGTTTAATTAATGTAAGTAGATATTATCGAGAGCTATTTGCCAGCCAGTGTTTGCGGCACAGCGTATTGGAACTAACTGCCCACAGCTAAGCAAGGTTCCCTTCGCATTGATCACTCATTAATCAACTAATAATCAAGCTCACTTGAAAAAGTCAATTGTTGATTGATTGGTTGCTAATTTATTACAAAGTTTTTCTATAAATATTCCCTCACAAAACACTTTTTTGAATCTAATGGACTCATTTAGTTTTTCTTAATATATTTTATAAAATAAAAATTTGAAAAACAGGGGCTTCACATAAACAGGGGCTTTATTTTGTCGCTAGCCTATAGGAATTATATAAAAATATTGTTATAGTGAACAATGTGGATTATAAGACTTTTGTAAAGCATATGTCTTTCTTTTTAGATACCACAAGTTAAAAAAACGTTTTATCTATAAATAGCCGCTTGTGTTTGCGTAAATACAGGAGATGAAGAATACTGAAAGATTTAGATTAAAAAATTAGTTGAAAACACTTCCTAATTAAACATTTTTTAAGCTCCTTTTCGTTCAGAAGTTATTTAGAAGCAAATTTTTGCTCAAGTGTAGATCATGGGTACCAGAACAAATTATAGTAGTAGTCAAAGAACAGCAGACCTCGCAGTATATTTTTAACTAATATATAAAGCGCTCCACGACAGCGCTCGTAAATTTTTCTGCTAATTTAACCGGTAACATTATTTACGAATAATGTTACTGGATCAACTTTATTGGAAATTTTATGCTCTTTCTCTATGATGTCCAAATTATGATAGGTTTTGCCGTTCAGCCAGTATTATAGGAAATTACAAGCAATTACACTCTCAACGTTGAATCAGAGGCCCACATCTTGAAACAAAAGAAATAGGAAAAAGTGTTACATACAAGTCATTTGGGTTTTATACAAGAATCTTTGTACCAAATTTCAAAACAATCGGTTAATGCATTTGGTCAAAACTGCCTGCACTCGTCCTTTTAAATCAGAATCCGCCATCTTGAAACGGAAGTAAAATGGAAAAATCTTACATAAATCGTACGGGCTTTATACAAGGTATCTTCGAACCAAATTTCTAAACTGTCGGTCAATACGTTTCGCGCGCGTACATTCGTTAACGTTAAAACAGAAGCCGCCATCTCAAAACAGAAGGAAATAGGGGAAAATTTTACTCATGTGTTACTTGAGCTTTACACAAGGTACCTTTGTGTCAAATATCAAAACAATCGGCAACTAATTTGACTAAAACTGTATACACTTGTTATTGTAAATCAGAGGTCGCCATCTTGAAACGGAAGTAACTGAGAGAAAATCTTGCACACACATCGTTCGGGCTTTATACAAGATACCTCCGTACCAGATTTTAAAACAATCCAATCATTTTGGCAAAAACTGCACAGCAAGGAAAAAAACACAAACCAGATGCTGAACGATCGAGAAGAAACAGACTTCGATTCGCTCGGTGAATTAACAGAAATTCGAATCGTAAGCTGTAGAAAACTAGAAAATATGCATAGTTTATCAAAATCAGTTTATCCGATTTTGTTTTATAGAGGTAATTTTACTCAAATAATTGTACCAAACTTGAAATAAGAGAAATGAATTTATTTATACTAAGAACATTTCGAGAATAAATCGAACCCTGAAACGGAAATTAACCCTGAAATTATACAATACTAAGTTATACAGAGTTTAACCTTTACTATTGTAATGAAACTAGACTTCTTTAAGCTATGCATTTTATTGATTTCAGCTTTAGTTCTCTTAATTTTACTGTAATAAAACTTTGCTGCATGATAAATTCGTGGTATTCGTTTTGTAACAAAAAGATTACAATATGAAAAAGTTTTGCTAAAACTTCAGTCGCCTTTGTTGGACACTTAATATTCTCTCTATTGCAGTTTCATTTTAATTTGAGTTTAATATCAGTCACTGTCGTAATAAATCAGAATTTCCAAAGAAGTAATATCCCAATAATAACCTTACAATTTTCCTGAAAATCCAATTTCACTGCCGTAATCAGCGTTAAAATCTACATAAACTAGCATTTCAATTTTCAATATAATTGGAAATTTTTAAATGCCAATTTATGTAAATTTTAACGCATCGTTGTGATGGAGAAATCAGATTTTTAAAACTTGGAATGACCGTAATTTTGAGATGGTTAAAACACACAGATGCTCGCACACGTACGCACTTTCCGAGTACATTCAATGACAATTTTTGCGAATTTGTATAGCGATCGGTAGCAGTGTTTATGTGTTACAGGAACGTTACCGATAGACAGACGGACAGATTGATGAGGTAACACAAGGAACACACTGTGCTGATCAGGGAGTTTATTAGTGCAGTATTGCGAGAAGTGAAAATCAAGCTAAGTTTGACGTTTGTAATCACAGTAAAGTATTGTACGGAGCTCCGCGAAGTAATGAAATATGAAAAAAAATCTTGCTAAAACTCAGCTGCCTTTGTTGCATTCTTAATGCCCGCTTAAGTACTTTATTAAAGTTTTATTTTGATTTCAGTTCAACGATTTGCCGATGTAATGGAACTGAATTAAAAGGAAGTAATGCCACATTTTTAATCTTACACATTATCTGACAGTTGGATTTTTAAAACTTGGATGACCGTGATTTTTTGGCAGTCGAACTTTTATATAAGTGGGTACGAAAAGTTATTACAATTTTTACACCAACTTGAACGAAATCGGGAAAAACTTCAGAATTCTAAAACACACTCTCTTTCACACACACACACACGCGCGCGTGCAAGCAACCATTTTTAATCGTATTTGAATAAAGAGGTCGGGAAGAGTGTTTATTTCAAACGCTTGGGATTGTGTTTTACTATGATGGTATTCAAACAACTCATTTTCGAATATAAATTCACTAAAAAATGTCAATACCGTATGCGTCAAATTAAACTTATTAGTCTGTGTCAATAAAAAATATTTACATTTTTTTCAATAAAATAATTTTGAAAATTAAAATAGTAATTTAGGCCTATACAGATCTGAAAGCTAACTACAATCGTAAAATCAAATTTTAAAAAAGTATGAGATAAGAATAAGAATTTTAGAGAAGTAATTTTCATATTTTTTGTTGTAAAATACAAATGTTCGGATCAAAATGTTCATCATTTAACGTTATACAATTTTGTTAGGTTTTGAAATTTGTGTTCATCGTTTACAGCTACGTGTGGCGTAAGATATTTTTTCGTTAACTTAAATTAGGCAATGCAAATTTTTAAGGAAAAGATTATGAGAAAACAATTAGCTGTTGTTTAAAATCGTTTTCATTCATGTGCCTCTTTTGAAACGGTGATTCACGCTGAGAGCTAAGCAAACAAACACAGGTTGTACACACGCACACATACACACACACCTGTGCTTACAAGTAAACATAGATTAATGTTTTCAGTTGTCGTCAATATTATTCTGTACAGTAGGTCATGCAGTGTTGTGTTGGCTGTTTGTAAGGGAGGGAGAACAACTGCATACATCGGTAAGCCTTGAACGAAGTTGTGCCAAAACATTTCACGAGGCACGTATCGATCGATTTGCTTCAACACAATTACAAATTCGCGTTATTTTATTATGTTACGTCAATTTATTTTCCAGCTCAAACACAATTATTCAGAATCTGAATTTAGAAAATTGCATTAAAAATTCACAAATGCTTTTCATTGTGGGTCATTCTCTTATTACCATTGTAAGCTAAAGTATGGAGGAATATTTTCGTAACGTTTACGGCTAAAGCGTATAAACGGTAAGTAAAAATAATATTGTACCTCGTCCCCGCAGGGGGTGCAGACTAGCTGCACCTATTGAGAGGATTTAGACGTCCCTCGCGGTACCCGAGTCTAACACACACTTACACTTGCAACACTACGCTTTCTACTTTAACACTTTACTGTCACACTTACATTTAGGGAGGCGACAATAGCCTCAATGTGCTTTTTGCCTTAAAATAATAATAACAATATTTTACCTCGTTACGTTAATAGTAGTTGAAAATGTAGGGCAATACAATTTTATTTGACAGAAGAATGGGTAGTAACATTTTCGTAAAAATTGTTTGTTTGGAGAATCGTTCTGAGTAATAAAATTTAATTATTTTTTAGAAAATTTATAACGTTACGAATCGCGCTTTAGCCATTTGATTTTTCAATACTTTGGTCCAGGGCTTCAACTTTAGGGAAAGTTTTTGGCTCAGTCGTGAGTGGGCTTCTTGAGAAAATCAGTGGATGATTTTACTCACCCACGTAAAATCATTATCGCCAAAAGGGCTTTCCCATGGAACTAAAATGACTGCGGGGTTAATGCCATGTTTTGTTCCTTAGTTTAAAAATCATTATATCAACTACACGACCCCGCTTTCTAAATGACCTATTTTAAGTAGGGTCCCCTAAACATTTTTTTCAACAAAAGCTTAAGGATTCGGGTGTTCAATATTCTAGAGCGTAAAGAATAAGGTGTTAAAGTATTCTCTAGCGTAAGGATTGAGACGCTCAATATTCCCAAGCTTAAGGAATAAGGTGCTCAATATTCTTGAGCGTAAAGATTAACAAGCTCAATATTCTCGAGCCTAAGGATTACGGTGCTAAATATTTTCGAATTTTTGAGGCTAAGGATTAAGGTGCTCAATATTCTTGATCGTAAGAATTGATATGCTCAATATTCCCAAGCGTGAGGAATAAGGTGCTCAGTATTCTTGAGCGTTAGGTTTAACGTGCTCAGTATTCTCGATCCTAAGGATTAAGATGCTAAATATTTTCGAGGTTAGTAATTAAGGTGCTCAATATTCTCGAGCATAAGAATTGAGATGCTCAGTATTCCCAAGCGTAAGGAATAAGGTGCTCAATATTCTTGAGCGTAAGGTTTAACGTGCTCAGTATTCTCGAGCCTAAGGATTACGGTGCTAAATATTTTTGAGGTTAGTAATTAAGGTGCTCAATATTCTCGAGCATAAGAATTGAGATGCTCAGTATTCCCAAACGTAAGGAATAAGGTGCTCAATCTTCTTGAGCGTAAGGTTTAACGTGCTCGGTATTCTCGAGCCTAAGGATTAGAGTGCTAAATATTTTCGAGGGTAGTAATTAAGGTGCTCAATATTCTCGAGTTTAAGGATTGAGACGCTCAATATTTCCAAGCTTAAGGAATAAGGTGCTCGGTATTATTGAGCGTAAGGATTAACGTGCTCAATATTTTTGAAAATAAGGATTATGGTGCTAAATATTTTCAAAGAACTTTCAATGACAATTTTTGCGAATTTGTATAGCGATCGGTAGCAGTGTTTATGTGTTACAGGAACGTTACCGATAGACAGACGGACAGATTGATGAGGTAACACAAGGAACACACTGTGCTGATCAGGGAGTTTATTAGTGCAGTATTGCGAGAAGTGAAAATCAAGCTAAGTTTGACGTTTGTAATCACAGTAAAGTATTGTACGGAGCTCCGCGAAGTAATGAAATATGAAAAAAAAATCTTGCTAAAACTTCAGCTGCCTTTGTTGCATTCTTAATGCCCGCTTAAGTACTTTATTAAAGTTTTATTTTGATTTCAGTTCAACGATTTGCCGATGTAATGGAACTGAATTAAAAGGAAGTAATGCCACATTTTTAATCTTACACATTATCTGACAGTTGGATTTTTAAAACTTGGATGACCGTGATTTTTTGGCAGTCGAACTTTTATATAAGTGGGTAACGAACTTAAAGTTATTACGATTTTTATAACAACACACACACACACACACACACACACACACACACACACACACACACACACACACACACACACACACACACACACACACACACACACACACACACACACACACACACACACACACACACACACACACACACACACACACACATTTTTGTATCTGCATCTCAAAAAGTGATCTAGATGACAGAATCGTAGTTCATTTTAAGGCCTTGAGTATTTGTCTTGCCGTGAGGGCCATTTTAATGCATCATTTTTCCATGTAAATTTACTTTAAAAAAGGTCACAATCTTTTAAGCGTCAGACGACTAAACATATGAGTCAGTATAAACATATTTTAAATTTCTTCAAAAAAAGCCCTTGTTGTCCAAAATATAGCTCTCAAAAAACAAATCAAAACGTAAGGGAATAAAACAATATATTTATTTATAAATTTGAAGGAGTCTTGAAACTTTATTTTAAATTGCTAATTTCTGCCTTTAAATTAGGCCTATCCATACTTTATATACAGTAGCCTATTGTAAATAATAGTGTTCAGCTAATTATTTTGTTGTTGATACAAATAACAACCACTATTTATTATCGAGTCTACCTGCTGATGATCTTGCTAGTTACAGGTAACTCGAAAAGCTGAAATTATTTTGTTTAAAATTGGCTAAAAAAGTAAACAAAATACAATAAATAAATAATTGTACAAAAAATACAGACTTGATTTTCTGTAAAACAACAGTAATATTTTTTTGAATAAAATTTGGTAAGATTTAACCTTCATTTACTCAAACAAAAAGTAAAACAAAATATCCTTTTTTAAAAACAGACCTCACTATTTTGACTAAATTTGTGAAGTAGCTTTCACTTACCTTAAAAAGTAAAAGATGCTTTTTTAAAAAAATAAGCCCTAAATAATTTGATTAAAATTTCATTGGTTCACCCAAACAATTGATGATAAAAGATGTGCATTTCTAAAAACAGTCCTAAATATTTTGACTCAAGTTTTAAAGGAGTATCCAAGCAATTGAAGGTGGAAAATTTAAATTTTATTAAAAAAACGGTCCTAACATTTCGGCTAAAAGTTAGGGACCCAAACGTTTTTTAGGTACTTAAGGTGTACGCAGACAATGAGGATAGAAAATGTACATTTCATACAAAACAGATCTAACGATTTCGTATAAAAAATTGTTGAAATTTAGTTCTCAAATGCCTTAAGAAAAAGTAAAGATATATTTTCTAAAATAAGAGCCCTGACCATTTTGATTAAATATCTCTGAAAGCCAGGCCTTAGAAAAAATACCTAATATTGTTATTAGGTTACATATTAACTAAAGTTGACATGAAGGTATCAGTTATCGACAAATTTTGAAAATTAATTATAATTTAGGCCTATAAAAATTTTAACGCAGGCTACAATGATAAAATCAAATTTGAAAAAATGAAGAGAAATAAGAATTTTACGGAATTAATTTATATTTTTTATAATTTTTTTATTTATTTATTTTTGTTTTTAAAATTAAAATAAATTTATAAAATACAAATGTTAAGATTGGTGTGTTCATTAACCGAGGCAAAGGGAGGTCTCTGTTCGGCATTTAGTCTGTAGGCCTATGTTGCTTGTGCAGTTTTGGCCAAACGCATTGACCGATTGTTTGGAAATTTGATACAGAGGTACTTTGGGTAAAGCCCGAACGGAATATGAGTACGTTTTGTTCCCATTCACTTCCTTTTCAAGATGACAGCCTATGATTTAAAATAAAGAGTGTACCCAGTTTTAGCCAAACTGACGAAAGTTTTGAAATTATATATGAAGGTACCTTGTATAAAACCCAAATGAAATATGCATAATATTTTCCCCTATTTGCTTCCGTTTCAAGATGACGGCCTCAGATTAAACGATGACTAATGTGCGCATTTTAATCAAACTCGTTGACGATTATTTTAAAATTTAGTACGAAGCGGCCTTGCATTAAGCCCGAAAGACGTATGTGTAGGATATTTCCCCATCCACTTATGTTTCAAGATGGTGGGCTGTGATTCAAAGTTAGGATTGTAGTTGCCTGTTATTTCCTCTAATACTGGTTGAACGGCAAAACCTATAATAATTTTGACCGCTTCATAGAGAAAGAGCATAAAATTTCCAATAAAATTGGTTCATAATATTCTTCGTAAATATTAGGGTTACCAATTAAATAGGCAAAAAATGTTAGTAGCGCTTACGTAAAGCGCTCTGTGTATCAGTTAAATATATACTGCGAGGTCTGCTGTTCTTTGAACTGCTTGTCGTAAGCTACGGTACAAGCGATGTGTTCTGAGTGACTGACGTGGTCTAGTTATAGTAGCGGCAGTGCAGACGACATGGAAGCATCAAGTTACATGTAGCCTACGTATGAGCGCTGCATTTTAGTAGTTGTAGAACATTCACACATTTACATTTAAACGGTCGACAGGAAGAAGAATCAAGATACAGTACCTACTTCAGACAACAGTAAGTGTTTGATCATTTTATTTACAAACCGTTTCTCATAAAATTATCAATCATTAAAAATCAAAATTACTTTTTGACCGAATTCATCGCCATAGCACAAAACCGATTCGGCCATCTTGCCACCTATGCAGTTATTATTATTTTTCTCTATATCCCACCCGACCATAAACTGTTCAAAGTTTATAGACTCTTCTGCTACTCTAAACTTTATTCTGTTTCAGAATTTCTGATTTAAGCTTGTTTCTAAATATTTAAACTCGTTCAAATGTTTGACATTGCCTTCATTAATCATGACGTCAAATTTAGCACAACTGTTCCCTACTGTGTGCTTCCACAATAAGTGAATAGATTTTGCGATACTTCAAAACACAAAAAAGGCTAAATGCAGCTCATTCGCTGACGCGATGGAATCGAATTTCCAAAAATTAACAATGTCGCATTACTCTTTTATTTTAGGCCCACACCTTCATTGAAATTCTTTGAACAACTAGTTTAATAATGTTATGCAATTTTGTTAGTTTTTATAAATTCGTTTCCGTCACGGAAGCAAGACAGCTGCGTTCCGTGATTATCTTTACGTGAATAAAACATAAGTTGAACAGTTGATTCCGTTTCAAGCAGCGAGATAGGCCCTATGTTTTATTAATGCAACAAAAAGACTTCACTACAAGTAGCGCTCCCAGCGTACCTTGGTGATACTTTGATTACTAATGCTTCCCTTTCTTAGAACGTCGACTACATTTCACAATCATGCTGTATGCAGTAATGTATAGACCTACAGTTATAGGACAAACACTACACTTTACAGCATTATAAGATCGATGTGGAGCAGATAGCAAAAAGGTATTTTGGAATTTCATAAAGAATTCACTTCTTTGAAATGTGACGTTGCCTTTCTCTTTTGTTTTATTTTTAAAAACTTAGGCAGTGCGGGACTGGCCGACAGAACTACTTTTGCCATGCCTGAATCTATACTTTTTCATTCATATGATTTAAATATTTTTATAAAAAAATAGATGCATGCAGGAAAGGACAACTCTTGAAAATTATTTTCGTATTAAATTTCGCGTATATGTAGGTACACAACTTGAAATTTAAATGAAACTGTCACAGACTATGAATTTGAGTATCTGAGGCTACATAAGGAACTTTATAATAATTAATCATTTTATAACCCTAATTTTGACAGTTGTACTGTCTAAGTTTAAATACAATATAATACTATAAATATAATATTTGATTTTGATAAATATAATATTTGTGATTCTGGTATTCAAAAAATTGGTATAGGTGATATACATTAAATAATTTAACTACACAAATTTAGAAAATACACATTTTAAAAATTAATAAGAGCGATAAACATAACCTCAATTGAAATGATATTGAAGCTATTGTGCGAAATCATCTGTTTACGAGTAGTCACTTCTTGTCTAGATATAGCCTATACAAGAACAATATATGCTGAGAGGTATGCATTACGGATTCAAACGTGACGCGAAAGCAAATGTATAGGCCTACCCATGTTTTGACAACCAAGACCATACAAGTTTTCACTTCAAAAATACATTTTATTAACCACTAAACAAAAATTAGAGCGTTTCGTGACGGTAGAGCGTTCCGTGACGGCAAACATACACCCATACCCCGCGATAAGAAGTAGGGGCCTAGTCACTTCAAAAAAATTAAACACATCTCGGCTATTTTGATAACTTAATGGAAACGAACTTCAAAAAGTAATACAATTAAATAACATTACTTCTATATTATGCGAAACGTTTACATTTAAATGAGCACGAGATTTGCGAATTTTATGAATTTTCTGACAACACTTTTGTCAAATCCCATTTCACAAATGTAAAACTAAAAACCATTTAAAGTGAATAAATTATTATTTCGAAAATTATTTATGCATATTCTAACACTGAGCAAATCAGATCAGCTGATAAATACTAACCCATAAACAAAGTTTAGTTATTTATTATAAATCCTTTACATTTATATATTTCGATTGTGTGAATCATTGAAAAGAAGCAAATTTATTCAGAGAAAGAGAGAGACGTGTGACGGGAAGTATGAATGTAAGTTTCAGAACCTTACAAGATTACGAAATTTTATCGAATTTCCTTGTTTAACTGCAAATAAAATTTCCGACTAAAGATATACTTACTGCATTACGGATTTGTCGTATTGAAATATAGAAAATGGTTTGGTTTTTGTTATTATTAATACTGCGATAAGGAAGAAAAATTTGCGCAGTAGAATTGAGTGTTTACCGAGGTAATTCGTTTTTCATGGTCTCCAATTTCACCTCTTGTTTCTTGCGTAAAATATGTCACTTGCTTGAAGTTGTAAGTAATTTTGGTAGAATTGCACATTTTTTATATTTCAGTCAGATGTCAACAAACGTTCGATAAATGAAAATGTTTAATTTCTGAACGAGCAGGTCAGTTCCCTTTGTTCAAGTGAAAGTTCATATTTTTGAAGTATGAAAAAGCTACTACGCAGTTATAAGTAAGAGAGAAGCAAGCGTTCGTGCGTGTGTGTGTGTGTGTGTCTGTGTGCGCGCGCGCGTGTGTGTGTGTGTGTGCGCGCGCGCGCTCGCGTATATTTGCATTTTTTTAGGTTCTTCACCCAACAACATTGTCATGTTCTTCACCTAACAACAGTGTCAGTTTCTTTACCCAACAACCATGTCAGGTTATTCAGTAGTATTTTTAATAAATGTTTTTTAACGTTTTAGCATTCACAAAACTGAAAATTGCTTTCGCACGGTAGCAATTTTGAAGTTGTACTGGTCACTTTTATTTTCGATTTTTATCGCATTTCCCGTACTTTCTGCGCTTTTATATAATAATAAAAATAATTACTTTTGATTTTTGACATGCTTATGAATAATTGTTTTTGGGAATGCGATAAAGCGTTTTAGCAACAAAAAAAATTACCAAAAACAAACTTCACTGCATATTTGCCGGTTAAGGAAAATTAAAAGTGAGTTAAAGGATGAATTTTAAATCATTTATAACTTACTCCTTACACTTTTTCAGATATCACAACTGTTTATTGTTGTATAACCAATTACCTACTTTCTTAATTTTCTTAATTTTGAAAAGTTAATAATTTCTAAATCAAGAATTTGAAACCTCAGATTCTGTTATTTTAGCGTACAAGGGGAAAAAGGTGAACACACCTTTCCTGAAAAAAAGTGTAGGTGACGTGTAACGGAAAATATGAATACAGCCTTACGTTAATCATATATTTGTATTATAACAAATACAAGTATCCCCTAATACTTAAGTAGGCTTCCTAATACTTGTGAATCTCACTTCTCCTAAGATAAAGCTTGAATTTAAAACAGATCTTAAGTCAATTATGTAGCCTACTCGTATAACAGAAAGTTTTAAGTGAATAGCTCATTATATATATATATATATATATATATATATATATATATATATATATATATATATATATATACATATATATAAACAAAGTTATATATTATATTCATATAACAGCGTACCTTAAGCATATATTCGTTTACGTGTTGGAACTCTGCTGTATACGAGGTTTTTGGCAGGGACTGTACCAGCAGGTTTAAGCTGTGTTATTATGAATTAATGAATCAGTGTTTAGGGGAAGATGTAACAACACAATAACAAACAGCTTAGTCCTTCAGGCAGCTAAACACCTACTCACACGTGCTGCATAGTTTATATTTTATACACATATATATTATGTTTTATATAATTATTAATAAAATCTAAACAAAGGGTAACGTTATAATTTTCAACAAAGGTTTTCCTGCATTTCAAGTCACATTGATCGATATTACATAAATGAACTCTGAGTAACATAATTTTGTTGTAATTTCAATTGGCTTTCTAAATTTAAAATTCTAATGTCTGCACATTTTAACGCTGATTACGATAGTGAAATCAGTTTTTTTTAAAAAAACTAAGATAAAAAGTTACGGATTTTGTAAGATTTGAAATGATCGCAATTTTGAAACTAATTGGCGGGTTTCGGTACGTAACAAACTTGTCCAAGCTATTACTGAAATTGATTTTTGCGCCAAGTTTAAATCAAATCGGCTCAGAATTATGAACGCTAGGAACACACGCGCGCGCGCGCGCGCGCACACACACACACACACACACACTGAAACACTTGTTCATATAAACTTGAATAACCTTCTTCACCAAAACTTGAATTAGAGGTCACAATTTGTATCATTTCGTAGTCTCAGGTCTTGATCCTAGCATGATTGCAGCTGAAATAACAAGGTCTTAACCTAGCATGTTTGCAGCTAAAATAGCTGAAAATCCGATGTAAATTCGCTAAGAGTTATTTTTGGTGCCTATTTGTTTTCAACAATAAAGTCCTCGCAAAGCAATCAAGTTAAGGCCTGTTTTGTCAGTGTCTACGAAGGACAATATTTTATGACAATTCATTCTGGACTTTCGGCGAACTTTACATAAACTTAACTAAACTAATATTTGTCGACTAAAACAGGTTGTGTTAGGTTCATTACTTACGCAATGAATGACGTCTGAATAGGTTAAAAATTGACGTCATAGTTTAAATTGGAGAAAGTAGTCTTTTAGGGAAATATTGGCATGGTGTGAAACAAGTGATGAACGTAACCTTGTACAGTTATTCTAGGAAAGTCATTCCCCGAAGGGGGTGCAGACTAGCTGCACCTGTTGAGAAGATTTAGACGTCCCTCGGGGTACCCGAGTCTAACACACAGTTATACTTACAACATTACACTTACGACTTTAACACGTTACACTCACACTTACATTTAGGAAGACGATAATAGCCTCAATGTGCTCTTCGCCTTAAAAAAAATCTAGGAAACCGTAGTTAGTGTCGAGGTTCTTTAATTTTTACCACCTGTGTTGTGTATAAGTAATATACAGATCATACTACAACAAATTTTAAAATTTTGAAAAATTAGCGATTTTTTTATTGGAAAATGGACTATTGGAGGGGGTCATCATTCTTACACCTAGACCCAGGGTTTCGAAATAATCGCCGATTCTGACCGTTAGGTAAGTTTTTGGAAGGGTTATCGTTTAAAGGGCGGGAATTTGAAACATTAAAATTTGATTTCTCCTTCGTAATGTAGCCTATTAAAATTTGCATAAATTATTATTTAAAATTTTGAAAATCCATTGAAGTTAAGAAAATATATTTCACGGTAGTTAGGGTTAAATCACGTATTTTCAATGTAATTTCGAAGTTTAAAATGGTAATGTATTGAAATTTTATTCTGATATTTATGAAATGATATTTTTCAGTGACTGTAAGAAAATGTATTGAGCAAAGCGAGGTCTGTGTTTCAACTCGACCATTCGACATTTGGTTTGTGTGATTGTTACGCAGTTATGGCCGATTGACCGATTGTTTTGCAATTTGATAAGACCTTGTATAAAACCTAAATGACGTATGTGTAAATTTTTTCCTGTTTCCTTCTGTTTCAAAATGGCGGACTCTGATTCAACGATGACGAGCTTACACAATTTTAAATAAACGCATTGGCCGATTGATTTGAAATTTTATTCGAAAATAAATCGTATAAAGTCAGAAAGATGTATGTGTAGGATTTTTTACCATTCACTTCCGTTTCAAGATGGTGGCCTCTGATTTAACATTAAGAATGTTAGTGGCTGGTTATTTTCTGTAATACTGGCTGAAATGTAGAACATAATTTCGGTTACTTCATGAAGAAAGAGCATAACGTTTCCAATAAAATTGGTCCAGTAACATTTTCCGTAAATATTACGGTTATCAGTTAAACTGCCAGGAAAAAAAATACGAGATCTGTCGTGTATCTCTCTGTACATTAATTAAGAACCAGCGGGCCCGTGCGAAATTTCCCACTATGAAAGTTTTAAGTAAACATATCCATTTGAATAAGAGTAGTGGTTGAGGTACGGACAGTAGTTGAAAGGAAAACATGTTTAAAAAATAAACGCGATCGGTTTGAAATAATAAAAACAAATTTATGACTGTCAACGACCGTAGTATTTACATTAACCTGTTGGTAAAAGAGATGAGTAAGGAGAAATCGTAATATTCAAATACAAATAAGTAAATAAATACGAAATGTTATAACATTATGTTTGCTTTTTACCTGGTATATCACAAAGTCCACAATAACCTTTTAACTGTATTTTGATATTTTAATTGTACTTCATATTTTGTAATGTCCGTATTAAAAATAGATAAATGCACGATGGAATGAGAAATCACAAATATATTTGTGTAAAAACAGTGTCCAAAACATGTGTTTGGTATTCGAATTGCTTGTCCCGGCTTGTACGACGGGCAAGGATAGGGGACTGTCGGTAGGGCTACATAATCTATAAGTTTTTAAGTAAATATTGAAATTGTTATAAACATGTTATGCAAAAAATGGCATTAGTAAGTTTTTTTAATAAGTTTTACTAATAAAATGGCATCGTGATTAGTAATTTAGCTTCGTAAAATATACACAATATTGTCTGGTTTGTGATGCCGCGCATGCGCATGCGAGCTGCGCATCCATGATTTCGTTTTGCTTATGACAGTAAAAATTGTCTTTTATGTTGAAATTTTCCACAAACAGTAAGTTGTAGCGCAAAATCGTTTTGCAATGCCAGAAGCCGGTTAAAAAATCTTTCTTAAGATACCTCATTTGTACCTGTACGAATAGTATGTCCTGAGAAAAAGGGATGTTGACGCGAGAAATAATATATATGATATACTGCGTGGTCTACTGTTCTTCGACCTACTTGTACTATAAATTCGCTTCCATCTCTTGATGAAGACAATTGAGTGACGCGATTACTTATGTTTGTCCAGGGAGACATAACTCCGACAAAGTTATGGTCCATCTTGGTCGGCAAGCCAATCAGCCATGGATCTTTATATTAAAGTTACATTATAGTGTTACGAGTTGACGGAGGAAGAAGCATTATTTCATCTTCATAAAACAACTTATTCTTCATAACCCTATCTTGTGTCAACTTCGACATAAGGTATCTTGGAATTTTAATAGGACTGTACCTAAACTAACAACGTTGTATTTTAACACGTATTAATAATAAACATTTTCCAGTTCCTGGTAAAGAATTACTCATAAATAAGTAAACAATTTATATCTCTATTAGAAAAAGTTTTAAAGAGGAAATTTACGAGCTTCTGTGTTTAAGAATAAGGAAAATAACAGCGCTCCACGTGTAGCGTGTATAATAAATAGACTGATTAAAACCGCGAGGCTATGTGTAGCCTCACTACAGGCATCATTGTCGTCAATGGGCGGGTAATTACTCGATTTGCGGGTAATTTTGAAGATTGCAGATAGTCATGAGAGTAATAAAAGAAAAGCGGGTAATTTTAGTCTCAACGAGATGTAACGCCTACAAACATTATATGTAAAAGTAAAAAACTTTTGCAGTGCGGGACTGGCCAACATATATACGCGCGCGCGCCCACACACACACACACACACACACACACACTATTGACTTCGTTAATTTGCGGGTAATTTTATGTCTGGCTGTGGGTAATTATTACATTTGATATTGGCAACACTGAATATCTCTTCACTTGGTGTTTCTTCAGCTATTGATATATTTTACAGCTTTGTTAAGCCATCGATGAAAGTAGTGCAGCTTGCAGTACAGTGCTCCGTAATGTTTATTGCCCTAACAAGATTTATTGCGTTGGATTTAAGATCTCATATTTTGTACTTAATTTAACACTAATTCCGTACTAAAACTACCGCAGATTGATAAATGTATGCAATTAGTAGCCTGAGATTCCAGTGCACTGTGCTGCAGAATTCGCGTCGATAGAATATTGGCAAATTTCAATTAATTGAAAAATAAGCTGTCAGAGCTGTCATCAAGGTGAAACGGGACTTTGAAATGTGCACCGTTCCTGACCTTTAGATCACTTTTTGAGAAGACCTTAAATATTTAACACGTATTGAAACATGACTAGCATGTTATACAGTTTAGCTTTAAAAATTTAAAAAGCTGAAAGAATTTTTCGGTTAAGAAGGAAGTTAGAAGCGGCAAACTCCAATAAAAATTAATTGCAGAATGCCTTTACTTTAGGAAAAGAAAAAAATAAGTTTTACAATCCATTGTAGGTAGGATAGGACTCATGTGCGAAGAGTCACGTAGGCAATACATAAACAAATACCAACCTTTGCAGGAACTTAAAGGCAGAAGAAGTTTAAATTTAAAGAGATTTTTCAATCTTATTGGCTTAGACACTGCCCACGCTTTCCGTTATTGGTTAAACAAATTTAGGTACTGTGGAAGGGAGTTCATATAATAACTAAGAATAAGGGCCGCAAAAGAGGTCCTTATAGTTTTTTCAACAGATAATCTACGGCGCTTCACGAACAAACTTTCTTTATTTTATAATAAGTTTTAGTCACAGATCGGTCTCAAGCAGTATAACCGAGCAAGTTTTTTTTATATTAAAGTATTAAGTTGAGTCTGCCTAATAATTGTTAGAGTAAAGTTTTTGGTTGTTATCGTCGTTTTTATGTTAATTATTTATATTTAACTAAGAGTTGTTTTAAAATGTTTGTAATTACACAAGCGTTAATCAAATTTAGTGGTACTGTAGTACAAAAGTTGCTGGTGTAAATCCAGTAGAGTGTAAGCTTCGTAAAGTGTAACAATTTATCTTCAAAAAAGACTCATCCCAACAATACTTGACTCAAGAATCTTACTGTTGATATCTGAACCAACATAGCCTATCTATCATCATTTAAGATACTCAATAGCAATCTTGGTAATTACCATTGTAACTTTTTTTTTGTAATACGTTATATTGAACAATATCAGTAATCTTCTTAGTTCCCATACGCAGTATCAAAGAACCACCCCGAGATAATGTACTCATTATTTTTTGCATTGTAATAACAATTACGTAATTCTTTAATAAAATTTTAATTAAAAGAATTATTTGTAGTCATTGAATACTTTATTGACCAAACCTTAAAATATTTCCATACTTTTCAGTAAATATTAACAATGTCTGCAATAATTAAGGTATTATTATAAAAATTACGCCCAACGTGGTATTTATTGCGAAAATTGGCGCCAAAAATGAAACTGTAATGTTATAAGCAACTAACGCTCAAATTTGTGGTGAATGTTATAGTATATGCATAGCATTTGAAAACGTTATACAACTGCTTGTAGACCTTTTAGATCAAAAAGATATTAAAAACGGATTTATTCATAATCGGCATGAACCGTTTTTATGAAATTTTACTCGAATATAGTCTATGCGTACCCAAAAGAAACTTACGGGTCGCTGTTTTCTTTAAAAAAATCTGTTCTAGAGCTTCGAAAAAACTGAAGAATAAGACTAGTTTCTCAAATTGGTTCGTCATACTTTGGTCAGATATGAAGATTCATAAAAATAAAGTTAATGAAGCAAATTTTAAAACAAAAGAAACTTCCGATTCGAGAGTGAATAGGTAAATAAAATAAACCTTAATTGCCTTCGGTTTTGTCTTATCAATTTACTCTCGAACCGATTTTTTGAATTTCAAATTTGATGCACTAAAGTAATTTTGATTTTCGTGTAATGGAAATTTTAGTAAAATTTGAAGGATCTGCTTTGTGAAATTAGTCAAAAATATGTCATCTTTTTTACTGCATGTTAGATGGTAAACAACGAAATGTGATAATTGTCTAATGTTTTTGCGCAGTTTATTAACTTCAATTATGCGTAAAAATTACAAACTGCTTATATGAAGATTTAAGTTCGTGAAAGTTTAAAATAGCGACAAAATTGATAACTTCATTAAGCATATTTACATTAAATGCAGCGAAGTGAACAAAACAAAGATTCAAGGAAGCAAAGGGACAGACTGAAAGGATACGTTGTGAGTGGGGTTGACTAAATGGTCCCGGGTGTCCATCCTTTGAAGGCGTGATGTGTGATACACATTATCACAAATCCAGCCTACAAAGCTGTTACCGTGACTGGCAGAGTAGCGAAGTCCCTCGGGAATCGTGAGTTTTATCACGCATACTTACAATATTAACTTAATAGTAGAGCGCAGCGGTCTTGCTGATGTGAAAGAAGTGGATATTTCAAAAGCTAATATTTCTTTTGCACTTTTTTTATAAAATTCACTGCCACTATCATAATTAGTGTTAAAATCCGCATGCGTTATATCTAAAAACTTTCACATTAAGTTGGAAATACATAATGAAACCTAACTATAGTCAAAGTTTTTTTCGTCACATTAAATTGGAAATACATAAATGAACCCTAACTGCCGTCAAAGTTTTTTTCGTCACATTAAATTGGAAATACATAAATGAATCATAACAACCGTAAAAGTTTTTTTCGTCACATTAAATTGGAAATACGTAAATGAACCATAACTATCGTAAAAGTATTTTTCGTCACATTAAATTAGAAATACATAATGAACGCTAACTGCCGTCACAGTTTTTTTCGACACATTAAATTGGAAATACGTAAATGAACCATAACTACCGTAAAAGTTTTTTTCGTCACATTAAATACGAAATACATAAATGAACCATAACTACCGTGAATGTTTTCTTCGTCATATTAAATTGGAAATACATAAATGAACCATAACTATGGTAAAAGATTTTTTCGTCACATTAAATTGGAAATACATAAATGGACCATAACTATCGTAAAAGTTTTTTCGTCACATTAAATTGGAAATACATAAATAAACCCTAACTTCCGTCAAAGTTTTTTTCGTCACATTAAATTGGAAATACATAAATGAACCACAACTACCATCAAAGTTTTTTTCGATACATTAAATTGGAAATACATAAATGAACCATAACTACCGTCAAAGTTTTTTTCGTCACATTAAATTTGAAATAAATAATGAACCCTAACTAACGTCAAAGTTTTTTTCGTCACATTAATTTGGAAATAGGTAAATGAACCATAACTACCGTAAAAGTTTTTTTCGTCACATTAAATTGGAAAAACGTAAAAGAACCATAACTACAGTCAAAGTTTATTTCGTCACATTAAATTGGAAAAACATAATGAACCCTAACTGCCGTCAAAGTTTTTTTCGACACATTAAATTAGAAATACGTAAATTAACCATAACTAAAGTAAAAGTTTTTTTCGTCACATTAAATTGGAAATACGTAAATGAACCATAATTACGTTCAAAGTTTTTTTCGTCACATTAAATTGGAAATACATAAATAAACCCTAACTGCCGTCAATTTTTTTTCGTCACATTAAATTGGAAATACATAAATGAACCACAACTACCATAAAAGTTTTTTTCGTCACATTAAATTGGAAATACCTAAATGAACTATAACTATCGTAAAAGTTTTTTTCGTCACATTAAATTGAATATACATAAATGAACCATAACTACCGTCAAAGTTTTTTTCGTCATACTAAATTGGAAATACATAAATAAACCCTAACTGCCGTCAAAGTTTTTTTCATCACATTAAATTGAAAATACATAAATGAACCATAACTACCGTCAAAGATTTTTTCGTCGCATTAAATTGGAAATACATAATGAACCCTAACTGCCATCAAAGATTTTTCGTCACATTAAGTTGGTAATACCTAAATGATCCATATCTACAGTAAAAAGTCTTTTTCGTCACATTAAATTGAAAATACATAAATGAACCCTAACTGCCGTCAAAGTTTTTTTCGTCAGATTAAATTGGAAATACATAAATGAACCATAACTACCGTCAAAGTTTTTTCATCACATTAAATTATAAATACATAAATAAACCCTAACTGCCGTCAAAGTTTTTTCGTCACATTAAATTGGAAATATCTAAATGAACCATAACTACCTTAAAAGTTTTTTTCGTCACATTAAGTAGGAAATACATAAATGAACTACAACTACCGTAAAGGTTTTTTCGTTACATTAAATTAGAAATTCATAATAAAACCTAACTGCCGTCAAAGTTTTTTTCTTCACATTAAATTAGAAATACGTAATTGAACCATAACTACTGTAAACGTTTTTATCGTCACATTAAATTGGAAATACGGAAATGAACCATAACTACCGCCAAAGTTTTTTTCGTCACATTAAATTGGAAATACATAAATGAACCATAACTACAGTCAAAGTTTTTTTCGTCACATTAAATTGGAAATACATAATGAACCCTAACTGCCGTAAAAGATTTTTTCGTCACATTAAATTAGAAATATTTAAATGAACAATAACTACCGTCAATGTATTTTTCGTCACATTAAATTGGAAATACATAAATGAACCATAACTACCGTGAAAGTTTTTTTCGTCACATTAAATTGGAAATACATAAATGAACTATAACTACTGTACAAGTTTTTTTCGTCACATTAAATTTGAAATACGTAAATGAACCATAACTACCGTCAATGTTTTTTTTGTTACATTAAATTGGAAATACATAAATGAACCATAACTACCGTCAAAGTTTTTTCGTCGCATTAAATTAGAAATACATATATGAACCATAGCTACCGTCAAAGTTTTTTCGTCTCGTTAAATTGGAAATACATAACGAACCCTAACTAGCGTCAATGTTTTTTTCATCACATTAAATTGGAAATACATAAATGAACCATAACTACCGTTAAAGATTTTTTCATCACATTAAATTGGAAATACATAATGAACACTAACTGTCGTCAAAGTTTTTTTCGTCACATTAAATTGGAAATATCTAAATGAACCATAACTACCTTAAAAGTTTTTTTCGTCACATTAAGTAGGAAATACATAAATGAACTACAACTACCGTAAAGGTTTTTTCGTCACATTAAATTAGAAATTCATAATAAACCCTAACTGCCGTCAAAGTTTTTTTCTTCACATTAAATTACAAATACGTAAATGAACCATAACTACCGTAAAAGTTTTTATCGTCACATTAAATTGGAAATACGGAAATGAACCATAACTACAGTCAAAGTTTTTTTCGTCACATTAATTGGAAATACATAATGAACCCTAACTGCTTTCAAAGATTTTTTCGTCACATTGAACTAGAAATATTTAAATGAACAATAACTGCCGTCAATGTATTTTTCGTCACATTAAATTGGAAATACATAAATGAACTATAACTACTGTAAAAGTTTTTTTCGTCACATTAAATTTGAAATACGTAAATGAACCATAACTACCGTCAATGTTTTTTTCGTTACATTAAATTGGAAATACATAAATGAACCATAACTACCGTCAAAGTTTTTTCGTCGCATTAAATTAGAAATACATATATGAACCATAGCTACCGTCAAAGTTTTTTCGTCTCGTTAAATTGGAAATACATAATGAACCCTAACTAGCGTCAATGTTTTTTCTCATCACATTAAATTGGAAATACCTAAATGAACCCTAACTGCCGTCAAAGTTTTTTTTGTCACATTAAATTGAAAAAACGTAAACGAACCATAACTACCGTAAAGGTTTTTTTCGTCACATTGAATTGGAAATATCTAAATAAACCATAACTACAGTGAAAATTTTTTCGTCATATTAAATTGGAAAAACATAAATAAAGCATAACTATGGTAAAAGAATATTTCATCACATTAAATTGGAAATACATAAGGAACCCTAACTACCGTCAATGTTTTTTCGTCACGTTAATTTTGAAATACCTAAACGAACCATAACTATCGTAAAAGTTTTCTTCGTCACATTAAATTAGAAATATATAAAGGAATAATAACTACCGTCAAAGTTTTTTTCGTCACATTAAATTGGAATACATAAATGAACTATAACTACCGTCAAAGTTTTTTTCTTCACATTAAATTAGAAATACGTAATTGAACCATTACTACCATAAACGTTTTTATAGTCACAATAAATTGGAAATACGTAAATGAGCCGTAACTACAGTCAAAGTTTTTTTCGTCACATTAAATTGGAAATACATAATGAACCCTAACTGCCGTCAAAGTTTTTTTCGTCACATTAAATTAGAAATAGGTAAATGAACCATAACTACCGTCAATGTATTTTTCGTCACATTAAATTGGAAAAACATAAATGAACCATTACTACCGTGAAAGATTTTTTCGTCACATTAAATTGAAAATACATACATGAACTATAACTACTGTAAAAGTTTTTTTCTTCACATTAAATTGGAAATACATTAATGAACCACAACTACCATTAAGGTTTTTTTCGTCACATTAAATTGGAAATACAGAAATGAACCATAACTACCGTCAATGTATTTTTCGTCACATTAAATTGGAAAAACATAAATGAACCATAACTACCGTAAAAGATTTTTTCGTCACATTAAATTGGAAATACATACTTGAACTATAACTACTGTAAAAGTTTTTTCGTCACTTTAATTTGGAAATACGTAAATGAACCCTAACTACTGTTAAAGTTTGTTTCGTCACATTAAATTGAAAATACGTATTTGAACCATAACTACCGTCAAAGATTTTTTCGTCATATTAAATTGGAAATACATAATGAACCCTAACTAGCGTCAAAGTTTTTTTGTCACATTAATTTGGAAATACGTAAATGAACCATAAGTACCGTAAAAGTTTTTTCGTCACATTAAATTGGAAATACGTAAATGAACCATAACTACGTTCAAATTTTATTTCGTCGCATTAAATTGAAAATACATGAATGAACCATAACTACCATTAAAGTTTTTTCTTCACATTAAATTGAAAATACATAAATAAACCCTAACTGTCGTCAAAGTTTTTTCGTGACATTAAATTGGAAATACATAAATGAACCACAATTACTATCAAAGTTTTTTCGTCTCGTTAAATTGGAAATACGTAAATGAACCACAACTACCGTCAATGCTTTTGTCGACACACTAATTTGGAAATACGTTAATGAACTATAACTACCCTAAAAGATTTTTCGTCACATTAAATTGGAAATACATAAATAAACCCTAACTGCCGTGAAAGTTTTTTTTTTCGTCACATTAAATTGGAAATATCTAAATGAACCATAACTACCTTAAAAATTTTATTCGTCTCATTAAATAGGAAATACATAAATGAAACACAACTACAGTCTAAGTTTTTTCGTCACATTAAATTGGAAATACATAATGAACCCTAACTGCCGTCAAAGTTTTTTTCGTCACATTAAATTAGAAATACGTAAATGAACCTTAACTACCGTAAACGTTTTTATCGTCACATTAAATTGGAAATACGTAAATGAACCATAACTACCGTCAAAGTTTTTTTCGTCACATTAAATTGGAAATACATAATGAACCCTAACTGCCGTCAAAGTTTTTTTCGTCACATTAAATTGGAAATACATAAATGAACCATAACTACCGTCAATGTATTTTTCGTCACATTAAATTGGAAAAACATAAATGAACCATAACTACCGTAAAAGATTTTTTCGTCACATTAAATTGGAAATACATACTTGAACTATAACTACTGTAAAAGTTTTTTCGTCACTTTAATTTGGAAATACGTAAATGAACCCTAACTACTGTTAAAGTTTGTTTCGTCACATTAAATTGAAAATACGTATTTGAACCATAACTACCGTCAAAGATTTTTTCGTCATATTAAATTGGAAATACATAATGAACCCTAACTAGCGTCAAAGTTTTTTTTGTCACATTAATTTGGAAATACGTAAATGAACCATAAGTACCGTAAAAGTTTTTTTCGTCACATTAAATTGGAAATACGTAAATGAACCATAACTACGTTCAAATTTTATTTCGTCGCATTAAATTGAAAATACATGAATGAACCATAACTACCATTAAAGTTTTTTTCTTCACATTAAATTGAAAATACATAAATAAACCCTAACTGTCGTCAAAGTTTTTTTCGTGACATTAAATTGGAAATACATAAATGAACCACAATTACTATCAAAGTTTTTTCGTCTCGTTAAATTGGAAATACATAATGAACCCTAACTAGCGTCAATGTTTTTTTCATCACATCAAATTGGAAATACATAAATGAACCATAACTACCGTTAAAGATTTTTTCATCACATTAAATTGGAAATACATAAATAAACCCTAACTGCTGTCAAAGTTTTTTTCGTCACATTAAATTGGAAATATCTAAATGAACCATAACTACCTTAAAAGTTTTTTTCGTCACATTAAGTAGGAAATACATAAATGAACTACAACTACCGTAAAGGTTTTTTCGTCACATTAAATTAGAAATTCATAATAAACCCTAACTGCCGTCAAAGTTTTTTTCTTCACATTAAATTACAAATACGTAATTGAACCTTAACTACCGTAAACGTTTTTATCGTCACATTAAATTGGAAATACGGAAATGAACCATAACTACCGTCAAAGTTTTTTTCGTCACATTAAATTGGAAATACATAATGAACCCTAACTGCCGTCAAAGTTTTTTTCGTCACATTAAATTAGAAATATTTAAATGAACAATAACTGCCGTCAATGTATTTTTCGTCACATTAAATTTTAAATACATAAATGAAACATAACTACCGTGAAAGTTTCTTTCGTCACATTAAATTGGAAATACATAAATGAACTATAACTACTGTAAAAGCTTTTTTCGTCACATTAAATTGGAAATATCTAAATAAACCATAACTACCGTGAAAATGTATTTCGTCATATTAAATTGGAAATACATAAACGAACCATAACTATCGTAAAAGTTTTTTTCGTCACATTAAATTGAATATACATAAATGAATTATAACTACCGTCATAGTTTTTATCGTCATACTAAATTGAAATACATAAATAATCCCTAACTTGCCGTCAAAGGTTTTTTCGTCATATTAAATTAGAAATACATAAATGAATCATAACTACCGTCAAAGTTTTTTCATCACATTAAATTGGAAATACGTAAATGAACCATAACTACCGTCAAAGATTTTTTCGTTACATTAAATTGGAAATACATAATGAACACTAACTGTCGTCAAAGTTTTTTTGATCACATTAAATTGGAAATACATAAATGAACCCTAACTGCCTTTAAAGTTTTTTTCGTCACATTAAGTTGGTAATACTAAATGATCCATATCTACAGTGAAAGTCTTTTTCGTTATATTAAATTGAAAATACATAAATGAACCCTAACTGCCGTCAAAGTTTTTTTCGTCACATTAAATTGGAAATACATAAATGAACCATAACAACCGTCAAAGATTTTTCATCACATTAAATTGGAAATACATAAATAAACCATAACTTCCGTCAAAGTTTTTTTCGTCACATTTAATTGGAAATACATAAATAAACCCTAACTGCCGTCACAGTTTTTTTCGTCACGTTAAATTGGAAATATCTAAATGAACTATAATTACCTTAAAAATTTTTTTCGTCACATTATATAGGAAATACATAAATGAACCACAACTACCGTAAAAGTTTTTCTCGTCACATTAAATTGGTAATTCATAATGAACCCTAACTGCCGTCAAAGTTTTTTTCTTCACATTTAATTAGAAATACGTAATTGAACCATAACTACCGTAAACGTTTTTATCGTCACATTAAATTGGAAATACGTAAATGAACCATATATACCGTCAAAGTTTTTGTCGTCACATTAAATTGGAAATACATCATGAAACCTAACTTCCGTCACAGTATTTTACGTCACATTAAATTGGAAATACATAACGAACCCTAACTACCGTCACAGTATTTTACATCACATTAAATTGGAAATACATAACGAACCCTAACTATCGTCAATGTTTTTTTTCGTCACATTAATTTGGAAATACCTAAATGAACCATAACTATCGTAAAAGTTTTTTTCGTCACATTATATTGGAAAAACATAATGAAACATAACTGCCGTCAAAGTTTTTTTCGACACATTAAATTAGAAATACGTAAATTAACCATAACTAACGTAAAAGTTTTTTTCGTCTCATCAAATTGGAAATACGTAAATGGACCATAACTACGTTCAATGTTTATTTCGTCACATTAAATTGAAAATACATGAATGAACCATAACTATCGTTAATGTTTTTTTCGTCACATTAAATTGAAAATACATAAATAAACCCTAACTGCCGTCAAAGTTTTTTTAGTGACATTAAATTGGAAGTACATAAATGAACCACAACTACCATCAAATTTTTTTTTCGTCTCATTAAATTGGACTTAGCGAAAATATCATTAAAACTGAAAGGGGTCCCACACTGGTTAACAAGAACACAGATTGGGAGGGCTTCCAAGAAGCACTGAATACACACATCTGTTTAAAGGTACCGCTCAAGACCAATGGACAGTTGGATCAAGAAGCTGCCAAATTTGAAAAGGATATTCAGCAAGCAGCCTGGGCAAATACCCCGGATGTCAGAAGATGTATGGCTGGTATCAGTTATCCTAAAGAAATTACGGAGTTAGTAGCTGTTAAAAGGAAATTAAGGAAAAGATGGCAACATACACGCTCGCCTGAAGACAAAAATAGGTTAAATAATGTTGCTCAAAGGTTAAGAAGGAAATCTTGCAATTTAAAAACGAGTCCATAAATAAATACCTAAGTAATGTAACGCATACTAAGGAAACGGACTATTCGCTCTGGAGAGCCATTAAAAATTTAAACGACCTTGCATACATAGTCCCCAATTAGGTCTGCAGATGGAACCTGGGCGAAGGATAAACAAGGGAAAGCAGATGTATTCGCTACATATTTAGAACAAGTATTCCAACCTAATATAAACTTTCAATCTCAACAAGAAAATATAACAAATAGAATTAATCTTGACTAAAATGTACTTTCACAACAAAATAATGAACATAAAATAGATCTTGTAACTAAAGAGAAAGTGGCTAGGGAAATTAAATTTAACATAAATTCAAAAAAGCCCCTGGTTACGATTTAATAACTGGAGTAGTACTGAAACAGTTACCAAGGACAGCCATTATAAAACTTACTAACCTTATAAATGCAGCTTTCCGGTTGAAGCATGTACCAGACATCTGGAAAATGGCCGAGGTAATTATGATCCCGAAGCCCGGCAAGCCACCTAATGAACCTACATCGTATAGACCAATCTCACTACTTCCAATAGTTTCAAAGGTATTTGAAAAACTGTTACTTAAAAGACTCAAACCAGTTATAGAGATAAACAATCTCATACCTACCCATCAGTTTGGGTTTAGGGATAAGTACTCAACTATTGACCAAGTGCACAGAATAACCAACATTATTGAGAAAGCATATGAAGAAAAGAAAATTTGCTCCGCCGTGTTCTTAGACGTTGCCCAGGCCTTTGATAAGGTCTGGCACGAAGGGCTAATCTCTAAGCTGGAAAAAATATTGCCAAAAACATATTCTGAAATTTTGAAGTCCTACATAATTGGCAGAATGTTTTGGGTTAGGCAGGAGGGAACATTCTCTAGCATGAGAGAGATTAAGGCGGGTGTACCTCAGGGCAGTGTTCTGGGACCCTTGCTTTATCTTCTCTACACAGCTGATATCCCGCAGCCGGATTGTGTGTCAATCGGCACATTTGCTGATGACACAGTTTTCTTGGGTGTGGGAGACAGTAGTAAAGTAGCAGCTGTAAAACTGCAACAAGCATGCGATGAGTTCGTTACCTGGACCAAAAAGTGGCGAGTTAAAATTAATGAGGGTAAATCGGTGCATGTTGACTTTACTTATAAAAAGGATAAGTATGTTCCGATAGTAATTAATAGCACAAATATTCCATTCAATAACACTGCAAAGTATCTTGGAATGAACTTAGATGTGAAGCTGCGATGGGCAGAGCACATAAAAAAGAAAAGGACAGAACTTGACATAAAGTATAAAAAAATGTACTGGCTGATTGGTAGGAAATCACAACTGTCAGTACACAATAAACTTGTATTATACAAACAAATACTTAAGCCCGTATGGTCCTATGGGATCCAGCTTTGGGGTTGTGCAGCTAAAACCCAAATCAAAAAAATCCAAGTCTTCCAAAATAAAGTTTTAAGGAACATTGTTGACGCCCCATGGTATTATCGTAATGACGACCTTCACAGGGACTTAAAAATTCCAACAATCAGAGAAGAAGCTAAGAGACTGTCAGCAAAGCACGAGGAGAGACTCCAATCACACATCAGCACTGATATTCTGCAGCTCCTGGAAAACACTCATTTAGAGAGAAGGCTAAAAAGACAGCAACCGTTTGAACTGGTTTAGTGTAAATACTGGGACCTCTGTTGGGAGTTCTCAGTTGTGATTAATTTATTTTAGAATAATATTGTAGGTTAGTCATCTAGTGACTAGTGACAATTGTAAAGTAAAAAAAAAAAAAAAAAAAAAAAAAAATTAAATTGGAAATACATAATGACCCTAACTAGCGTCAATGTTTTTTTCATCACATTAAATTGGAAATACATAAATGAACCATAACTACCGTTAAAGATTTTTTCGTCACATTCAATTGGAAATACATAATGAACACTAACTGTCGTGAAAGTTTTTTTTGATCACATTAAATTGGAAATACATAAATAAACCCTAACTGCCGCCAAAATTTTTCGTCACATTAAATTGGAAATATCTAAATGAACCATAACTACCTTAAAAAAATTTTTCGTCACATTAAATAGGAAATACATAAATGAACTACAACTACCGTAAAGGTTTATTTGTCACATTAAATTAGAAATTCATAATAAACCCTAACTGCCGTCAAAGTTTTTTTCTTCACATTAAATTACAAATACGTAATTGAACCATAACTACCGTAAACGTTTTTATCGTCACATTAAATTGGAAATACGGAAATGAACCATAACTACCGTCAAAGTTTTTTTCGTCACATTAAATTGGAAATACATAATGAACCCTAACTGTCGTCAAAGTTTTTTTTCAACACATTAAATTGGAAATACCTAAATGATCCCTAACTGCCGTCAAAGTTTTTTTTTGTCACATTAAATTGAAAATATGTAAACGAACCATAACTACCGTAAAGGTTTTCTTCATCACATTAATTGGAAATATCTAAATGAACCATAACTACCGTGAAAATTTTTTCGTCATATTAAATTGGAAATACATAAATAAAGTATAACTATGGTAAAAGAATATTTCGTCACATTAAATTGGAAATACATAATGAACCCTAACTACCGTCACAGTTTTTTCGTCACATTAAATTGGAAATACATAAGGAACCCTAACTACCGTCAATGTTTTTTCGTCACGTTAATTTTGAAATACCTAAATGAACCATAACTATCGTAAAAGTTTTTTTCGTCACATTAAATTGGAAATACATAAATGAACCCTAACTTCCGTCAAAGTTTTTTTCGTCACATTAAATTGGAAATACATAAAAGAACCATAACTATCGTAAAAGTTTTTTTTGTTACATTAAATTGGAAATGCAGAAATGAACCATAAATACCGTAAAAGATATTTTCGTCACACTAAATTGGAAATACAGAAATGAACCATAAATACCGAAAAAGATTTTTTCGTCACATTAAATTGGAAATACATAATGAACCTTAACTGTCGTCAAAGATTTTTTTCATCACATTAAATTGGAAATACATAAATGAACCCTAACTGCCGTCAAAGTTTTTATCGTCACATTAAATTGGAAATACATAAATGAACCATAACTACCGTCAAAGTTTTTTTCGTCACATTAAATTGGAAATATCTAAATGATCCATAACAACCTTAAAAATTTTTTTCGTCACATTAAATAGGAAATACATAAATGAACCACAACTACCGTAAAAGTTTTTTTCGTCATATTATATTGGAAATTCATAATGAACCCTAACTGCCGTCAAAGATTTTTTCTTCACATTAAATTAGAAATACGTAATTCAACCATAACTACCGTAAACGTTTTTATCGTCACATTAAATTGGAAATACGTAAATGAGCCGTAACTACCGTCAAAGTTTTTTTAGTCACATTAAATTGGAAATACATAAATGAACCATAACTACAGTCAAAGTTTTTTTCGTCACATTAAATTGGAAATACGTAATGAACCCTAACTACCGTCAAAGTTTTTTCGTCACATTAAATTAGAAATACGTAAATGAAACATAACTACCGTCAATGTATTTTTCATCACATTAAATTGGAAAAACATAATGATCCATAACTACCGTGAAAGATTTTTTCGTCACATTAAATTGGAAATACATACATGAACTATAACTACTGTAAAAGTTTTTTTCGTCACATTAAATTAGAAATACGTAATTGAACCATAACTACCGTAAACGTTTTTATCGTCACATTAAATTGGAATTACTTAAATGAAACATAACTACCGTAAAGGTTTTTTTCGTCACATTAAATTGGAAATGCATAAATAAACCCTAACTTGCGTCAAATTTTTTTCGTCAAATTAATTTGGAAATTCATAAATGAACCATAACTACCGTCAAAGTTTTTTTCGTCACATTAAATTGGAAATATCTAAATAAACCATAACCACCGTGAAAATTTTTTCGTCATATTAAATTGGAAATACATAAATAAACCATAACTATGGTAAAAGAATTTTTAGTCAAATTAAATTGGAAATACATAAATGAACCATAACTATCGTAAAAGTTTTTTCGTCACATTAAATTGAATATACATAAATGAACCATAACTACCGTCAAAGTTTTTATCGTCATACTAAATTGAAAATACATAAATAATCCCTAACTGCCGTCAAAGATTTTTCGTCATATTAAATTAGAAATACATAAATGAACCAAAACTACCGTCAGAGTTTTTTCATCACATTAAATTGGAAATACGTAAATGAACCATAACTACCGTCAAAGATTTTTTGGTCACATTAAATTGGAAAGACATAATGAACACTAACTGTCGTCAAAGTTTTTTTTGATCACATTAAATTGGAAATACAAAAATGAACCCTAACTGTCGTCAAAGTTTTTTTCGTCACATTATGTTGGTAATACTAAATGATCCATATCTTCAGTGAAAGTCTTTTTCGTTATATTAAATTGAAAATACGTAAATGAACCCTAATTGCCGTCAAAGTTTTTTTCGTCACATTAAATTGGAAATACATAAATGAACCATAACAACCGTCAAAGTTTTTTCATTACATTAAATTGGAAATACATAAATATACCCTAACTGCCGTCATAGTTTTTTTCGTCACGTTAAATTGGAAATATCTAAATGAACTATAATTACCTTAAAAATTTTTTCGTCACATTATATAGGAAATACATAAATGAACCACAACTACCGTAAAAGTTTTTTTCGTCACATTAAATTCGTAATTCATAATGAACCCTAACTGCCGTCAAA
>CM040182.1:43882605-43902605 GCA_022606455.1 Callitettix versicolor
TGGTGGTGGCGGCGGTGGTGGTGGGGTAACGGCGGCGGACGAGGGCGACAACGAGTAAGTTTGATAATTTTTGGGTACCATAAACATTGGAGTTTGTTGTTCCAAACGGTAGCCGTTTTTCGGAACTATGCCTATGGTGCCGGCCTTCAGAAAGTTACGTCTGAACGCCACGTTGCACGCGCTGGCGATGGTCACGGCTTCCAGGAACGGGTCCACTTTGCATTCCTGCAGAAACGAGGCGCGGAACTTTATGCACGCTTGCGCCAGTATATCCACGTCCGAATAACAGTATTCGAAAATCTCTTTTTGAAAATCGAACACGTATTCGTTGCGCACCTGTTCGTCGTACCATTTGGAAAACTCCTTGTGGTTCTTGTCGAACATGGAGTCGGGGCAGTAGTACTCGCGGCCGGGCATGGGACCTACGTAATTTTGATTGGCCAGAGTGTTGAACAGGTGGGGAAAATAGCCTTTTTGCTTTCCGGCGGCAGATCGAACGCTTTGGGAGTTTCGAAAGGGCCATAGGCATGTAGTTTAGAGAGTCGATGAATTTCACGTTATCCAACTCCATGAGAATGACCTTGGAACCGCGCGTTATGAGTTTCGGCGTGAATTTCGTCTCTTCGAGCACGTACTTGAAAATAAATTGGTGGTCGAACGCTTGACCGTTGTGCGCGATGACGCACACTTTTTTGTACGTCTTGCGCACGTCCATGACGTAGGACATGAACCTGCGAACCGGATCTTTTGGAAAACGCGCGTTCTGGTACCGCAGTGGGGCAGTCTTGCGTCAAGCGTATCATACACTCCCAGCAATACTGTTTGGACACGCACAAGGTGACTCGGTGTACGCGAGCCGTGTCCAGAACTTCGTCCTGGCGCGTCTCGAAGTCGAAAAAATACGAACAGGAAGTCTCTGATCATAGGCTTACGAGTGTCGACCGTCATGTAGCATTGGTGGCCAGACTGCTTATAGTCTTTGCACACCTTGCAATAAATTTCACCGCAAACGTGCTCGGTTTTCCGTTTTTTAGTTATAATCAGCTTGTTACATTTCGGGCATTCCTGTACAGACTGACAGACATAGCCTTTGTGGGCGGTAAAACAATTTTTATTTTTAAAATATCTATTGCAATCGCTGCAATGGATCGCGCTGTCGTCCTTTACGCACGGCGGCGTCCGCTTACAAGCGTTGCACCGCGCCTGGCATCTGTGCTCGTCTCGATGGGTGTAAGGGGTGTGGCAAGTTACACAATAATAACCGCAAGCGAAAGCAGCCGTTAGGCTAGTGATCGTATTGTAGTGACCATTGTGAAACATCAAGTTTATAGTGTACTGCGCGTTCGGGGCGTCGCCCTCAAAGTACACGCTACGACCGCGGCTGTCGTAATTGTAGACGGTGATTTTATAATCGGTCAGGAATGTTTGGAACCGCTGTAATTCTACCACCCCTGCCCCCGCATCCCCTATGTCAACACCTGCGTCGATCATCAGTTGGCGGGCCGCGATAGTCTGTCTTTTTCGCCTATTTTGTCTGATGGCCTTGTAATCTCGGTCTTTGTCCGCATGCGCTTTTCCCACTACCAGTGAGCACGGCAGGCACAGTGAATCGTTGTTCTTAATCACCACGATCCCCCTTCTAGCTTTACACTCTTCGGTAAAGTTATTGAAGAGCCCCGGTCTAACGCGGCCGCGACCCAGTGGAACGTTCACTTTGGTGCAATCCACTTTGAAAACGTCACTGGTAGTGAACGTTTCGGCATTGCTTTGAATTATGCCGCCGAAAATATTCCAGAGGACGTCAGCGGTCACTTCCGTTGCCGGTCTAAAAGCTACGTAACCGGGTTCGCGATTTTTAAAGTTCAAGCTGGTCAGAGTGAAACCCAAACGATCTTCCTCGGTAGCGTCTTTTGTCATAACGTCCACGAGTTCTGTCAGACCTTGTTTGACCCATTGAATCTCGTCAGCGTCTGAAGGCGGCCGATTGAATTTAAACGTCACTTTGGTCCCGTGCAGACGAAACTTTTTCACATACGTCGACACTTTGGACACTATAAAAGCGGCCATTATTAGAAAAAAATCGGTACTGTTTATTATACAAAAAAGAAAAATATTATTTAATAGACTTTAATTTTTTTTCGAAAAAAAACGGTAGTGTTTACCTATTATATAAAAGAAAATTATTATTTAGTAAACGTTATTCTTTCGAAAAGATCTTGTTTACCTAGTACATAAAACTTTATTATTTTATGACAGAAATAGTGTTTATTATTTAGACAATTATTTTAAAGTACAAAGATAGTGTTTATTATTATTAAAAGTTATTCTTTTATGAAGACGGCAATGTTTAGTATGTAATGCTATTAGCTATTATATAAAAAAATTATTCTTTTACAAAACTTATAATTATTTCCGTTAATTAAAACAAACACACAAGCAATGAGAGAGAGATAACAACAGACAGAATAGAATACAACTTACGAACAGCGATCATTCCAGTGTTCAGCGCAAAAGGCAAATGGGTTTGACGCCCTTGTTACGCCCGTATTTATAACACAATTGTTTATTTCATCATGCCACGGTAGCGTTGGTTGACCTTCACTTTATAAACTGCACGTGTCAAATGTAAAACCTACTAGGCTGGTGCACTTGTGTCACTCCAGCGTTGATGCATTAACACATATCACCATATGTTAACCGCACATTCAGGCTTCGTATTACGGGCAAGGTCATTCACTTTGACGTTAAGGCTGGATACATTGTGTATAAGCGCTGCGTGTTCTGGTTTCCCTATATATACTCGAATTAAAATCTACCCCTGTCATTGTACGTTTTTCAGTTCGCCTAGCTGTGTCGTGTGTGCGCGCTTGTGTTTAGTTTACGTTATTTTTTTAAAAAAAATCTGTAAGTATGACATCGTCATCCTCAAACAGTAGTTCTTCCTGTTCTAATCTAATCAACCGTTTTAATAACGTTAATCCGATAGTCACGGTGCCTATTAGTTCGTTAAATATTGGTACTCCGTTTCCTATACTAGGTGTGAAACGGGTACCGACAAAATTTGGAACGTCTCTTTTGATTGAATTTAAAAACGAAAACGGCGACTTGAATAGCGCGTTTCTTCCTAAACGATACGCTGATAAGTTTTCCTTATCAGAGCTAGATCAATTAATCGGTAAAATGATGACTGTGATCGCTCATGTTGGGCAAACTGTAACTTTACGTATCCAGTAATTTTTTTTTGAATTGTGGTAAATATTAGGTTAGTGATATGTTTTTTTCAAAATATTTTTTTTTCCGATTTGAGGCGATATTAGAACTTATAGATATGTGTATATACTTCGGATAACAAAAATTAAAAAAAAAGCAGGTATTAGGCACACTTTTTAGTAATTTTTATTTTGTTTATTTGTTGTACAGATTCTGTTGCTGATTGTTTTCTTACAATGACGCACGTTTTCCAATATCCGCCTATTTTCCGAAAAATATTATCATATTTGGACAAAAGGATGAGATGGAATTTGCTATCGCTGTAAATCAGATAGACAATATTTTTTAGTAGCTATAACAAGAGGCGATGACGATTTCGCGTGTGTCATTTTACGTACGTACGGGCACTACATATCCGAACGTTTTTTGATTTGTTTTCTTCATTACACTGGGCCAATATATCGCGATGTAGGTACTTCCCCATTGAAAAAATTATCCGATATAAGGAATACGTAAATTGGTATGAACTATGTTCGAATCGAGCGCTAAGCGAGTGCTTTCTTAGACAATACAGCACTTTTGTCAATTGGACTGGTGTAGCTAAATTTCAAAATTTGTCGAACAATTTCATACGTGATTTTAAACACGAAATAGATTGGTCTGAAATGTGCAAGCACCAACTATTTTCTGAAAATACTTTACGAGAGTTTCATTCGTTCTTACATTGGACGAATGTCAGTATTTTTCAGCGGCTATCTGAATGTTTTATAAGAGATTTTGCTGATAGAGTAGACTGGTTTGAAATTTCTAAGCGACAGACTTTATCGGAATCTTTTATTCGCGAGTTTCGAGATCGCGTATTCTGGCAGCGTATATCCGTATTTCAGACCTTATCGGAAGCTTTTATAAGAGAGTTTCAATATTTTCTCGACTTGGAAGAAATTTTTCTACATCAAGTACTGTCGGCTGATTTTATGTTAGAATTTTTGGGGCGCCTTACTTTACCTACTTTCAATCGGATAAATGCGGAAACATTACACCGTCGGCTACGTCATGACTACCGTCCTCTTTTCCTACACATGGAACAGGAAGGAATAGACTTTGTGCAATGGTTTATTTTTTTCTTTTTTAAAAAAACGTTTTTTTTCTTTTATTAAAGTATACACGGCACAGTACAGGTTACCATTAAAAGTATTTTCTACAAACCAACTCGATGGAGAACCACAGTAGACCACCTGTAAGTATGATATATATATATACACATATTTATATCTCTTTTCTAATATTTTGAAAGAACATTTTTCAAAAAATTTTTTTTATTAGTCTTCTCCTGCTGATCGACAAACTGATCAATCTCCTCCTGCTGCTGCTGCTTCTGCTGATAGACAGGCTGATCAACCGTCTCCAAACCCTTCTGTGAGTTCCTCGGCATCCACCTTTGTATTTTTGGATGTACCAGGGTCGGTTAGTGAGAGCGGCTTTAGACACTTTCGGCGCGGACGACTGACCTCACCAGGATTTATGTCTCGTTATATTTCCTTCAATCAGCGATATAGGTTGAGGGTTTCTGTAAGTATTTTTTTTTTGGGAAAATGGGAACACAATAATACCTTTATTTTCAAACTAATATATAAATTAATTATGTTTTTTTTGTTTTGTTTTTAGTGTCGTCGATGTTTCAGAGAATACACAGAGGATGATCTCCCTCCTACACCAGTCACATTGAATGTGATTCGTGACACTGTGGAGAATTTACGCACAGCATTCGTCGATTTAGAAATGTTTTCTAGGTGCTCTCCATACAGTACCGATCGCCTATTTGCCGTACAGAACTACAGACTAGCTGCGTTTGAACTCAGCCGTTCCTTCTCTGTAGGATTTGACAGACTGAACCGTCATGGACGGCGTCCTGTGGACATACAAACTGCTTTCATTTCGCCGAGAACTGAGGGTTGTAATCCACGTCGTTTGCCGTCTCATTGCCCTGTTTGCCTAGACCAGCCTCAAGACACCGCTTTACTCCCCTGTGGACATGTTTTGTGTGGTGAATGCTCGAATTATTTACAACGTTGCCCAGTTTGTCGTACATTTATTGTGGACGTTCAGAAATTGTATTTTTAACTATTTGAGCACATGAAAAGAAAACATTTGTGATGCATTGTTATGTTTCCTAACTGTATAACATTACGTTGTGCGCGAAATCTGTATTTTTTATCTGTTCATTATTTTTTATTTGTACCTTGTAACTGATTTGTAAGTCTTTTTCCATTAACTCAATATTTACCATAATTCAACTATATGTCATGTATTTTAGTGTCTTTTTGTTTGTTTTGCATGCAAACGGTATTTACAATAAAACAAATACAATTTTATGTTTACATCTTTGTTTCTTTTTCCTTATTTTCCACGTAAGACGAGAGAGAGAGAGAGAGAGAGAGAGAGAGAGAGGTCATAGATAGACTTACTTTATATGTTCATATAACGCACTATCCGCAGACCCTGGGGCACGTAACACGACGGCGGCGGTGGCTAGAGAGAGAGGTCATAGATTGACGTTCTTTATATGTTTATATAACACGATGGCGGCGGCCATTGAACGGAGTATGACGCACTATCCACAGGCCCGGGGCACGGATGGCGACGGCCATAGAATGAAGTACTTTATATGTTTATATAACGCGCCATCCACAGGCCCTGGGCGCGTAACACGATGGCGGCTGCCATAGAATGAAGTACTTTATATGTTTATATAACACACCATCCACAGGCCCGGGGCACGTAACACGATGGCGGCGGCCATAGATAGACTTACTTTATACGTTTATATAACGCGCTATCCGCAGGCCCCGGGCACGTAACACGATGGCGGCGGCTAGAGAGAGAGAGAGAGAGAGAGAGAGAGAGAGAGAGAGAGAGGTCATAGAATGAAGTACTTTATATGTTTATATGACGCGCTATCCACACACCCCGGGCACGTAACACGATGGCGGCGGCCATAGATAGACTTACTTTATATGTTTATATAACGCGCTATCCACAGGCCCCAGGGCACGTACCACGATGGCGGCGGCTAGAGAGAGAGAGAGAGAGAGAGAGAGGTCATAGAATGAAGTACTTTATATGTTTATATGACGCACTATCCACACACCCCGGGCCACGATGGCGGCGGCCATAGATAAACTTACTTTATACGTTTATATAACGCGCTATCCACAGGCCCCGGGCCACGATGGCGATTCGCAAACCCGAGCGGAATCGTTACGTTTCATATAACTCGAATCGCACTAATTTCCCAAGACGCCACCGTGGTACAGTGGTTATAGCGTGCGCCTCACACGCGCAACGTCCCCGGTTCGAGCCCCGCCAGAAACGCGCAACTTTTTTTTCTAGTATACATATATTTATTCAATTAATTAATGGCGGGCACGCACAGACGACGTCACCCGTGATGGCTGAAATGGCCGTGCACGGTACATAATGGTAATGGGCTAGGCACGTACCATGATAGCACCAAAAGATTGACAAGGTACATGATGACACTAGAGAGAGAGAGAGAGAGAGAGAGAGAGAGAGAGAGAGAGAGGCTAGGCAGCGAACATGATGGCGACGGGTTGGGTACGTACCATGACTAACCCAAGGGCTGGGCACGTAACATGATATCGCATACAGCCGTCTGAGCACCTACATATATCATACACCACCCTCGAGAGAGAGAGGCGTTCATATATAGACTTACTTTATATAACACTCTTTGGGGTGGGCTGGGCACGTAACACGATGGCGGTGGGCACGCACACCTTGCATACACCTACGTCACGACGCCACCAACTCCTCGCGCACACCTACGGCCGGTATATATATATACAGCAGTTGCTTGGGCCATTTGGGCTATAGTGTCGGGAATCCTACTCATTAAATTTAAAATACATAATGAACCCATATTGCGTAAAAGTTTTTTCGTCACATTAATTGGAAATACATAAATAAACCCTAACTGCCGTCAAAGATTTTTTCGTCACATTAAATATTTAAATATCTAAATGAACAATAACTACTTAAAATTTTTTTGCGTCACAATAAATAGGAAATACATAAATGAACCATAACTACCGTCAAAGATTTTTTCGTCACATTAAATTGGAAATACAAAATGAACCCTAACTGTCGTCAATGTTTTTTTTCATCACATTAAATTGGAAATACATAAATGAAACCTAACTGCCGTCAAAGTTTTTTTTGTAACATTAAATTGAAAATACCTAAATGAACCATAACTACCGTAAAGGTTTTTTCGTCACATTAAATTGGAAATATCTAAATGAACCATAACTATCGTAAAAGTTTTTTTCGTCACATTAAATTGAAAATACATAAATGAACCATAACTACCGTCAAAGTTTTTTTCGTCACATTAAATTGGAAATACATAAATAAACCCTAACTGCCGTCAATGTTTTTTCGTTAGATTAAATTAGAAATACATAAATAAATAATAACTACCGTCAAAGTTTTTTTCGTCACAATAAATTGGAAATACATAATGAACCCTAACTACCGTCAAAGTTTTTTTCGTCACATTAAATTTGAAATTCCTAAATAACCCTAACTGCCGTCAAGTTTTTTTCGTCACATTAAATTGGAATTACATAAATGAACCCTAACTGCCGTCAAAATTTTTTTTCGTCACTTTTTTAATAGGAAATACTTAATGAACCCTAACTGCCATCTAAGTTTTTTTTCGTCACATTAAATTAAAAATACCTAAAAGAACCATAACTAACGTAAAAGTTTTTTTGTCACATTTAATTGGAAATACAAAAATGAACTATAACTACCGTCAATGTTTTATTCGTCGCATTAAATTGGAAATACATTAGTGAACCATAACTACCGTAAAAGTTTTTTTCGTCACATTAAATTGGAAATGCATAATAAATCCTAACTGCCGTCAGAGTGTTTTCGTCACATTAAATTGGAATTACGTAAATGAACCATAACTAGCGTCAAAAAATTTTTTTTCGTCACATTAAATTGGAAATACGTAAATGAACCATAACTACCGTAAAAGTTTTTTCGTCACATTAAGTTGCAAATACATAAATGTACCCTGCCTAATGTCAAAGTTTTTTTCGTCACATTAAATACAATATACGTAAATGAACCCTAACTGCCGTTAAAGTTTTTTTCGTCACATTAAATTGGAAATACATAAATGAACACTAACTACCGTCAAATTTTTTTCCGACACATAAAATTAAAATACGTAAATGAACCATAACTACCGTCAAAGTTTTTTTCGTCACATTAAATTGGAAATAGATAATGAACCCTAACTGCCGTCAAAGTTTTTTTGTCACATTAAATTAGAAATACGTAAATGAACCATAACTACCGTCAATGTTTTTTTCGTCACATTAAATTGGAAATACATAAATGAACCATAACTACCGTCAAAGTTTTTTTTCGTCACATTAAATTGGAAATACATAATGAACCCTAACTGCCGTCAAAGTTTTTTTCTTCACATTAAATTGGAAATACAGAAATGTACTGTAACGGCTGTCAAATTGTTTTTTCGTCACATTAAATTGGAAATACATAAATGAACCCTAACTGTCGTCAAAGTTTTTTTTCATCACATTAAATTGGAAATACATAAATGAACCATAACTATCGTAAAAGTTTTTTCGTCACATTAAATTGAAATACATAAATGAACCATAACTACCGTCAAAGTTTTTTTCGTCACATTAAATTGGAAATATGTAAATGAACCATAACTACCGTAAAAGTTTTTTTCGTCACATTAAATTGGAAATACATAATGAACCCTAACTGCCGTCAAAGTTTTTTTTTGTCACATTAAATTGAAAATACGTAAATGAACCATAACTACCACATTAAATTGAAATACATTTTTCGTCACATTAAATTGGAAATAAATGGAAATGAATGCTAACTGCCGTCAAAGATTTTTTCGTCACATTAAATTGGAAATATCTAAATGAACCATAACTACCGTGAGTTTTTTTCGTTACATTAAATTGGAAATACTTAAATGAACCATAAATATTGTAAAATTTTTTTTCGTCACATTAAATTGGAAATACATTAATGAACCCTAACTGCCGTCAAAGTTTTTTCGTCACATTAAATTGGAAATACATAAATGAACCATAACTACCGTCAATGTTTTTCGTCAAATTAATTTGGAAATACGTAAATAAACCCAAACTATCGTCAAAATTTTTTTCGACACATTAAATTGGAAATACATAATGAACCCTAACTGTCATCAAAGTTTTTTTTCATTACATTAAATTGGAAATACATAAATGAACCATAACTACCGTCAAAGTTTTTTTGTCACATTAAATATTTAAATATTTAAATGAACCATAACCATCTAAAAAATTTTTTTCGTCACATTAAATTGGAAATACATAAATGAACCATAACTACAGTCAAAGATTTTTTCGTCACATTAAATTAGAAATACATAAATGAACCATAACTACCGTCAAAGTTTTTTTTTTCGTCACATTAAATTGGAAATACCTAAATGAACCATAACTACCGTCAAAGTTTTTTTCGTCATTAAATTGGAAATTAACTGACGTCAAGAAATAACGTCACATTAAATTAGAAATACGTAAATGAACCATAACTACCGTCAATGTTTTTTTCGTTACATTAAATTGGAAATACATAAATGAACCATAACTATCGTAAAAGTTTTTTTCGTCACATTAAATAGAAAATACATAAATGAACCATAACTACTGTCAAAGTTTTTTTCGTCACATTAAATTGGAAATATGTAATTGAACCATAACTACCGTAAAAGTTTTTTTCTTCACATTAAATTGGAAATACATAATGAACGCTAACTGCCGTCAAAGTTTTTTTTTTGTCACATTAAATTCAAAATACGTAAATGAACCATAACTACCGTAAAGGTTTTTTTCGTCACATTAAATTGGAAATACATAATGAACGCTAACTGCCGTCAAAGTTTTTTCGTCACATTAAATTGGAAATATCTAAATGAACCATAACTACCGTGAAAATTTTTTTCGTCATATTAAATTGGAAATACATAAATAATCCATAAAAATTGTAAAAAAATTTTTCGTCACATTAAATTGGAAATACATAAATGAACCATAACTATCGTAAAAGTTTTTTTCGTCACATTAAATAGAAAATACATAAATGAACCATAACTACTGTCAAAGTTTTTTCGTCACATTAAATTGGAAATATGTAATTGAACCATAACTACCGTAAAAGTTTTTTTCTTCACATTAAATTGGAATTACATAATGAACCCTAACTGCCGTCAAAGTTTTTTTCGACACTTTTTAATAGGTAATACATAATGAACCCTAACTGCCGTCAAAGTTTTTTTCTTCACATTAAACTAGAAATACAGAAATGAACTGTAACGGCCGTAAAAGTTTTTTTCGTCACATTAAATTGAAAATACATAATGAACCCAAATTGCGTCAAAGTTTTTTTCGTCACATTAATTTGAAATACATAAATAAACCCTAACTGCCGTCAAAGTTTTTTTCGTCACATTAAATATTTAAATATCTAAAAGAACAATAACTACTTAAAAATTTTTTGCGTCACAATAAATAGGAAATACATAAATGAACCCTAACTGCCGTCAAAGTTTTTTTCTTCACATTAAATTAGAAATACGTAATTGAACCATAACTACCGTAAACGTCTATATCGTCACATTAAGTTGGAAATACGTTAATGAACCATAACTACCGTCAAAGTTTTTTCGTCACATTAAATTGGAAATACATAATGAACCCTAACAGTCGTCAATGTTTTTTTTCATCACATTAAATTGGAAATACATAAATGAACCCTAACTGCCGTCAAAGTTTTTTTTGTCACATTAAATTGAAAATACCTAAATGAACCATAACTACCGTAAAGGTTTTTTCGTCACATTAAATTGGGAATATATAATGAACGCTAACTGCCGTCAAAGTTTTTTTTAGTCACATTAATTTGGAAATATCTAAATGAACCATAACTATCGTAAAAGTTTTTTCGTCACATTAAATTGAAAATACATAAATGAACCATAACTACCGTCAAAGTTTTTTTCGTCACATTAAATTGGAAATACATAAATAAACCCTAACTGCCGTCAATGTTTTTTTCGTCAGATTAAATTAGAAATACATAAATAAATAATAACTACCGTCAAAGTTTTTTTCGTCACATTAAATTGGAAATACGTAATGAACCCTAACTACCGTCAAAGTTTTTTCGTCACATTAAATTGAAATTCCTAAATAACCCTAACTGCCGTCAAGGTTTTTTTCGTCACATTAAATTGGAAATACGTAAATGAACCATAACTACCGTAAAAGTTTTTTTCGTCACATTAAATTGGAAATACGTAAATGAACCATAACTACCATAAAAGTTTTTTCATCACATTAAATTGGAAAAACTTAAATGAACTATAACTATCGTAAAAGTTTTTTTCGACACATAAAATTGGAAATATGTAATTGAACCATAATTACCGTAAAAGTTTTTTTCGTCACATTAAATTGGAATTACATAATGAACCCTAACTGCCGTCAAAGTTTTTTTCGTCACTTTTTAATAGGAAATACTTAATGAACCCTAACTGCCATCAAAGTTTATTTGGTCACATTATATTAAAAATACCTAAAAGAACCATAACTAACGTAAAAGATTTTTTCGTCACATTTAATTGGAAATACGAAAATGAACTATAACTACCGTCAATGTTTTATTCGACGCATTAAATTGGAAATACATAAGTGAACTATAACTACCGTAAAAGTTTTTTTCGTCACATTAAATTGGAAATTCATAATAAATCCTAACTGCCGTCAGAGTTTTTTTCGTCACATTAAATTGGAATTACGTAAATGAACCATAACTACCGTCAAAAATTTTTTTTTCGTCACAAAATTGGAAATACGTGAATGAACCCTAACTGCCGTCAAAGTATTTTTCATCACAATAAATTGGAAATACGTAAATGAACCATAACTACCGTCAAATGTTTTTTTCGTAATATTAAATTGGAAATACGTAAATGAACCATAACTACCGTAAAAGTTTTTTCGTCACATTAAGTTGCAAATACATAAATGTACCCTGCCTAATGTCAAAGTTTTTTTCGTCACATTAAATTCAATATACGTAAATGAACCCTAACTGTCGTTAAAGTTTTTTTCATCACAATAAATTGGAAATACATAAATGAACCATAACTACCGTAAAAGGTTTTTCGTCACATTAAATTGGAAATAGGTAAGTGAACCATAACTACCGTCAAAGTTTTTTTCGTCAACTTAAATTGGAAATACATAAATGAACCATAACTACCGTAAAAGTTTTTTCGGCATTAAATTGGAAATACATAAATGAACCATAACTACCGTAAGTGATTTCTTCGTCACATTAAATTGGAAATACATAAATGAACCATAACTGCTGTCAATGTTTTTTTCGTCACATTAAATTTGAAATACGTAAATGAACCATAACTACCGTAAAAGTTTTTTCGTCACATTAAATTGGAAATACATAATGAACTCTAACTACCGTGATAGTTTTTTACGTCACATTTAATTTTGAAATACATAATAAACCCTAACTGTCGTAAAAGTTTTTTCGTCTCATTAAATTGGAAATACATAAATGAACCATAACTACCGTAAATTTTTTTAGTCACATTAAATTGGAAATACGTAATGAACCCTAAAAGCCGTGAAATTTTTTTGTCACATTAAATTGGAAATACTTAAATGAACCATAACTAACGTCAAAGTTTTTTTCGTCACATTAAATTGGAAATACTTAAATGAACCATCACTACCGTAAAATTTTTTTTCGTCACATTTAATTGGAACTACGTAAATGAACCATAACTACCGTAAATGTTTTTTTCGTCACGTTAAATTAGAAATTCATAAAAGAACCATAACTACCGTAAAAATATTTTTTCGTCACATTAAATTGGCAATACATAAATGAACCATGACTTCCGTAAAAGTTTTTTTCGTCATATTAAATTGGAAATACATAAATGAACCATAACAACCGTTAAATTTTTTTCGCCACATTAAATTCGAAATTCATAATGAACGCTAACTGCCGTCAAAATTTATTTTCGTCAGATTAAATTGGAAATACATAAATTAACTATAACTACCGTAAAAGTTTTTTCGTCACATTAAATTGGAAATACATAATGAACTCTAACTACCGTGAAAGTTGTTTTCGTCACATTAAATTTTAAAATACATAATGAACCCTAACGACCGTCAAAGTTTTTTTCGTCACATTAAATTGGAAATACATAAATGAACCATAACTATCGTAAAAGTTTTTTTCTTTACATTAAATTGGAAATACATAAATGAACCATAACTGCCATCAACGTTTTTTTCGTCACATTAAATTCAATATACGTAAATGAACCCTTTCAGCCGTTAAAGTTTTTTCGTCATATAAAATTTAAAAGTACATTAATGAACCCTAACTACCGTCAAATTTTTTTTCGTCACATAAAGTTAGAAATACGTAAATGAACCATTACTACCGTCAAAGGTTTTTTCGTCACATTAAATTAGAAATACATAAATGAACCATAACTACCGTAATAGTTTCTTCGTCACATTAAATGGGAAATACATAAATGAACCCTAACTGCCGTCAAAGTTTTTTTCGTCACATTAAATTGGAAATACGTAAATAAACCATAACTACCGTATAAGTTTTTTCGTCACATTAAATTGGAAATACATAAATGAACCATATCTACGTAAAAGTTTTTTTCGTCACATTAAATTGGAAATACATGATGAACCCTAACTGCCGTCAAAGTTTCTTTCGTCACATTAAATTGGAAATACGTAAATGAACCATTATACCAAATATAAGGTAAAATTGAATCATTACCGAGTTTTGTTTGAATAAATCCTTTCACAAGACATGACCCGAGATAGAGACTTGAAGTTAAATGAATTGAATTCGAATTATAAGCTAATCAAATATAACAATCAATCAAACTTAACTAGGAACTGAACTAAGTTATCTGAAGATCCAAGGGAACTTTTCGGACAAAACAACCGAGTTAGGCATTAACTTAAAGGATTATGTTAATATCCTCAATAAGAGACACTTATGCCAAGGCAGTGTTCATAACATGATAGGTCCTAATGAGTTTAGGAAATATAATTCCGCTAGCTTAATTCATGTGTGATTGTTTAATGTTACGCCGCGAATATAAGCGATAAGTGTACAGTTGGAACACACACACACACACACACACACACACAAACGTGTGCGCGGACACGAACATACACACACGCACTTATGCGCGCACACACACACACACACACACACACACACAAACTCGCGCGCGGAGACACACACCACACACACTAGGGGAGCGCACACACATGCATACACACACGCATACATAAACATGTGAGCCCACACACACACACACACACACACACACACACACACACAAACGTACGCGCGGACACGAACATACACACACGCTCGTATGCACACACACACAAACGCGCGCGCGGACACACACACACACTAGGGGAACGCACACGCATACATAAACATGTCAGCCCAGACTCACACACACACACAAACTGAAACATATATAATTTTTAACGTCTCCTCAAAAGGTGATCAGAAGCAACACTTATTTCAAGGTTCCGAGTTTGGGTCTTACAAAAATGGCAACCAACGTTTCCTTTAGAAATTCACTGATAAATGGTAATTTTGTTTGAAATGAACGGGACAACCTTATGTTGAAAGATATAGGAGTAGTGATTGATTTATAGGCTGCGTTATTTATGGCTTAAAACATAAAGTGACCATTAAACGCATTTAGTACCACGTTTTACATCGAAGATGTATTTCACTATTTATTTTCAGTTGCAGTTGACTTTGCTGTGTTAAATTGACGGTTTTTTATACTTAACATTTTTTCCTAACGTCAATACAGCATACCCGTCAGGTTAAAGAGGTCGAAGGATCGGCGTTAACGAAATCGAACATGCGATTTTGAGCTGCGCAGTTTAAAGGTGTAGTTAAAAATATTATTGGCTAAACCTCAGTCAAGTTTATTTTGTTGTTTTCAATGGAATTATAAAATTTTAAATGCTAATTTATGCAGGTTTTAGTGCTTATTACGATCTTGAAATTACTTTTTTTTTGAAAAGCGCAAGATAAAAAAGTTATGATTTTCATAAATGAAATTGCACGCTGTTTTGAAACTATCAAACGTATTTTGATGAAAAACGAAAATGTTTAACATATTACGAAAATCGATTACTGTAGCAAGGTTAAATCAAATCGGCATTCATTAGAATAATTAGGTACCTACCTCCTTCTTCAGATTTATAGTTTTATTATCATAGGAGAATAAATATACTAATTTATGCAGATATTAACGCTGATTACGATTGCGAAATCATATATCTTCTTAAGGTTATGATTTTTATACCTAAAGTGGACGCAATTTTAAAACTGTTGAACGGATTTACTTGGCAGAATTATTACCAAAATCAATTTTTGTGCTAAGTTCAAATTAAGTCAAGAAAGTACTAAACACACACACACACACACACACACACACACACACACACACACACACACACACACACACACATAAATATACATAAAATTTTTAACACCCGAAGACACGATTAGGATCAGGATCAGGGTTCACTTGTCTTCCCATCCCACTTGTGACAGATCTAGTAGTCACCCATTTATTTTTCAATGGAAAATAGCTGATTACAAATAAATGCTTTGTTTGGTTTCGTTCAAAGTAGGACACATAGCTGATTGCAAATATGGCAGAGACGCAGTGTTGTTAAATCGATAAAGTACAATTTGAACTACGATCTCCTAGCGACCGCATGCTTCGGGGTGTGCAAATCTTTCTTCGGTGACTACGAAAACACGCGAAGCACGTTCGCAGTACAACGGCAGGTTTTAATACTGTAACTCACATGCACATTGCGACCGTCAGCTATTCCTATGTTGCTTGGAAAACTATTTTTCATTTTTTAACTCTGACTAGGATGGTTAAATCCAAATTTAAATGCCAATTCTCATCAATTTGAAACACACACACAAACACACACACACACACACACACACACACACACACACACACACACACACACACACACACACACACATACAGACACATTTTTGGGTTTAAAATGATTACCTTCCCGAACACTATAAACTTCTTCGGTTATATCTGTAAATTTGCGCAATGTCATCACTCACGAAATAGTCACAAAACACACGATTCATTCTTCCTGCACAACGCGGTCGCTCATGAAATAGTCACAATACACACGATTCTTCCTGCATAACTCCGTCACTCACGAAATAGTCACAAAACACACGATTCATTCTCCCTGCACAACGCCGTCACTCACGAAATAGTCACAAAACACACGATTCTTCCTGCATAACTCCGTCACTCACGAAATAGTCACAAAACACACGATTTATTCTCCCTGCACAACGCCGTCACTCACGAAATAGTCACAAAACACACGATTCATTCTCCCTGCACAACGCCGTCACTCACGAAATAGTCACAAAACACACGATTCATTCTCCCTGCACAACGCCGTCACTCACGAAATAGTCACAAAACACACGATTCATTCTCCCTGCACAACGCCGTCACTCACGAAATAGTCACAAAACACACGATTCATTCTCCCTGCACAACGCCGTCACTCATGAAATAGTCACGATTCATTCTTCGATAAGTGTTGATATCATTGATTTTAGGTTTGCAAAAGGTGAATCTAGAATTCTCTTATACGGCTGTTATCTGTAACAATAATTCTCTATTCATGTAATAGGGATACTTCCGTTACTTTATCCCCCCCAGGGCCTCATCAGTTTAAACACCTCGTGTTACGGTTTATAAATAAAAACACAGATTTCATTCATTATATAGTTTTATTATTCCCTACCGGTTTCGACCTTCACAGGTCATTAACAAGTAACTCTATTTTCCTTATACTTTGAGTAGCCTATATAACTTGTAAATGACCCGTAAAGGTCGAAACGGGTAATGACTAAAAAAAGCTCTTTAGTGGATAATAACTTGTTTTACTTATACACCTAAATATATTTGACTTTCACATAGTTAAGGCCTCAAATTTCAAAACATTTTACCACTTGGAAATTGTATTTGTAATTGCGGCACGCAACTGCCTCGCTGACATGAAGATAACGATCATTCAACATTTATTTCTATCTTGAAAGTTTTTAAAAATTATTCGCTTAGTTTTAAAATGATAATGTGTGTAGATTTGAAAGCTGATTAAAAAGGAAATATGTTTTTCTGAAAAGTGTTAGTGAAAAGTATAGGCCTAAAGATTTGGATTTTTTTGTGTTTAACGTCTGACTATTGTGCACACTTGGGCTAATGCAGACGATGGGATGATTTTATAGCGTATGAAAATGCCAAGCCCTCGCCGGGAATCGAACCCGGGTCCTCGGGGTGAATCTCTTTTTTTTTTTTTTTTTTTTTTTTTTTTTGGTGTTTAACGTCCGACTATTGTGCAAAACCTCGGGGTGAAAGCCTAGTACGCTATCCACTAGGCCACCGAGGCGGCTTCTAAATATTTGGAAAGTCTGCGATTTTGAAACTGTTGAAATATTTTTTGGGTAATGAACTATTTCAGGTTATTATCGAAATCGATTTTCATGCAAAGTTTAGAGTCAATAGGACTAAATTTTTGAAAGTTAAAGCCCTAAACACACACGCGCGTGCGCTGACATTATTGTGGAAATGAATGTGTGAAAGTATGTGTAATTGTTTAAAATAATTATTTTTAAAACATTTCAAGAACAAAGCCAGCCATGTATATAAAATATAACGGTATTAGCGCTGGCTTCATTAGCTAATTCTTGTTTATTACGTGTTTTTGTTCATCACACTGTCAGTCCGATTTGAAATGTTGATAAATATCAACAATAAATTACAAACATTCTCTGATCAAGATTTACACTGTAAAATAAACAGCGTTTGTGAAAGATCAATACGTATAGTAAAGCTATAAAGATGTCAGAGCTAAAAGCAATGATCGTATAGGCCTATGTTTGTTGAAATTATTTTTTAGTGAGCCCTAAGCAGCCTAAATCTCGAAGTGTATTTACATTAGGAAATGAGTTGTAGAGCACCATCATGTTAGGACATGGACGTAAGCGGCGATACTGATTTCTAGATCATTTTTGGAGGGAAATTTGGAAGATGTTTTTTCCTTGTAGCAGTTACTCTCATTGCTTTACCCCTGCTGTTGATGTTATCTCTCGTCCTCATTAGTCTAACTAGCATAAAGCGTAGATATTCGGTTAATAGAAATAAAACTAGCAAAATTCTAACAAACTTAAAGTAATTACTATAACGTAGAAAAAATACTGTAATTGTGAAGACGTTATTTGAATTCGTAGTAGGTTATAAATATTAAGAATAGACAGGTTCATTCAGAAGAGAGTTTGTTAAAGAAGCAGCAGAATTAAATCATTACTAATGGTTATATATATATATATATATATATATGCCCATCCATCCTTGCACACGCACACACGCACGCACGTGTGCGCGCACCACACGGGCAAGCAAGCGCATACACGCGCGAGCACACACACACACACACACACACACACACACACACACACACACACATATACACAAACTCTAACAAAATTTTACGGGAAGTATCATTATCTGTTTATTTTTCAATGTTTCAGTGAAGTTGAATGATAAGGACTACACGATGAGAAGCCCTCCCTGTGCTTGCGACTAACAATAGAAACTTCATTGCCTTATCAATGAGTCTTCGTTATTCATCTCTCACAGCATTCTAGAAGGTAACAATCTCTTCTTCTTAGTGATTTTTAATTGGAAAATTAGCAATGCAGATAACACTATTGTATAACCCAAACAAGGAACCTGGAAATATTTTCTTTCAATAAATATTCTATATAATATAAATATACAGAATAATGTATTATTCAAACAATATAATAATAATAATAATAATAATAATAATAATAATAATAATAATGATGATGATGTCGATGACGATGACGATGACGATGACGATGACGATGACGACGACGACGACGACGACGACGACGACGACGACGACGACGACGACGACGACGACGACGACGACGACGACGACGACGACGACGACGACGACGACGACGACGACGACGACGACGACGACGGCGGCGGCGGCGGCGGCGGCGGCGGCGGCGGCGGCGGCGGCGGCGGCGGCGGCGGCGGCGGCGGCGGCGGCGGCGGCTGCGACGGCGGCGACGGGCGGCGCGGCGGACGGTGGCGGCGGCGGCGGCGACGGCGGGCGGCGGCGGTGGCGGTGGCGGCGACGCGGCGGCGGCGGCGGCGGCGGCGGCGAGCGAGCGGCGGCGGCGGCGGCGGCGACGCGGCGGCGGGCGGCGGCGGCGGCGGCGGCGGCGGCGGCGGCGGCGGGCGGCGACGGCGGCGGCGGCGGCGGCGGCGGCGGCGCGCGACGGACGAGCGCGCGGCGACGGCGACGACGAGCGGCGCGACGGCGGCGAGCGGCGGCGGCGGCGACGATTTAGATAATGACGGCGGCGACGGCGCGCGACGGCGGCGACGGCGGCGACGACGACGACGACGACGACGATGATAATAGTAATAGTAATAGTAATAG
>CM040182.1:43907605-43965105 GCA_022606455.1 Callitettix versicolor
ATCTTAACTGCAATGTAGGACATTTGGTAGACGTAGTGTTCAGAAAATAATATTTTTTAGTATTGTACCCAGAATTGCTATTCTTGTACTTTAAATTATTTATTAAGAAAATATTAAAAACGTTGTTTTCAACAACCAATTACTTTATGTAATTATCCCGTTTCACTGGCGGACCCTTTGTCCCTTCTTGATTTTTTGTTTTTTAAAGAAAAAACTACCGTGGATCGCTAAAAATGTTTTAATGGACTGTTGGTTAAAAACAAGTGCTGTAAAAAAACTCTGTATTCTCTATACTTTTATAATAAAATATAAAAATTTAATATTTTTCTAAAACCTTACCTTTAATTTAAACGCTCTTTTGGGCATATCCATGAAAAAAGACAAAAAACAGGAACATTTTTTGTAATAAAGTAAAAGCTGATCTAAATTAGTGTTGTTAATTAGTCGGGGAATGTTTTAATGCAATAATTTAATTATTTTAAAATAATGTTTATATTTAATGCATTAGTTTGTTTTTATATAACATTCTACATCTAACTACAAGCACTTAAAACTAATAAAAAAAATAATTCAAGAAAACTTTAGTACATTTTTAAAGATATTTGTTTTAAAATGCACTCCATGACAACATTGACATTTTAACCTTATTCATAAAAATAAGGGAAACATTGGATCTTGTACTTAACTGATTTTAAGTTAATTTTACCGAGAGACATACCGTAACGTAAAGGTACAATATTGTACCTGGAAGTAATACTGTTTTATCAAAATACTTTTCATTAAATTTCATAATAATAAGTTCTAGATAGAAGCAATTTTAAACCACTTGAAATATGATTTTTTTCATATGCACATCTACATATTAGGAGAGGAAAATTGTAAAGTTTCGCCGTCGTAGGTATTGTTTACTTAAGTTATCAGCGAGTGAATGGAAATAACAGTGAGTGAATAATTAACAGAAAATAATTATTATGTTATATTTAGGTATACAAATTTACTTAAATTATGGAAGGTTATTAGTTTATTTCAAATACAACCATACTGTAAATAATTAATTACAGAATAAATAATGTTATATTTGTAGACAAATAAGTTGTTTAACATCACATTTGTCGTACAGAAGTAAATAATTATTGTTGATTAATTTTATTATAAATCTGTTTAGCTTTATTTGTTGAATTTATTGATATCTCTTCAAATATTGCAATTCAAAATCGGCTTTTAGTTAGTTATTTTATAAGTGGTAGGACATCACAATGTTTCTATATTTAGCCAACATAAATAGTTATAACTGGCTGTTTTAAAACTACAATACCCTTTTTGTATTTAGAAGTGTTTAATATAAATATAATTAGAAATAATCGTGGCACCCAACTGTCTTGCGGGAGTAATGGAAGCATATTTACAAAAAGGATCAATACCTTTTTAGATTTTTCGGAAATCTTATTTCATCATAATAATCAGCGTTAAAAATTGATAAATTTGGCTTTTAAATTACAGTGAAAATACAAAATTGAACACCGATCGTCGATTTCAAAACAACTTAAGATTAAAATGTTATAATTTGTTTATGATTTTTAAAAAAATCCAGAATATCGGCCGACTATTTAAAAATCGTATTTACTAGATTTTGATAAATTTTTAGTCGCTTAACTCACTGTAGTCAGTTTTTCAAAACAAACACGACTGTTTTCAAGAATTTAATTTTTTTTCTCTTTTGTAAGAAAGTTTATTTTGCTCAGTTGCTCTCAAACGTTTTTGAATTTAAAAAAAATAAAATTTTGTTATGAATATTTCTTGTGATTAAATGGAGACGGTTTTGAGAAAAACATAACATTTTTAATTTTGTTATTTATTTTATTTAAAAAAATGTATATGTTGAAGTACTAGTTGAAAGAAGTTAAGACTCAAAAAAAAATTGAAGTAATCAGTGTTTCATTGTTGGTTTATATTGGTCCTAACCAATAGCTAATTTTTAAGCTTGTATTGCTGATGATACTGATAAATATAAATTATACACGACTGATATTAAAGAAAATTGACACTTCTCTACGTCATAGCCGAATTATACAGATATAAAATATCAATCTTGTACAATAAATGCGATTGATAATGATTTAATAATTGTGATGGCTGGGCTGGGTAGTAGCACAATGGCGTTCATTAATAATTCAAAAGATTATTAGTTAATTTATTAATATACAATGTGCACGATGTAAATTGATTGTAAACGTTCCAAACAGTTTTGTGCTAGAAGGTCGGTTAAGTAGTATTAATCATAATTTAAGTATTTAATATTGAGCTTAAAAATTAATGTCAAAAAAGGTTTAGTCAGGTCTCCCAGGTGCATAAGAAAAAATCATATAACATAGTCAGGAATACACATAGAAACAAGCAGCTCACTGGTAGACTTAAATTCATTTAGAGAATACTAATAATTTGTATACGGTAAGTGTAACGTCTTTTTACGTTTTATTCATGCTATAAAGAGTTTCTATGTTTTTCCTTCTACAAAAACCTTCTAAAGAAATTTTCACTTAAAAGTGATGTTTTTTGGAAACAGTTATAAAAAAAAATTCCTAAGATTTGGAATTTTCAAAGTTCACCTATGTGACATTTCATATGCATCAGTCTCCAGCATTGTGCATTAGTCATACAAATAATACTCCATAGTTATGTTAGCAGTGCCCTTCAAAAATTTGAATAATTTTGGAAACTGGTAATAATTTGAAACTGTTGTGTGTGTGTAAATTTTGGTTCGATTTGGCACAAAAATTGATTTTGGTATTGTTTACATAGGTTTGTTACTAAAGGAAATTTGTTCATTCGTTTTAAAAATGACGGCTTTTCAAACCCTTATAAACATATTCGTTTAAAAAAGTAATTTCATTGCCTGTGAAGTTATATCCCTCCCTATTTTCAGACGGCCCAATTTCACTTGATAACAACCAGAGATAAAAGCTAGGGACTCTCATAACTTTATTTTCCTTCATTTCAAAGTTAGGTTTCGCGTGTGTATGTCATTAATATAGTATAATAATCTTTATAATATAGACTTTAACTATGAAATAATAACATTTTTATGGTCCATAGGTGTACATCCAGTCCAGTGTGTTGGTGAGCGAGAATCTGTCTAGATACCTCTAGCGTCTGAACGGTAAGTACGAGAAGTTTTAAACTTTGTGATTCATAGCTATACGAAGCTGTTTTGTAAACTTAAAGGAAGCAAATTTCCCAAAAGTACCAAAATAATATCCAGTTTACGATTATTTTCATATGTGAATAAATTTTTACTTCAATTGAAACTTCAAAAACGTAACTGCCGTAAAATTCATAGCTTTTTTACATTAGACGTTTTTGCAAATCAATTTTACTATTGATTCTGAAAAAAGTATTTAAAATTTTAATATATGCAGTTTTTACGGTTATTAACAGTATCAAAAAAGAAAATTTTGGAAAGTTATACATGTTTTTCAGGTTTAAATGACAGTCATTTTGGAATTGGTGTAAGCTATCATCTTATCGTTACCAAAAACTATGTAAATCGTGGAATCGAACGCGGAAAATCCCAGACAACGTAGTAAATCTGTAAACCATGTTGTAGGAAACATTCAGCTATTTATTAATTATTAAGGTGGTGCGAGGGTCTCCAGACTCGCGGTTTCCAAAAGAGCTTCAGGCTTTGGGTGCTGGATCGCCACAACGCCACAAGTAGCAAACAGAACAGTGTTCCCTCCGTACCTTTACTCGTTATCTATCCTTATCTCTCTGCACCATTCTTCTCCTTCTCAACCGCATTCATTGTTTCACCTCCGTCTGTTATTACGACACCGGTTTGCAAAAATAACCGGTTTTCGATTATTCCGGTTTATTTCATATCCAGTTAAACCTGGCGGTTTTAATTGTTAAAAAACCTTATTTTAACAACCAGTTTTCTTTTTTTTAGAAAATTCGTTTGAAGAAAAATAAATTTGTTAATATTTTTAGATGGTAAAATTCAATAAATTTGTTTTTGTAGAACTTAAAACTAAAAATGCAAATTTAAAAAAAAATCACAATATGGTCATTATGTGTTATCTGTTTAGACAATGATTGGAAAATAATACTATCATATTGAATGAATAATAAACGTTCTTAAGAATAGAATAAAACATCTTAACAATAGATAAAACATCTGCCGCCTCGGTGGCCTAGTTGATAGCGTACTGGGCTTTCACCCCGAGGACCCGGGTTCGATTCCCGGCCAGGGCTTGGCATTTTCATACGCTATAAATCATCCCATCGTCTGCATTAGCCCAAGTGTAAACAATAGTCGGACGTTAAAAAAAAAAAAAAAAAAAATGAGAGCTAAGCTAGCATTAATCATTTTTGACGTCCGAATTATTGATGCTCTACCACACACTCGCGCGCGCGTGCACACACACACATTCAAGAAAAATAAAACAAATTATGTACCTGGTGAGCTGTTTAACTTTCAAATGCACTCGTTGTCAAGGAAATTTTTTAAAGAATTTCTTAATATTCGTATATAGAATATCATATGACTCGCTCGTCAATGTAGCTAAAGATTCGGTCAGTCTGCTGCGTCTTTGATTGCGCATATGAAGGTAATGGGCTCGAGATTTTAGTTACTGCCGTAAGCATAGCATTTTCCGTTAACAACGATCCTTCGTCCTCATTAGTATAACCGGCATAAATTATGGGCGTTAGAAATAAAATAATAATAATAATAAATAATTTAAAGAAAAAGAATCTCAAATTTCGTTTTCTACAACAGCTGTTGGTAACACGCATATTTCACAAGACTTTTCCGTACAACAGGTATAAGAACAGATCGATTACATTGATCTTTAAATAGAAATTCATTTTACTTGTCCCCGTAGCATTCCTAAAAACCAGCGTTTATTTCAATATTTTATAATTAAGGCCAGTTCATTTATGGTTGTTGAGGTAGCGAAGGGTTTATTGTGATTCCATGATCTCTTCACAATATGCGTAGTTGAGTTATCGTTGTAGTGTTTTATGGTATTTTTATTTTAAAGAATTTAATTTAATATATTTTCCCTTTGATTTTTTACCGACCGAGCGAAGCTAGGTCTCTGTTTCAACTCCACCTTTCCGCATTTTCATTGTGTGTTTATTATGCAGTTTTGGTCAAATGCATTAACTGATTATTTTGAAATTTAGTACAAAGACACCTTGTATAAAGCCCCAACAACGGGTGTGGAAGGTTTTTCTCCCATTCACTTCCTTTTCAAGATGACGGCCTCTGACGTATAACGACGATTGTACACAGTTTTGGTGAAACGCAAATGACCGATTGTTTTGAAATTTGGTAGGAAAGTAGCGTGCATAAAGCCTCTGGTTAAACTATGACGAGTATACTTGCTGGCTGTTTCCTGTAACACTGGTTGAACGGCAAGACCTATAATAATGTTGACCGCTTCATGGAGAAACACCACAAAAATGTACAACAAAGGAGGTCCGGTATTTCTAAACATTACGGTTACCGGTTAAATTGGCGGAAAGGGTTACGAACGCGTCTGTGCTGTGGCAAAGCAATTGATTAAGAATATAATGCGAGGTCTAGTGTTCTTTGAACTACTAATTTTGCTTAGTAAAACACTATTACTGGCTGATTTCGCTCCTCGATATACAAGTCTCTATGTACAAAGTGTCCTAATAAGTAAATTTATATCAAATGTATGTAAGTAAATTATTTCACTAGTAAAGTAAAAAAAATAAATTAAAATACATTATTTATCGAAAACGCTTAATTTTTCAGTATCCACAGTTATTTACAGAATAATTTACAGTAGAGTCTCGTTTATCCGACCTTCGCTGTCCGACATTCCGTGTTATCCGACGTCACTAAACAAAAAGGTCAACGAGAAAATGAGACACAAGCGTTTAGTTTTTGTTAACATCGACTATACCGTGTAGTCACATGAGTTTTCTTATAAAATAAGAAAATTACAAACGTCTTTACATTACAGGATTCTACTTAAGGACTTTACATAGCATTTTTAGTAATGTAACTGTATTATGTAATATTTTATCAATGCTAAAGTAATGACTGTGTTTTTCTACCGACATTTCAGTGAGATCGTAATGAAACTTGTATTCTTGTACATACTGCATTATAATCTTGTATTAAAAGGATTAACTGGTAGATTTTTGTGTTAAAACCATGTTTACATGATTAGTTTGTAAAGTTATTGCTTTAATTTGCTTTTAACCGGTTTTTTCTTAAATTTTTCCTATTATCCGACATTTGTGCTTTCCGAAGTCACGGCGGCCCGTTTATATCGGATAAGCGAGACTCTACTGTATATCTATAATGGTTGAAACTCAGAATGGTTACATGAGGTGAATAATTTGAGAAAATATCTGTCGAATTTTCTCAGGTTTTTCACCTGCCGATTCAGTATGGAACCGTAAATTTTATTTTAAATTCGGTAAACAGATTTTATTCATTAATCTCGATATGTGACCAAATTTTTAGCGAAATCCGATGCGATTCTGAAAAATTAGGTCGATTATTCGGAATCGTACGAACGCTTTTCAAATGACTACTTATCGGGGGTATGAGTGTATGTTTTGCACGGGGGGGGGAAATTCAGTTTGACGTCACGGAACGCTCTACCGTCACGGAACTCTCTAACACACGAACATTTTAGTGAACATAATTATTCTAAACAATATTATTACAAACATTATTACAACACATTACTTTTTGTTTAGTGATTAATGAAATGTATTTTTGAAGTGAAAACTTGTATAGTCGCGGTTGACAAAACATGGGTATAAAGATTTGCTTTCGCGTCACGCTTTAATCCGTAATGCATACATCCAGCATATATTGTTCTTGTATATATCTAGACTGAAAGTGACTACTTATAAACAGCTGATTTCGCACAGTAACTTCAATATCATTTCAATTGAGGTTATTTTTATTTTTCTTGTTAATGTTAAAAATGTGTATTTTCTAAGTTTGTGTATTTAAATTATGTAATGTATGTGACTTATACCAATTTTCGAATGCCAGAATCACAAATATTATATTTATTATTATACTTAGTATAACTGTCAAAAGTAGGGTTATAAACTGATTAATTATTAAAGTCCCTTTTACAGCCTAAGATACTCAAATTCATTGTCTGTGACAGTTTCAGTTAATTTTTAAGTTGTGTACCTACACACACGCGAAATTTAATACGAAAATAATTTTCAAGAGTTGCCCTTGCATCTAAATTTTTATAAAAATTTATGCATCTTCATTGCATCTACATTTTTATAAAAATATTGAAAAGTATACAGTCAGGCTTGCCAAAAGAAGTTTTCACTTCTGTCGGCTAGTCCCGCACTGCCTACGTTTTTTGAGAAATAATTCACGTGAAGGTTTTGCGACGAAATGTTCGCTATCGAAACCGCAAATAATCTTTTGAAGAAGAAAGCCCACGCAACCACGGTTCACGCAAAGCTGCAATTAGTTTCTGTTAAGCATCGTTACTGCTGAGACGGGAAAGCAAAAATAACATAAAAAAATTAATTTAAAAGGGAGTAACAATGCATGACGAACACCCTCTCGCAGCGTTGTTTGTAAAGTAATTCCCCCCCCCCAACACAGTACTGAGAATATGGAAGTTATCTTGTTGATGAGCAAATTATTGACCGGTTAAGTTACTCAGAAAGATATTCCTAGAATGTAAATACTAACATAAATTTACATTCTAGTCAGTAGAATTTTCTACTGAAAAATGAGTTATAGGAATGACCATCATGGTAAGACCAGTTTCAGATCCCATGAAACAAAAAAGGTGTTTTTTCTTAAATGTAAAAGCAAATAATTATGATTATGACTTATTTTTACGTCTAGTGGTCTATTTACTCACCTCGTAAAGGCTACCGCGGTTTCGAAACCTTACTGTTTCATCTTCAGGTCGTAATACAAAATGTCAAATCCCTCTGTCGTGGTCGTCACAAAGTTAAACAAAACAATGAAAACACACGTCACAAACACTAAACACAATTACACTATTAAAATTCACACGATAAAATTTTGTTTGGCAAAACGATACGTGAAACTCATATGTCGTTAAGCCGCCTCGGTGGCCTAGTGGATAGCGTACTAGGCTTTCACCCCGAGAACCCGGGTTCGATTCCCGACGAGGGCTTGGCATTTTCATACGCTATACATCATCCCATCGTCTGCATTAGCCCAAGTGTGCACAATAGTCGGACGTTAAACACCAAAAAAAAAAAAAAAAAAAATCATATGTCGTTACATTCCGGGCTGCATAACTAGTAGAACCGTTTGTTCGGAGTTTACCTCAATTTGGAATAAAGAAATCGATGGTTCGGTAAATCGAAAAAAGTAATGAAAAACGTCCACCGTCGGTTTTCTTTTTCGATTTACTCTCGTTCAGTACTTTCTTTCTTTTTTTAAAATTGGTTTTTTGCTCGAATTTCGTATCAACATTTATAAAAAAATATTCATGCAAAATCTGATTAACCGATTTCGAAAAATTGAAACGATTTTCCAGTTTCTTAAGGAGCTTCCAAAATAACTTTTTTGGGAAAATAAATGAATGTGGAAAAGTTTATTTTATGTTTTTGAAGTTTCTCGCACTGATTTCCACAATCCACAAGTAGAGTATACTCGTGATATTGCAGCACGAGTTGGTTATTTATTTGTGCTATTTTTTTTTAGAAAATTGAATCGTACGTCAACAACCCTGAGTGTGTGAAGTAAACAAAAAACAATGAAATTCGGCGAGTTTCTGGAGATCGAAGAAGCATTTTTTCCTGTTTTATTTTTTTACGTGTAAGAATACATCAATTTCTGGGTAGACAATGCGTGAGAAAGGAAAGATTTTTATAAAAAATAACGAAGAAAGATTACTTTAAGGCCAGTGACGGGTGGCTTTATGAATTTAAGAAACGGTATGGAATCCGTATTTTGTGTATTTCTGGTGAAAAACTCTTGCGCGATGTTGATGTTGTTTCTCCATACAGAGAGAAGTTTAAAGAAACAGTAAATAATTTAGATTTAGGTTCGAATCAAGTTTACAATGCCGATGATTCCACAAAGAACTTGCGTTCATATGAACTATACACGCTTCTGTAATGTGCATAGAGAAATGTTAATGTTTTCACGGTAATTTTAAGATTTTTGTTTTGTTTGTTTTGATGTTTTTTTTCAATAATAGTTCTAATTTAGACTGAGTTATTAACGTAAAAGTGTTTTTTATTTTATTGTAATTACTTTTTCTCTATAGAAATACTAATTTACTATAATTTTTCTCTTTTCCGTTGACTGATACAATGCGATGTCCGACATGCGCCGGATAACCGAGAGTCTTTTGTATAAAAAAATCTGTCAGACTTGTTTGTAATAAAACTCGGGTGATATTTTTTAAACAATATTTGTATTTTACTTTTTTTAATATAATTTCTTGTATCTTTAGAGCTTTAATTTCAAGATTAAAATGTGTAATGAATAGAAAACTCGATTTTGAGCTATTGCTTGGTATTTTCGTACACGTTCCTGTAGAGATAACTGTTCGGCAAACCGATTTCTGAAAACGTTAATTTTTTATAAACGACTTTTCACAAGTTCATTTTATTTTCTATTACTAAAAAGCAACTTTCGTTTATCTCATTGCCGATGTAATCGCCGCGACGTTTTTTGTGTTGTTAAACTCTGGTACTTATTGATGAATTATGGGCGCTAGAGGGCTGCCTTTCTTATTTAAAGTTAATAAAAATTACGGAATTTTGTTTGGTAAAAATATATGCTTTAAAATTTTTCATGTTACCAATACGAGTTTGTATAATTTTCTAGTTTACTTTATTATTTCTGTATTTATTTATAAGAATACAAGACAAAAACTCGGTAATCGAGGTGGCTGAGACATCGGTCAGTCTCCTACAACTCTGAATTGCTCACTACAAGGTCATAGTTTCGGTACTGCAGTTACTGAACTCTACCTTTTCCGTTAACTCTTCCTTATTTCATCATATTGGTCTAACTGGCGTAAAGTATAGACCTAAAAATAGGAATTCATATTTACATTTTCAAGAAAAAATATTAATAGAATTTTCATCGTACAATACGATGGGCGCTTTGAAAGTAGTGCTTCATACTTTTGGGCAGTTCCCAAACTTGGTTCTCCATTATAAAGTTCATTTTAAAGCGAATTGTTTCAAAAATAACATTTAAACGTGGCCTATTGGCTACTTGCCTGTGTAAATTCTGTACCAATAAACCAATTTGTATCGATCAGGCCTAACATTCGTTTGTAGTTAGTCAATATTTGAAAAGAATTCTTTCCATTAACCGATTCCATTAAAAATTCAACTTGTTTTCTAACACCGTCTAGTTTCGCAATTCGTAACTAAAAGCTTGTTTGTTTATTCTGCGTTTGTCTTCTTTCTGTTAAGAAAGCCAAGCCAACGTTTCAGTATGGTATTGCAGAACTACTCAGACAGCGTTTACATAGACGTTTCATTTCAAATATTACTGTAGATATTGCAAGGAAATATACTAAAGTGAAAATTATTTCACTTTGTAGATATTGCAAAAAAATATTCCCAAATAATACTGTGTTTATTGATCAAGAAGGTGGTTATTACATCGCACAATAGTTAGGCGTTACAGAAGCGGTAATTTTTGTTTTGCTTGTAGATACTCTCAAGCTACACTTTGATTATTTCATAAAAAACCATAAGGCGTTATTGGTTTTGTAAATTTTACTTTAGGCTATTGTTGATATTAGATCAGAATATAGCCTATTAACATATGGCCTAATTCTTATTTTACATTGTTATGATTTTGATTATATATATATATATATATATATATATATATATATATATATATGTGTGTGTGTGTGTGTGTGTGTGTGTATGTATATAGTCTATATTTCTTTTATGTTTATACTTATTCCTCCAGGATGGAAAATGTGAATCACATTGAAAACCGGTGTACATTCGTTCTATAGAATTGTTTCTGGAAGAAACATTGTTCCGACGTTTCGGCAAAATTGTACCTGGCATCTTCAGTGTTATTATCGCTCCAAGTCTTAGGTGGAACGTGAAGCGACCCGAAGTTCGATTTTAAACTTGGAGACAAAATAACATCGAAGTAGCCAGATACGACTTTTGGCGAAACCTCGGAACAATGTTTCTTCCAGAAACAATTGTGTCGAACGGATGTACAACGGTTTTCACTGTGATATATATATATATACATATTTCTTTTTTTTCCGGCGAAAAACCTTTAAGGTTATCATCGCCGATATTGTACATATATATATTAGACTAGATAATCGTTTGGTTAAAGCACCGGTCTGCTGCGATTCTAAACAGCGCATCTCAAGGTTATTAGTTCGAACCGCATTACTCCTGTTTATTTTTACCGTTAACAGGATCAGTATCCCTCATCCGCATTACTCTAACTGGCATAACATTGACGTTAAGGAAAAACTACTATATATATATATATATATATATATATATATATATATATATATATATATATATATATATATATATATATATATATATATATATATATATATATATATATATATATAGCAAAAATCGTTACTAGTTTTCTATATTTTACGTAATTGTTGATATTGCATCAAAATGCAAATGTAATGCTCAATTTACCTTACTTTAAACATTGAATAACAAATCAATATGGCGCTAATAAAGTGGTTAATTTCACTTCCGTTTAGATACAACATTAAAATACAACAAGGTGGTAATTATTTTTCGTTTATTTAGTTATTAAATTGAAAAAGTGTTATTGTTGTTGCTGAAATAATTGTTTATATTAATTTTAATATACCGTAGTCATAGAGTAAAAATGCACTGTAGTGTTTATTTCATTTCGATTTAGTTATTATTATTATATAATAAATTATAACAAGAATTCATAATTCAGATATTCGTCTATGTATTATCACGTGTTTAGCAATTAAATAATAAAACTACGTTTATCGGAAAAGTACTTAAGCTACGGTGTTTTGTCCATGATTCGTTAGTAATGTTAAGTCGATTATGGGGCCAACAATTGTATAATCAATAAACTGCAGAGCTAGGCAGGGCAGGATGTTTAAGGGGTGAGCTGGGACCGCCAGATTCCTTCTCTCTTTATTCCTTATTCTGGTACGGTTTCATTAACATTCCCCGTTTTCATCAGGCTCAAATCTAAAATTACATAAACACAATGCAGTAATTTGGGTCGGACATGGCGTTAATTTGTCTTCGTAATTGTTTAGTAATTGATCCCAAACTCAGTTCATTATCGAGGAATATCATATTGAAGACGTCAGCTTACTGAAATACAATCGCGTAAACGTATTATATTTACAAACATTTTATTCCAGTTAACATTAGGATTTTATTTAACATTATATTCCTTATAAAAATATACATTTAAAAACAATGAATAATTGATACTTAGAAAATTATACCCACATGGGTTTAATACGTTTGCAGGGGTGCTTGGGTAATTGTTCCTAAAAAAAAAAAAAAAAAAAATATTGAACCTAACGTAAAACGTTTTACATATTTACATGATGTGAATATAAATATAATCATCTGTTTCGCTGACGTGATAGAAGGGGATTTCAAAAATTATTTTGCTTTATTTTACTCTTTTTGAAATGAAATTCTGATTTCGCTATAATAATTAGCATTAAAATCTGCATATATTAAGCTTGAAAAATTCAAAAATATATAAAAAACACAAACCGCTGTCAAAAATTAAACGGAATTAGAAAATCCACAATGCTAATATATACAGTTTTTGACGTTGATTACGTTGGTGGAATCAAGATTTTCAAACACATTAAAGGCAAATATGGTATGAGTTTTTAAAGATTTGAAATAACCGCCATTTTGAAACTGTTGAACGGATTTTGCTGTTACGAACGAACACGCACACACACGCACACACACACACACACACACACACACACACACACACACACACACACACACACACACACACACACACACACATATATATATATATATATAACGATGATATTACAAATACAGTAATTTCTAAATAATTTATATTTTGTAGAAAATTGAAGCAAAAGTTCAAGAAAAATTTTGTTACCTTAAAATATTCGATTTTACCATCTTAATAAGTTTCAAAATCTGCATGCTTATTTTAAAATACCAGTTTAAGTCAAATTAGACCAAAATTGTGAACGTGAGATTGCTAACGCACGTATTCATGCGCACAAATAAATATATAAGTACTGTGTTTTAACTGCCCTACGAAAAGTGATGTAGATGAGAGGATCGGTGCTCAATTGAAGGTCCCAAGGTCTGGATCTTACCATGGTGGCAGCTCCAATAGCTCATTTACTAAAGTAAATCCGTTAATATCTAATAAAAAAGATATCTAAACAAGTCACTCGATTCGTATTTTCGATTTTGGCAGTCTACCAATTTTCACAAATACTAACCTTTGACCTTCTTTCGTACAGAACCCTGCCCAAAAAGTGTACTTAACCTAAATCAAGAATTAGGTCACATAACATGTTACAATAAATGCTTTAGCTATATATATATTAATCAAATTGAAATATGATGTAGTTCCACACAATTGCTTCTGGAAAAAAACATTGTTCTGATGTTTCGCCAAAATCGTATCTGTTATCTTTCTCTCTGATGTTTCTCTTTGTACAAGACTGAAGTGGAAAGTGTGTGTGTGTGTGTGTGTGTGTGTGTGTGTGTGTGTGTGTGTGTGTGTGTGTGTGTGTGTGTGTGTGTGTGTGTTTTGCAGCAGTGTTTTGATCACTGATAACACCCTAGATCTACTGGTCACAATCCCCCGATCTAACTGGTTCTAACTGGACAACTGAGTATTACAAGTTGTCGGAAAGCAATGTCAACTATGCGTATTTAATTTCCTTGTTATTTCTGATCAATTTAACTTTAATAGTTTAATCAGGTAGATTGGATCTTTTGTATCACCTAGTCTCACAACAAGAGATAAAAAAATATCCTATTGACCTGTCGATTTTGTTTTGAGTTGTTCCGTTCAACACCTTGACCCATTCCACTACCCCTGCAGGGGGATGCAGACTAGCTGCACCTATTGAGAGGATTTAGACGTCCCTCGCGGTAACCGAGTTTAACACACATTTACACTTACTACTTTCTCACACTTACATTTAGGGAGGCGATAATAGCCTAAATGTGCTTTTCGCCTTAAAATAACAAAACAAACGCATTTCGCTAAGTGCTAAGTAGATCGTATATAGATAGTTTCCCTTATCTTCTCCTTAAAGTGTTAATTATTAATTATAATCATTGTATAATTGAAGTAGTTTATCTAACCTGACCTGCAGAATACGACATCTTTCAAGTTCATGTGGCTCTTCGTTTAACTGGAATCGCAAAGTCTAACTTCGGTGATATTGAAGTACATGCCGATTTCGAAAAGACTTGTGCGATTTCCATTATGTAAACGCCCTTGGATTTATTTCCTCTTACCAAGTGTTCACAACTTCAAAAATAGTCGAACTCTTTGCGGTTCCGAAGATACATAGATAATATTTGTTTTCTTATTTTATTAAATTTATTTTAATTACTGTAGCTCTGATTTTTTTCTCATTAGTATTTTTATTATTGCAACACAGACACCAGACCACTTATTTAAATAATTAAGATTATGACCTATTTTCCGTCTAGTTGTCTATTTACTCACCTCGTAAAGGCTACCGCGGTTTCGAAACCTTACTGTTTCATCTTCAGGCCGTAATACAAAATGCCAAATCCCTCTGTCGTGGTCATCACAGAATTAAACAAAACATTGAAAACAACGTCACAAACACTAAACACAATTACACGATTAAAATACACAAGATAAAATTTGGTTTTGTCAAACGATACTGGCAACTCCGGAATCTAGAATGTAACGACATACGAGTTGCACATATCGTTTGGCCAAATCGAATTTTATCGTGTGTATTTTAATCGTGTGATTGTGTTTAGTGTTTGAGACGTGTGTTTTCAATGTTTTGTTTAATTTTGTAACGACCTCGACAAAGCGAATTTACATTTTATATTACGACCTGACAATAAAACAATAATGTTTCGAATCTGCGGTAGCCTTTACGAGGTGAGTAAATAGACAACTAGACGTAAAAATAAGTCACAATCCTAATTATTTATATATCTACTTAATTAGTTCTTTGTTTCGATCTTTGGTTGACCTTGTTACATTATTTTTTATTTATTTATATATTTATCTTTACCTGCAATTTTTCTAGTTTTAATTATTCATTCCTTGATTGTTTTTAATTTTACTATACTATAAATTCTTTCCTAACTTTATGCTATAATTCTGTAAAATATAAACTTTCTAAGCGTAACAGTTTTCTTGAAATAATTATTTTAAGTTCATTTAGTTTACTCAAAATCTGTAGCGTAAATTTTGCCACAATGCACTTATTACTGGTTTGATAAATTTGTTTTTATTTGAAAAAAACCCTGACATTTAATTATTTCAACTTTTAGTTAATTTTGGGGGGCTTTTTATGCATATTTTGATTGCTTCAATTTAACTGTATCCTAAAATCTTTAATAATAAAGATAATTCCTACAATTACGTGGATTTTATTTTCCCAACTTTCTTTACGTTTTATATTTTGGATTTGATTTTCAATGCTTATAACGTTTAAAATATTATTTTAAAGTGAATATCTTATTCTTTTAAAATTTCGTAAAATAATTTTTTGTATTATGAAACCATTTGAAACAACTTTTCATATACTTCGAAAATTACATTTTATACTTTTACGGTGTGAAATTTTAAAATCTCTCAAGTGAATGTTGACTTTCTACAATGCCTGCAAGCCTGCTTGCTATTTAGAAATACTGTCTGCATGTTCTGATGTTTAATTTGTATCCGAACGCGAGTTGAAAGCTGATTTTGAGTAAAAAAGTTCGAGTTTTATAATTTTTCCAACTAAAAACTGCTTTTGATTAGAAAATTTGCGTTATTTACTTATTTAATTTGACTCAAAAATTTCCCCGTGTCAGTGAGTGCGTGTGTGCGTGCGTGCGCGCGCGAGTGTGTGTGTGTGTGTGTGTGTTTTAGCGCTCTAGAGTTGAATGGTCAGATTTAATTTACACTTTACACAAACATTAATTCTGGTAACATGTAGCTGTGTACTTTTTCTAGAAAAATCTGTTCGAGTTTCAAAATGGTCGCTATTCAAATTTGAAAAAGTAAACGTTTTTATTTTTAATTATTTTAAAAATCTCATTTTACAGTCGTAATTAGCGTTAAAATATACATAAAATTATAATTTTTTTAAAACATTCCGCTGAAAATAAAAAAAAATAACTTGACGGTGGTTCACTAACTAGTGACTATTGATAGGTGTTTTCAACATAGGTCATAGAAAACCCAAAATTAAATTTAATATTTCCAAGGCAGGTTATCTGTATTATGGCTACAGAAGTGTATTTATTCTGCGTAACTTGCGCCATTTGTACAATATACAAGGTAATCTGCCATGAGAACAACCTTACAAACAGTAACCCTGCCATGACAGCAACCTTATACAATAACCTTGCCATGACACAACCTTACAAACAATAATCTTGCCATGACAACAAACTTACAAAAAGTAACCTTGCCATGGCAGCAACCTTACAAACAGTAACCTTGCCATGACAACAAACTTACAAACAGTAACCTTGTCATGACAACAACCTTACAAACAGTAACCCTGCCATGACAGCAACCTTATACAATAACCTTGCCATGACAACAACCTTACAAACACTAATCTTGCCATGACAACAAACTTACAAAAAGTAACCTTGCCATAGCAGCAACCTTACAAACAGTAATCTTGCCATGACGGCAACCTTACGCAGTAACATTGTCATGACAACAACCTTACAAACATTAACCTTGTCATGACAACAAACTTACAAACAGTAACCTTGTCATGACAACAACCTTACAAACAGTAACCTTGCCATGACAGCAACCTTACAGTTGCTGAAATTTGGTTCCTTTTGTCAAAAAAGAAAAAAATGTTTCTATGAAAATTATATCCGTGTATACAGAAAATTATATCAATGTATATAGGAAATTATATCTGTACAATTTATATTATTTGTTATAAAATTCTTCAAAGACATTACATGAACTTTCTCCCAAAATTAAAGTTCTAAAGCAAAAAAAGCACATAATGTTTGTCCAATTTTAACTAATATGAACTGCATTTTATAGAAATAGGTTATTTAGAACTGGAGACATGAGCGTTTGTAGCTAGAAATGTTCTACAAGTAGTAAAATAAATTTCGACTTCAAGTAATATATTTGATCGACTTTAGAAATTAGCACAAAGCTTCCTTTATCTTATGGTCCTAAGGAAGTAATACAAAAGTACTGGCACATACAAAATTGCCCGAGGTAGAAGGGTAGATAAAACGTATTTCTGAAGTAAGTTGACGGCAAGTTGTGTCCTAAATTTACTTGACATAATAAGATTAATAACTTTCATTAAAATGGATTAATTAACTTGGATTTCCAAAAGTTGCCAAAGTGCAACGTGTACCTTAATCTTTATAGCAAGACATTTAATATAAACTAAAGCAAAATTTGGTTTTTTTAAAACAAACTTGATTTATCTTAAGTCTACATAATTGATTGGCAATAATTTTACTAGGTAATTTGTAAAAGTCTTTCGAATTAATCAAACTGATATTTCTCTTAAACAATCCTAGGGATAATGCTAATCCTTAGATTTAATATTATGTTCGTCTTACCGACTGTTGAAGGGCTAAGTTACTAAATGTTTCGAATAACCTAATGCTATATCAATACGTCGATTTTAAAATAACTTAGTTTTTGTATAAACAATTATTTTTAAATCATCCAGATATCTGATTTAAAAAAATTCTTTTTATTCAAGCCATGTTAAGTATTAGAATAATGTTTTCGGAGAAGTTCACTTTCCACTTGAACGCAAAACAAGGATTTTATAGGCTATGTTTGGCCAAGGGGCCCGTGCGAAATTCCGCACTACGGAAGTTTTCAATAAACACAGCCTTTTGAATAAGAGTAGTCGTTGGGGTGAGAGCGGAAGTTGGAAGGAAGGGAATACATGTTTAAAACATAAATAGAAAAGCAATCGATTAACAATAGATAAATGCACGATGGAAGAAAAAAACCACAAATATATTTGTGTAAAAACAGTATCCAAAACACTCACCCAATTGTTGTTAACAACTCGCCCACCAAACTCACTAACCCACTAAACACTAACCCAAGTTCACTATACAATTACTATATCTCATCCGATACTCGCCCACCAAACTCACACTAAACACTGATCCAATTTCACTCAACAATTACTATAACTCATCCGACACTCATCCACCAAACTCACACTAAACACTAACCCAATTTCACTCAACAATTACTATATCTCATCCGACACTCACCTACCAAACTCACACTAAACACTAACCCAATTTTACTCAACAATTACCATAACTCATCCAACACTGGCCCACCAAACTCTCACTAAACACTTATCCAATTTCACTGAACTATTACCATAACTCATCCAACACTCGCCCACCGAACTCTCACTAAACACCAACCCAATTTTACTCAACAATTACCATAACTCATCCAACACTCGCCCACCAAAATCTCACTAAACACTTATCCAATTTCATTGAACAATTACTAGAACTCATCCGAAACTCACCCACCAAATGCACACTAAACACTAACCCAATTTCACTCAACAATCACCATAACTCATCCAACACTCACCCACCAAACTCACACTAAACACTAACCCAATTTCACTCAACAATTACCATAACTCATCCAACACTCGCCCACCAAAGTCTTACTAAACACTTATCCAATTTCACTCAACAAAACCATTACTCATGCAACACTCGCCCACCAAACTCTCACTAAACACTAACCCAATTTCACTCAAAAATTAGCATAAAGGCTGCTTTACACGACGCTAGTAACTCGTACCAGTCACTAAAACCGAGTACTTTACTGTAGTATTCTCATTGTGTAAATTGGTGGTTTGTATTCCAGTAGAGTACTCGCTGCGAGTCTCCTTACCAGTCGAGTGAATAGAAAGCGATCCTGTTGACTGGTTTCTCCACCAATACTTCCCATACAATACTCGACTGTATGACGTAGGCTACTAGCACCGTTCGAATTTGATTACACGATTCGAGTAACGCGCACGAGTGGTTAGTTTAGTGCTACTGAAGTCGTTGATAGCGTACCACGTGTTTTGTAATAGTTGAGCGTGGTGTGTAGTTTTTTAAAATGGCTAAGCGGGGTGGAAATACTACTTTAAACCTTGTGGAACTGTACAGAGACGAAGAATGCTTATGGAATACGAGCCTGATAATTATTAGAACAAATCGGCCCATGAATCAGCTTTATTAAAATTTGCAAAAGAAATTAATATATTCTGATTTTGGTGTTGCTCAGGTAAAAAATAAAATTAAGAAATCCGAACATTCGGAAGATTTCGGAAACTATTTCCAGTTGCAAGGTATGAGAGGGTTATTTCCAATTTCATTCGGCTGTGTATAACTTCTCTCATTGTTGTATCGGTTCGTTGTATTCGTGGAGATATTTTCCCCAACAGTACATTAAAAGAATCTGGAGACATTCGCATACAATTTCAGTATTTAGGAATGTCCTCTAAGACCAGCTCCTTAAAAATCACGCTTGAAGCCCTACGCGCGGATCTTCTAGCCAACTATTTTTTTTACCCATATTCTTTTTGGCACTATTTCTTCTGATCCGATTATTTTCATCAATTCTTCGCACAACACTTTTAATACACGTCTTTAATTGATCAAAGACTTTTTGCATATGGTGCCCATCTTTGCAAGGAAATAAGAAAAAAACTCGACTACTGGAAATTGCCGCTAATCCGAGTGGCGTCTACACGTTTTTAGCCAATGTTAGCGTGTAGACGCCACTATCCCTGTACAGTACTCGCCTCAGTGACTCGTACAAGTTACTAGCGCCGTGTAAAGCCGCCTTGACTCGTCCAACACTCACCCACCAAACTCTCACTAAACACTAATCCAATTTCACTTAACAATTACCATAACTCATCCAACAATCACCCAGCGCCCACCTAACACTCACCCAATACTAATCGCATTTCAACCAATAATCCCCCAACACTCATCGAACCTCAAGCAACAATCACTCAACACGTTAGGTGTTAACACTTTAGCAGTAGCAATTTTAGTCCGATATGATTTAACTTTGCGCGAACATTGATTTTGTTAACAGTTCATAACTAAACAAAGTTCGTTCACTCGTTCCAACTTTCGGCTATTTAGAATATTGCAAATTCATATCCTCTTTATTTTACACTTTTATTGAATATCTGTTCCAAAACATTGTGATTATAATTAAAATTGTACTAATTAGCATTTCTAATTTTCAAATTCTATTGAAAATACCGACTTGTGCATATTTAAAAACTGTTTACGTTAGTGAAGTAAATAAAATATAAATAAGAAAAAATACATAAACTTAACGGCGTACAAAGTTCAAATTAACACATTGTATCGTAATGTATTGTAACACATATCGTAACTTATAAATTTAGTTATTTTTTATTTCCTATCATATCAGCGAGACAGCTGCGTGCAAATATCAGGTTATTGTTTTACTGTATTTTGAAACAATATCACATAAAAGATTAAAGAACACTGTCAAATAAAGTTTACGAAGTATTATGATACTGCTGAATTTAATGCATTTATAAAAACCCTCTTACTTAGGGTGTCGCTTTTCTTTTAACGTCATTTTAAAAGGTTTTCCATTTAACGAGTGACATATTGGCCGCGATCATGATGGAAGAAACCAATCGTTTATGTGGCGTTTCTAACACTTATTAATCGAAGGAATCTGTCATATTTTATAAACGACAAAAATTTCTTCTTGTTTACGGTCTTATGGCGCATCGAACATGACGATGAATAAGTTGTAAACCAAACTACTGTGAATAGTAGGGAGTCACATTCTTGAAATAACTATGTTGTTATATAACTAAACAGTAACAATTAACTAAATAGCTATTTTGTGGAAGGAAAACTATTGCTGTGGCTCCCAAACCATTTCAGCCACGAGCATACTCTGAAGAAAATTGTTAAGTGGGGTAGTGGAACTGTAGAAGAGATACTACTGTACATTTGTTACTGGAATTTAGAAAAACTAAAGCAAGAGTTCCTAACCATTTTCAGCCACGGAGTTCATTCTGAAGTAAAGGTTAGGTAGTGACGCTAGGTGGAGAGTAAAAACTACTGTGCTTTTGTTACTAAGCCACGTAATTGATACTAAAGTAAAGGTTAGGTAGTAAAGGTTAGGCTTGGTAGAGAGTAAAAACTACTGTGCTTTTGTTATTGAAATTTATAAAAACTAAAGCAAGAGTTCCTAACCATTTCCAGTCACAGAGTTGATACTAAAGTAAAGGTTAGGTAGTGACACTTGATAGAGAGTAAAAACTACTGTACTTTTGTTACAGAAATTTAGAAAAACTAATGCAAGAGTTTCTAACCATTTTCAGCCACGGAGTTCATTCTGAAGTAAAAGTTAAGTCGAAAAGCTTGGAAGAGAGTAAAACTACTGCGATTGTTACTGAAATATAGAAAAACTATAACAGCTTTTTCTCAAGCCTTTCCAACCACGGAGCCTACTTTGAAGCAGAAGTTCCTCGTGGAGCCCTAAAAATATTAATTTTTAATTTTTATCTTGAATATAATATGAAGCAAAATACACAGGATACGTATATGGAAGAATAAATAAAGTATTTATTACTAACGAAAACATCGAAGAACGTGAATTGTAGACAACATTTTTGGCATATTATTAGCAAATAAATGAAGTGGTTATCATGGTAAGGCCCAAATCCCGAAACTTGAAGTGATCTCTAGATTTTTAGCGGTCGTTAAAAAAATGTGTGTGTGTGTGTGTGTGTGTGTGTGTGTGTGTGTGTGTGTGTGTGTGTGTGTGTGTGTGTGTGTGTGTTTGAATTTGACGACGGTTAGGGTGTAACAAAAAAGTGATGTTGTTCTTCAAGTCAGCAAGACCGCTGCATCCTGTGATATTTCACTGCTTGACTCTACAAAATGATGTTACAAAAATTGATGTACATTTGTTTATTAGAACTTTCTGAAAATATTATAAGGTTACCACCAGAATCTGTCAAACTATATAAATCCTCCGTTTTCATTAGTCTATCTGCCATAATATAAAATATTTACAGCACAAAAAAGTCTAGGAGAAACATTGTTTTGAAGTTTAGTATATCTGACATATTCTAAGGTAATTTTCTTTTCAGTCCGACGTCGAAATAAAGACAATTCAACCTTCGTTCCTTTTGTAATTTTTTTACGATGCAAACTGTATCTGAGCTGACCCGATATTGACCTACATTCGACCGATATTATTGAACATTGGCCCGATATTGCCGTACTTAGGCTCGATGTTTCCAGCTGAGTGTTTCCAATGATGTTATCGATGACCTTTGTTAGATTACAATTAGGTCAACCGTAATTAGGTCAGTCTTCCAGGCAGCCGGTAACTGTGGACATCGTATCTCCTGTTAAGCTAACTTAATTTTTTTAATTTCGGTAAGCTTCTTCTACAAATCTTGCCTTATATTTTTTTTACCTTAGCCATCTGTCATCTTAAAATCTACGGTTTGGCCGGAATTTTTCTGGTGCCGGTAGAGAGCACTGGAAAGAAATCATTGGCCATAAATTTGGAAGGAGTAGACTGTTAAGTAATGTAGAAATATCGATCAGGATTATAAGAGAAGCTATCTTTATAGAAAAGGTTATCTTAATATAAGTGCTTTACGGAAAACTTCTCAATTATGACAGAAGCTCGTACAACCTAACAGCAGCCATTGTCAACATCACTGGAAAAAGTCAGTTGGAAACGTCGGGCCAATGTGTGTCAAGGCGGGTGGGTTTTCCTTAGAACTGGTTGGGCCAATTTGCGTCAAGCCGAGTGGGTTTTCCGTTGAACGGGTTTTTCTTACGGCGTATAGCATAAAACGCCTAGTTTCAACAAGCCATCCTCTCACCAATAAGAACTTAGTGTGCCCGTTGTCCTACAGAAGGAACACATATCATGTAACACGTATAAATGGTAGGCTGACTGTTTCTAGAGGAATCTACTGCATTGCACTTTGCGTGCTTTATTATTTGCTTCGATCTTTTTGCGTAAACTCTTACTTTGTATGGTTATTTCTCAGAAAATGGCACAAGAAAATCTAAAATTTCTTTTCAAACTTTCCATTTTTGTCGTCAAAATGGTTATTAATCAATTTATAATTTTTTTTGTTATTTTAGATACTATGTTGGTAGCTTTTCTTTTCATATAAGTTTGCAGTATAATTTTTTCTTGATAAACTTACTAAATGTTTCTTAAAATTGAAAACCATCAAAAGTTTACTATTATTTTTTTACTAAACGACATGTCCTCACAACTTTTTATACACAATGCAAATTTCAATACATATCATTGGAAAACAAAAACATGAAGAGTAAGTACGTTATACGTTCCTCCTGCATGAACGGCTCTATTCGGATCGCAAAGGAAGACCGGTTTCAAAGTCGGGGTCAGCTTAGACACAATTTGAGATATGCAAAGTTGGACTAGTTCGACTTCAAACTTGGAGCGAGAATAAGTACGGAGATGCTAGATAAGATTTTGGCGAAACGTCGGAACAACGTTTCTCCTAGACAATTGTGTCGAATTGATGTACACAAGTTTTCAATATTATTGATATACGAAGTGGGTTCAGAAAGTAAGTACCATTTTGAAAAAAAATGTGTAATTTTTTCATAAGAAAAATATTTTTACACGAAAGGCGGATACATTAAACTACTTTTCTACATAGTTTCCACTAATGTTCATAAATTTGTCATAGTGGTCGACTAATTTAGCCAGTCCTTCCTCAAAAAACTATTTCTCCAATGATGACAACCACAGCTGTACAGAGTGTTTCACGTCGTTGTCAGTTTCGAAAATCTTAAAACTAAGCTCACGCTTCATATTCAAGAGCACGTGGTAGTCAGATAGTGCCAGGTCTGGGCTGCATGATAAAGCTTGAATTGCTACCAGCGGAACTTTTGAATAAAAGCTTAAGTGTCAACAGCAGCAGATGCTGAGTATTGTCATGAATGACTATGATTACTTTGATGAGCAACTCTCTAATTTTGTTTTAAATTTCGCGCCTATGTTCACCCCATTGACTATTGTTTCAATTCCAGGGTGACAAGATGAACCAAATTTGGTCACCAGTCAAGATTTGGTTTAAAAAGTCCAATATTTTGCTACTGGATTTTTGTATGTTATTTTAAGGCGAAAAGCACATTGAGGCTATTATCGCCTCCCTAAATGTCAGTGTGAGTGTTAAAGTCGTAAGTATAATGTTGTAAGTGTAAGTGTGTGTTAGACTCGGGTATCGCGAGGGACGTCTAAATCCTCTCAATAGGTGCAGCTAGTCTGCACCCCCCTGCGGGGCTCGCTACTGGACCGAGTAAGAAATGTCAAAGCACTGTGAAATCGCAAGGACTTGTGGGCATTAATAAGCATTTCTGGAACCCAGCGGGAACACAGCGTGTGATAATCTAAGCGATCTGAAACAATCTCGTGCAACTGAGATCGTGAAACTTGAGGAAACTTATCTGAAAGCAATGCAGCTCTGAACGGTCTGAAAAGAATTTTCTCCTCAACCTTCCTTAAATCATCGTTGACAACAGAAGGCCATCCACTCAGTGTCTCATCGTGGACATTAGTTCGGCCTCTATTAAACTGCCTAAACCAATTTTTACCATTCCATCACTCATTTTTCACCGCAAGCATCTTGAATTTGACGATGCATTTCGGTTGGCTTAACTTTCCTTGTGTTAACAGAATTATAAATTGAATCTCACAGTCGGCGATTTCAGGAATTGTTTTAAACGTTTTAAATGCACACATAAAACTGGAAATACCGTAAATCATTCAACCGTAATGGCATCAATGAAGACGCAATGAATGCTTGGAGCGCCGATAGCAGCGCTGCGGTTGCGGTAGAACAAAAACAGTACTAACAAATGGATGCACTTCGTATATGTAGCCTATGTCATTGTTGTGTGTGTGTGTGTGTGTGTGTGTGTGTGTGTGTGTGTGTGTGTGTGTGTGTGTGTGTGTGTGTGTGTGTGTGTGTGTGTGTGTGAACTTGCTTCATTAAATTATTCATTATTATAATATTATCTTAATCATATTATTTTATTATCTTAACATTATTTTTAATAATAAAAAAACACTTTATAAGCTGGTATAGGATATCCGTTCGGTAGGACAGATTCAGAACATTGTTCTGTCATTTCGACAAAATCCTATTTTGAATATTCAAAGGTCTTATTTTCAAATCTGAAGTTGAAATGATTGACTTCCGTAACTGAATAGCTTGAAAAATTTCTTTACCTGTAAGTTCAACCGTTTCAAAACGAGGATTATATATAATCTTATAAAATTATCGTGGCCAGTGTTAAAATTTGCGAGAATATTAATTAGCGTATGCAGATTTCAACGCTGGTTACAATGGTGAAATGACATTTAAAAAAATATATAACTTAGTATATAAAAACTTGAAAGGTTTTAGTAATTTTTATTTCTTTGCGTGCGCTATGTTTTATTCTGAGTACTTATTCTAGTTTCTTCTACTTCTTTAAGTATGGTAATATTATCAGCTGAGAACAAAGAAAAATAATTCTTGTTATATTTTCGCAGGAATTCATCACTTCAAAAATACATTTCGGTTGTTTATTATTCACTTGGAGATCTCATTCTCAGTGAACTTTGACCCTAGCCTAAGCTCCGTATGAATTGATTGCAGGTCCTGAGCAGTGCGCCGCACGCAACCTGCCCTGCCGTACTGGCGCTAGCGGTTAACAGTTAGGTTCTCGCTCTCACAGCAAATTGCTATATTTATCCTGCACAGTTTATTGATCAACGCTTTTTATGAAACTCGGAACTTTGATCTAGGCTATACTAGTAGTACGAAGAACAGTAGACCTCGCAGAATATTCTTAATTAAAATACAGAGCGCTAAACGACAACGTTCGTAACTCGCCTTCTTGGAACGGAAGTGAATAGGAAAAAATCTTACATGTGCGTCTTTTGGTTTGTATAGAAGGTACCTTCGTACTGAGTTTCACAACAATCGTACAATGCGTTTGATTAAAACTGTGTACATTCGTCATCGTTAAATCAAAGGCGGTCATCTTGAGACGGAAGTGAATAAAAAAAATGTTACGTATATGTCATTTGGGCTTTGTAAAAGATATCTTCGTACTAAATTACAAAACAATCGGCTAATAATTTCGCTAAAACTGCGTACACTCGTTGTAAATCAGAGGCCGCCATATTGAAACGGAATTGAATGGGAAAAACTCTTACACATAATCTTTAATCTTTATACAAGGTACTCTTGTACCAAATTTCATAACAATCCGACCAGTGTGTTTGGTTAAGATGGTATACACTCGTAATCATTAATTCAAAAGGCCTTCATCATAAAAGTAAATAGGAAAACATTTATACATAATTTGGACTTTATACAAGATACCATCATACAAATTTTCAAAAACGTTAGTTAGTGCGTTTGGCTAAAACTGTGTGCAATCTTCATTGTTAAACCAGAGCCGCCATCTTGAAGTAAGAGTAAATGGGGAAAAATCTTACACGTTTGTTGTACTTTATATAAAGTACCTTCGTATCAAATTTCAAAACAATCGGTGAAAGCGTTTGACCAAAACTGCGTACATTCGTTATTGTAAACCAGAGACAACCATCTCGAAACGGAAACGAATAGGAAAAATCAAACTTTATACCTGGTAGTTCCATACCAAATTGAAAACAATCGGTCAATGCGTTTCGCCAAATTTTCGAGTTGAAACAGACACATCGCTTCCCGGGGGCAATAATCCTTTAAAATTTTATTTAGGATTATACACTTGCAGTTGCATATTATACACATTTCAAGAAGTATTTTCAATTCCGTTACTATCTTTTTTTTTAGAAAGATGAATTGAAAGTTTCAATAAATTGTGCAAAACTATAGGCCTAAGACAATCGCCTCATATTAAATTATTGGGCTATTTCACAAATAAATCCGGTTAAAAAAACCAAATCATTTTGTTAGATTTCTTGGTCATAAAATAATAACATATAAAGAATCAAAACTGGAAACATAAATCCTCGTATACTTTTTCTGTTTGAGAAGGAATGAGAAACCGATAGCGGTCAAGATTGGGTTTTTCGGTTTACTCTCAAATCGTATTTTTTTTCTTTTGTTTCAAACTCGCTACACTGATTTCTGTGGATCCTGTCGATCATTTTGAATCTATTTCCCGTAAGATTAATGTTAATGAACAATAATGATTACTCCGCTATTCGTTAAGATACCTTGTTAATATATATTTATATACTAAAAGAATAATTACCTCATCAGTAAATAGTAATGTATAAAAATAGTCATACTAGATCTACAATGTTAATATCAAGCTGCTGCTTCAAATCAGTGATGAATATTAGAGAAGTGAAATATCATGTGTCGTAATAGAGTAATAAGAATAAATGTTGCAATTAATACGTTTAACTCGTGGAATCCTGTAACTATGAAGAATGTGGAGCCATAGATTGAATCAGCAATTAGAAGGGTAAATGGAAATATTCGTTTCCTTGAAGTAATGAAAAGTACCAACTTCCTAATATCCTTAAAGGAAAATTCTATTAAAGCATAATCCTTGAAGTGGTTATGATTTTTTTCTAATAGTCTAAACCTAGGTTGGGCTCAAGTGATTGTAATTCCTGATGATAATGAGATTATGATATTTAGAAGTGGAATTTATTTTTAGGTCAACTTTTATAGTCCTTTTCGTGGGTCCGTTTATCCAATTTCTACTGTTGGTACGAGTCTTCTGTGAAAGAATCTTCAGAAGAATTATATGAAGAATAGAATTTCTGAAATAATAAATATAATTATTTTATTTATAAATAATTATAAATAATTATTTATAAATTGTTCGTTATGACAATTTATTGACAACCTATTGTTGGTTATGACAATAAAAGTTCTCGTTTTATTGGTCTTGTATGTAGCCTGGTTTTTACGTTTTATAAGTATTTTTGTTTCTCTTAAAGATAAATTGAAGATATCAATCGAAGATTTATCTTAAGAAAAATTTCGGTTAATTAATCTGTATTGCTAATTAACTTTATTATTAAAGGAAAAAATAAATATAGCAGACAAGGTAACAGTGCGTTAACAAATTATTTAAAAGAGTTGCTAGAAATAAAACACGCGCGCGCGCACACACACACACACACACACACACACACACACACACACACACACACACACACACACACACACACACACACACACACACACACACACACACACACACACACACACACACACACACACACACACACACTATCTTCTTTCTGTATAAAGTGTAAGAGCTGAACTTCCCCGATTATTTATGTTTTGATTCATCAGAAATAACTAACCTAGGTGAATCAAGGTCGTAGGTTTGTAACTTCTAGCTCCTTGTATTGCGAAAGTTTTGATTAGTTTAGTCTAAGGAGTAAATTTAATAAAATCCAAAGCTGAAAAGTTTCGGAGTTTTTTTCGAAGGACTACTGGGGGGGGGCTAGTAAATTCTTTGAAATGTAGAACTCTTAGAAAGTTGTGGCTCCGTTGTTAGTTCGCACAGAATGTGGTACGCAGTAAGATGTCTGAATACGCATTTTCGACATATAATGGGGGGCAAATCAGATTTTTAAATAATTGTTAGGTATTTTCTGGGGAACTCGCTTCCATGACGTCAGCGAAACATCTACTAACTACGATTATAAAACTTCAGAAGAGCCTAACGCTGAGCGTACCGGCGTCACGTATCGAACAGTGACGCTTTTAGACACATGTATACTCATATACACGTATATAGAAGCTCACTAAAATTAAAATGTTGCTAAACATATAAATCTCGACGATATATTTCTCATTTTTGCATCAGCGATAGCTTTTAATGACGGGATAACGATCCAAGGTTAATTTTTAACTTAGCCTATCTTTAACTCGTGTTATTTTTAGGGTCTTGTCGTCGTGGCGCCCACAGACGGTCCGCGAAACCGGAGATTTTCTAAAAAAACCAGCGAGGCACGTGAAATTTATACACTCTGTGTTTTATGTTCACTAGTTACAACGCTGTTGGGTTTAATAAATACAGGGCAGATTCTAGGCATTTTTAAAGACTTTCTATTGGAAAATGAGTTATTAAAGCGGTTATCATAGTAAGATTTAAATCCGGAGAGTAATTTATAATATAGCGTATATATATATATATATATATATATATATATATATATATATATATATATAGAGAGAGAGAGAGAGAGAGAGAGAGAGAGAGAAAGAGAGACAATATATATTATAACCTAATTTCTTCTATACATTTGTGTATAATAAGAGACTTTATTTTTTAAATTAATGGTATTTTTATAAATCCTTGTTCTGTAGACCTATGTCTTAACTCTTAAGTTAAAATTACATCTGAACAATTGTAAGTTAAAATTTTCTGAATGTTTAAGAAAAACAAGAAATCAAAAACAGAAAACATTTGCCAACTGTAATATCAGAAAATATGTAAATAAAGAAGTACAATGAAAAAAACACTATGAACAAAATACCTGTAAAACAGATATTATTAAAGATACTGATATTTAACACAGCTAATCATTAGAATTTTATTTATTTATTTATTAAGGAAAGTAGCCCTTTATAAGGGTTACATTTAGAAAAAAGTGTTCAGTTTTTCATTAAATTTGAAACTAAGAACCTGATCTTTCCGCCATATATCATTTCTTAATAATATTGTTCAAATTTGATCTTACGGAATCATTAATGAAGATACACACACACACACACACACACACACACACACACACACACACACACACACACACACACACACACACACACACACACACACACACACACACACACACACACATAGGCGCGCGCGCGCGTGTGTGAGACAGAGAGAGAGGGGGGAGTATAAGTTATTTGTAACGCTCAAGTTCGCAACTTCAGTCCAATTTCATTTGAATTCTGTTTTTAATTGAATTCACAAAAATCTATTTTTAATAGCATGGGCTTGTTCGTTTATTCATTTGGCTTAAACAGTTTTAAAATTACGGCTATTTCAAATCTTAAAAAATCGCTTTTTTTAAACTGTGATTTCTTCACGATAATCTGCGTTAAATTTTGAATAAACTAACATTTTAATTTGTTAGAAAGCATAATACAAAATTAATATTTTGGGTGCCCATGGTTCATTTTTTGAAAATCTGATTACAGTATCATAATAAACGAAAAACTATCGATAAATTACTATTTTTTTAAATTTTCAATTTAAATGCTTGTTTAAGAAGTTTCTCACGGTGATTATAATGATGAATTAAGATTTTAAGAAGCTATTAATTTAAACAAAGTATTGTTTTGTGGTGTGATATTATTATTTTTGAAAATTAGCTTCCATCATTCCCGTATTCATCGTATTTGATTAAAACCCATTACCGTCTTTATATCGTATGTATTTTAACATTAGAGTTGAAGAAGAAGTATTAAAGGGGATTATCGTTTACAGATTTCCTTTAAACGCCTTAAGCAGTCAAGGCTCCAGGTAGCGTATCGAGTTACTGAGGAAAATGTACGCTTCTTTACTCCCTAACAGTTAAGTAATATAATAAGCAATAAGAATTCACGTGCAAGTAAAATTCTTTCGGAGGGATACTTATAAGAATCAGAATACTCGCGGAACGCAGCTGTCTCGCTGGCTTGTTAGAAACATATTTCTAACATTATTTTGTCGCGTGTGTAATAGCAGGAGATAAAAAAAAAATTTAATAAAGATTTGAAATTTAGGTTGAATAAAAAAAATTTATCGTGGATCGGGGGGGGCTGGAACTATCTCTGTTCACAATTGCCTAAACTGAAGTTTAAAAAGTGCTTTTTAATTTTTGTAATCAGACAGGATGCACTGATGTTCTAAATTTACACTTTTGAAGATATAATAGCTTTATAATTATGTCAGGCTACAAAAGGAAAATTAACAACAATCTTTAATGGATTATATATATACACTCGTGTATATATATATATATATATATATATATATATATATATATATATATATAAGTTATATAGACAATTATTGTAAACTTTGCTAGATTTAGTGTTAGACTTAGCTATATTTAATGCTGACAATTAAAGATAAGCTATATTTACTCTATATTTAGAGTAATTAAAGATAAGCTAGAGATAATTTATGTAGAAAATAAAGTTAATATTAAGAAAACTAGGTATACTTCAACCAATTATAATTTCCACAAAATGATTGTTCAGTGAAATATAAAAAATTCATCAGTTCTATAATAACAAATTACCATTAGAGCCAAAAATAGAAAATATGTGGGCATTTGAAAGTGTAATAGACGTAAGTTGTAAAATTAGAGCTAAAGAAATAGTATATTTACTGAAATTGCTTATTGTAAATGAAATAGACTATAATATTTATAAGTTGTTATCTGTACCAACCAAATATGAATCAGGATATATAACTGTAATTCTTAGAGTAAAATATATGTTAATGTCTAAATCTAAGTTAGGTAAGGTTAAACTCTTAGATTTAAACAGTAATTGTAAGAACAAAATTCATTCAAAATCTCTATGCTCATTGGAACAAATAACTAATCATAATCTTGATTGTGAAACATCTATAATACAATCCGGCAAGACGGACAGCTGCAAATATACTGCATTGGAGATTCCTGAAAATTTAATAATATGGATTCCTGAAATGAACCAATATTTGGCAATTTTACCTCAAAAGGAAACCTTAAAATTTATGAGTCAAAAGGAAACTACAGCTACTACACTTCAAGGTATCAACTTAATCAGTCCCAACAATGATTCAATTTTTTATCAAAATAAACAATTGTATCATTCATCAGAAACAAAAGGTGGTCATCCACGATTCCTAGATGCCTCTGGATTACATCTTGAAGTCAGTCAACGACCAGAATTCTCCATTAATCTAAAGAAATTGGACATAGAAAAAATTAATTTAGACGCTATATCAAAAATTCAACAACATTCAGTTATTACAACAAAAATCAGCATTTGGACCATCATCATATTCGGAAGTCTTCTCCTGGTGATTATTTATATTGTGTTTAAAAGATTTTCGGGAAAGGACCAACGTCAACCCAGCACTCAACCACCCCCGGAAGTTTTGTTTAGGGATGGAGGAGTTATATAGACAATTATTGTAAACTTTGCTAGATTTAGTGTTAGACTTAGCTATATTTAATGCTGACAATTTAGCTTTTAACACAGTAAGCATTTTCATGTACCTAGAGAAGAAAGAGCAGAATCTCAGTGTGAATCGAGGTCTCACTCAGTTCGCATCTCAATACATATGAGACGAACTTGAATAATAATAATTATTATAAATTTTAAGTGGATATTAAAGTCTTATTTTAATTATTAAAAAAGTTGTTTTTTAAAAAGCGACGTCCCCGAAACCATACCATAACTAACCATACCATAACTTATATATATTCCTACACCGGAACGTGGTATTCCACTGGTAATGCCTCGACGCCGATGTTTCATTCAGCCTTTGATTTAGGATACAGCGACCTTTACACTCATTTGTTAAAGCACTTGAAGACTATACGCAAAAATCACATATGAATTTTATACTGGGTTTGCGTACTGTCGTTGGGCATGCTGGTACAGTAGAGTCTCGTTTATCCAACCTCCGCTCATCCACCATTCCATGTTACTCGACGTCTTTAACAGGGCTTGGCATTTTCATACGCTATAAATCATCCCATCGTCTGCATTAGCCCAAGTGTGCACAATAGTCGGACGTTAAAAAAAAATCGACGTCTTTAAAAATAAATGATGAACAAGGAGCAACTGTCAAGCCTCTCAAATATCTCAGAAGGATGCAATCAAGTCTCAGTGGCATATGACGAGCAACACGATGACGCTACGGGGATAGACATCATGATGCTTTAAAGATGGCGGGACTTGGCAGCGAAAACTGCAAAAGTCGGTCAAGAAGAAGAAATTTACTATACTTCATATGATTCTATTTTTCTACTCTAGGTTTCTAAGTAGCATTTTAGTAATGTAAATGTATTTTTAATATTTTATCAACGCTAATAGTACTAGTTGTGTTCTTCTATCAACGTTTGAGTTAAGATCTTAATCAAATTTGTTGAATTCTATACATATAACCTATTAGGAACTTGTATTAGAAGGATTAACTTGTATTAGGCAATACGCGTTTATATTAGAAATTATATTTGCATGATAAGTTTGTCAAATTATATTTGTTTTGCTTTTACCTGTTTTTACCTACTATCCGACATCACGTTGACCTATCTAAGTCGGATAATCGAGACTCTACTGTAGTTGAAAATTTGTTTCTGGAATGATCTGGATTGCACAAGCGCATTGCGGAGCCCATCCCCCTTTCTGTCTACTTAGTTGTTTTGTGTTTGTAACCTACGGCGCGGGTATTTTTGATTTTATATTTTGTTTTGTGCCCTATACACTTATCATATGCAACAGCCCTTATAATAACAACCCATATCTTATAATAAATTGAAAGTCTGACTTGAGCATTCATTAACATTTTAATATATGAAACTCAATTGAAAATGCGAAAATTAACTGCGACCGTAGTAAAATCCATTTTATTATTTGCAATAATATCAAGAAAAATATTAAAAATGTAATATCTTCAATGTAACTTTAAATTCTAATTTATACAGATTTTAAAGCTGATTATAGTGGTGAAATAGGGTTTAAAAAATTGTAAGCTTGAGGTAATATTTAAAGTTCGATTGCTCCAGCGAGAGTGTTGCGTGCCGCGATTATGTTGTCTTTAAACGACCCTGTTTAGCAGAACAGAATCCATCGGCCACGTTGGATACAACCGCTTTGCCACAGGGGTCTAGCAATTAACCAGATTATCGGTATCCAACTTTATGTGGTCAGCTTGACAAATATTAATATGGTAGTCCAAATAGATTAAATTGAAACGAAAACAAATTTGAAACACATTCAGTAATTTGCTTTATACGTTGATGATGCGACTTCTAAAGTCAATATCGCTGTTTGCCTCGTTTCACTTAACAGGCTAATGTGATAAATTTTTAAAATTATAATTTAGCTTATACGATGATAACGTATACATAACGTGTGTACGATCAACAAAATATATCTCAAAGGTCATCTGTAACGAAGGATTCGAATACCCTTGCTAAATATTTGGATTGCTATTTTTACGAAAAATCCGGTTCCAGTGCTTTCTGAAAAACTGGCTCCATCAAAAAATGAGTCATGTTATAATTTTCTCAAAAAATGAGGCCAACATGAACATATAGGCACTTGTCATTGCACCGAAATTTGCAATACAAAAATTGTGATTTGTAAAATGTTATTTGACCGAGCGAAGCGAGGACTGTGCTTCAAGTCGACAGTTAGGCATTTGATTTGTGTGTTTGTTTATTTGTTACGTAGTTTTTCACAAACATATTGACCGATTGTTTTCAAATGTGGTACAAAGACATCTTGTATAAAGCCCAAATAACGTATGTATAATTTTTTCCTATTTGTTTCAATTTCAACATGACGGTCTCTGATTTAACAATTACGAGTGTACGTAATTTTAATCTAACGCATTGCCCGATTGTTTTGAAATTTGCTGTAATGCCGAACGACGTGTGTGTACCTATTTCCATTAAATTCAGTTTGAAGATGCCGGCTTCTGATTTATGATGAAGAGTGTACGCAGTTTTGGCCAAAGGCATTGACCGATTGTTTTGAAATTTAGTATGAAGGTACTTTTTGCAAAACCTAAACGACTTGAAATATCTCTTCCAATTTACTTTCATTTCAAGATAGCGGCCTCTGATTTTATTTCCACCTTAGCTACATTTTTGAAGTGACTACTTCCTATCACGGGGTACAGGTGCAACTGAATTTCAATGTTGAAAAATTCAGTTTACCGTCACGGAACGCTCTAACACATCCATACACGTACTCTACTGACGTGGTTTGTTTAGTGATTAATAAAAAAAATTTGAAGTGAAAACTTGTACGGTCGCGGTTGAGAAAACATGGGTATAAACATTTGCTTTTGCATCTCGCTTGAATTCCTAATGCATACCTCACAGCATATATTGTTCTTGTACTTATCTGGACTGGAAGTGACTACTATTAAACAGCTGACTTCGCACAATAGCTTCAATATCATTTCAATTGAGGTTATGTTTATTGTTCTTGTTAATTTTTAAAATGTGTATTTTCTAAATTTGTGTGATTAAATTATTTAATATATATGACCTATACCAATTTTTGAATGCCAGAATCACAAATTTTATATTTATTATTATACTTAGACAGTATAACTGTCAAAAGTAGAGTTAGAAACTGATTAACTATTGAAGACAGTTTCAGTTAATGTTTAAGTTGTGTACCTACACACACGCGAAATTTAATACGAAAATAATTTTCAAGAGTTGCACTTTCCTGCATGCATACAAATTTTTATAAAAATAATTAAATTATAATAGTGAACAAATTTACATTCAGGCATGCCAAAAGTAGTCATTTTATCGGCCAGCCCCTCACTGCCTAAGTTTTTTTAAAATTTGAAATTTGTCTACACTTTAATAAACGAAGAAAACAAAGACGGGTAGAGTATAGAGGAAAGAGTGCATAGAAAAGCATAGCAAAGTAGAGTAGCGTAGAGGGAGATATAAAAAAAAGAAATAAAGTATATCGTAACACGCAAACAACAACACCAACAAGACAGGAAGCGCACTTCCGCTCGCCACCAAATATGATACTAAAATGAGTGACTGTGGAGTCATGGAGTCACGTTAGCCTCATTTTACTGATTGTCATCGGATTATTGATTGACATTTTCTGCACCATAATTGCGCAGTCTTTAGTCGTTGAACTTTCTATCTCTGTGATGGAATCGAATTTCCAAAATAATCGCTGGCGCATTTGATGCGAATTCCCAAAAAGTAATACCAAAACGAATTTTTTTATTTTATACAGTTTTGAATCTGATTTCAATGTGATCAGAAAAATTGGGGTTTCTCAAAATCGACAGAAACGAATTTGATAAAATTTTGCCCGAGTCCAATAAGTACGAACACAAAACCTATTGCTATACCCTCGAAAAATCCGGGTTGGGAGCTATAGAAAAAGTAGAAATAAATTTCATCACGTTTTACTGAAATTTTTGGCTTGTAAAGTTAGATACATAAGTCAATGTAGCAAATTTGAAATAAAATAAATTGAAGTTTGGAAGTAAATTCTTAATGTAATATTAATAATTCTTTGGCGAATAAATTAATTGATATTAATTAAAACACACACACACACACACACACACACACACACACACACACACATATATATATATATATATATATATATATATATATATATATATATATATATATATAAAGTCGTCTTTGTTTAATAATTCCTCTTTTGAAAAATTCATAGTAATTTGAAATTGGTAATATGGACATTTTTCTCAACTCAAGACCATTTACCAAATTCGAAATATAAAAAATTCAGTGATGAATAAATCGAAAAAAGCAAAAATAATCCGTGCCCGCTTCGACTTTTCCCAGTGTACTCTCGAGGATTAAATATTTTAATTTCATATTTATATAGCCTACTGACTTAGGTTATTATTCAGATATAAAAGAAATTCGAACACACATTATTTTGATAGATTAGGTCGGATTTTGAATTTTCGTCAGTTGCTTCCGATCAGGATTTTGGGCAAAGTAGGCCTAATTGAATTAAAAAACAGTCATTGAATGTGTAACAGTCATGTCCTTCGCCACTGCGTGGCCGCTTAGCTGTTTAGCTGCTTAGCTGTTTAGCTGCATGCTTGTTCTATCGATTGTTGATGTTCTCCCCGATGCCCCGATGACCTTCAGCAGGTTCCAAGTGCTTTTGTTCCGCCCCCTATGCTTCCCCTCACCTTTAATCTTATAATCAATATAACCTTTATTTTAGGCTAACATTTCCCTCCAATTTAATCGCGCTCTCTAAAACACACTGTTCCATTATTTACTTTATTAAGATTAACCATGGAGCATATTCTTGCATAGCAGAAGTGTGTGTGTGCGCGCGCGCCCGCGCATGTATGTGTAATCACTCTAAATATGACTAAAATAATATGATTGCGTTAATTTAAAATTACTGTTTGTTTAAATTTTATTTTCAATTCGATTGAAAGTTTAAATTGTGTAATATTTTATTGCTGAATAGAATATAAAAAACAGAATATCAAAAAAGCATAAATGGAAAAAATATTGTTTTGCTTCCAAAACGTCAGCGTGACAGCTGCGTGGTGTGATTATTTATATACTTATCTGATTATTTATATACTTATCTGAACTACAAACTTTCCATGCCACTTTATCAGAAACCACGTACTCATTTAGATTCATACTGTTTATCTTTTCTCCAATGTTCGCTTGTGTCTTCCTTCTTCTCTCAGGCTCTATACGGATGGATGACTTTTGGATGGCCTTCAGACATTCTTATTAAATTACCGAAAAATCTTAATTCCAAATAGGCCTAAGCAATGTTTTTAAAAGACTCGAGAAGAGCGAACTGGTGGAAAAATATATTGCTCGTCTCATGAAACCAGCTCTCAATGCTTTTAAATAGAGCGGCCGTGCTATCTGCTATATACCACGTGGCCTTTGGAGCAGTGTCAGGCGTCTCGTTTCGTTGCGCGCAGTGTCTCCACCGTGGGGAAATATTTTGAACTAAATTTCCCTCTGAAAACGCACTAGATCTGATAATGAAAGTACTAGATTTTTTTAGAGTAAATAGAATGGAAACATACTTTGAAAAAGTATTAATAATAAACTTTCAAATACTACATTTAACATTGAATAAGAAAATCAAGTATTAAAACACTTTACTTTATTTTCCGGGATACCATTGCAGTCAAAAAACCAGTGTAGGCAAATGTGAAAGTAATTCACAATTTTCTTTTCTTTTTTTACTGTTCACTTTATTAAGTTTTATACATTTATCTTGATTAATAAACATTTATTAAAATGAATTAATTAACAGTTAATAGTATTACTGTATATGATTTAATCAAAAAAACAAAAGAACGAATTTGTAAATCAATCGATGTTGATTCATGTTGCATTCATCTTTTTTGTCTTTTCAGAATGTACCATTTTTCTCCTAAATGTGATATAGTACTAATTTGTATGGAAATATACAAGATATTGTACTTCTGTATCTACGGTGGACACACTGGTTGTGCGGCAAAATGTCGGGGACATTTTGTTCTACGCGTGCGCAGAACGAGGCATGAACGTCTGTGTTTTGTTGGGAAATGTGTTCTACGATTAGACGTTTACAATGATGAAGTGCGAGAAAAGTGTCTTTTTTAGCGATCTTAAACTTCAGTAAGTGCCAACAATATTAACTTGCCATCTCACAAGTCATGATGGTGAAACCTACCTGGGTCAATGTTCAGTAATTGACCGAGCGAAGCGAGGTCTTCTTTCAACTCGACCGTTCGGAATTTGATTTGTTTGTTACGCAGTTTTGGCAAATTGCATTGACCGATTGTTTTGAAATTTCGTATAGAAGTACATCGTGTAAATCCCGAACTACTTCTGTGTAATATTTTTTCCCATTCACTTTCGATTTTAGATGGCGGCCTCTGATTTAATGATGACGAGTATACGTAATTTTAATTAAACGCATTATTTTGAAATTTGGTACACAGGTACGTAAACCCGAAAGGCGTATGTGTCAGACTTTTTCCCACTCACATCCGTTTCATGATGGCGGTCTCTGATTTACAATAACGATTGTACGTGTTTTTAAGAAACGCATTAACCCATTGTTTTGAAATTTGGTAATTAGATATATTGTGTAAAGCAAAAATGAAGTAGTCAATATTAAAAAAAGTTCTATTTATTCCGTTGCAAGATGGCGGCTTCTGATTTTAACGATAACGAGTGTATGCAATTTAAAAAAAAATGCATTGAACGATTGTTATGAAATATGGTACGAAGATACCTTGCATTAAGCCCGAAAGACGTATGTGTAAGATTTTTTCCATTACCTTCCGTTTCAAAATGACGTTCTATGATTCAACATTCATAATGTAGTTGCTGGTTATTCCTGTAATACTGGCTGAACGGCAAAACCTATAATAATTTTGACCGCTTCATAGAGAAAGAGCATAAAATTTCCAATAAAATTGGTTCATAATATTCTTCGTAAATATTAGGGTTACCAATTAAATAGGCAAAAAATGTTAGTAGCGCTTACGTAAAGCGCTCTGTGTATCAGTTAAATATATACTGCGAGATCTGCTGTTCTTTGAACTGCTTGTCGTAAGCTACGGTACAAGCGATGTGTTCTGAGTGACTGACGTGGTCTAGTTATAGTAGCGGCAGTGCAGACGACATGGAAGCATCAAGTTACATGTAGCCTACGTATGAGCGCTGCATTTTAGTAGTTGTAGAACATTCACACATTTACATTTAAACGGTCGACAGGAAGAAGAATCAAGATACAGTACCTACTTCAGACAACAGTAAGTGTTTGATCATTTTATTTACAAACCGTTTCTCATAAAATTATCAATCATTAAAAATCAAAATTACTTTTTGACCGAATTCATCGCCATAGCACAAAACCGATTCGGCCATCTTGCCACCTATGCAGTTATTATTATTTTTTTCTATATATCCCACCCGACCATAAACTGTTCAAAGTTTATAGACTCTTCTGCTACTCTAAACTTTATTCTGTTTCAGAATTTCTGATTTAAGCTTGTTTCTAAATATTTAAACTCGTTCAAATGTTTGACATTGCCTTCATTAATCATGACGTCAAATTTAGCACAACTGTTCCCTACTGTGTGCTTCCACAATAAGTGAATAGATTTTGCGATACTTCAAAACACAAAAAAGGCTAAATGCAGCTCATTCGTTGACGCGATGGAATCGAATTTCCAAAAAAGTAACAATATCTCGGTACTCTTTTATTTTACACTTTTTTGAAAATCTTATTTTAATATCATATACAGCGTTATGATCCGCATACATTATCATTTTAAAATATTAAAATTTCATTGAAGTTACGTAAATAAAAAAAATGACTTAAATCCGGTCCATTTTCTTATTTTCAATGAAGTTTCAAATTTCAAAATGCTAAATTATATAAATGTAATGGTAATGACCATAATGCCTCGTGAGATTTAAAAAAAAAGTGTGAAATAAAATAGTTAGGCATGTTTTAAAGATTTTTTAATTTAAATGTTAATTAAAGATTGCCGCTATTTTGAAAAAAAATTTTTTTCTTGAAACGAACATCTAAGTTATTACCAAAATCGATTTTCGTGTTGCGTTGAAACCATAATAACAAATTCATTGTATTTATGGTGAATGGAGTACTTCTACACATTGATATTATACTTTATAAGTCCATGCTCTTGATAAGTAGTAGTTCAAAGAACACCAGACCTCGAAGTATATCTTAACTGCTTGGCCACCGCGATACGATACCACTCTGACTTGCGCGTAACATTTTCCGGCAATTTAACCGACTACCGTAATATTTGGGGAAAATGTTACTGGACCGACTTTAATTCTTTCTCCATGAAGCGGTCAAAATTATACGTCTTACCGTTCAGTTTGTATTACAAGAAATAGCCAGCTACTACACTCATCATTGTTAAACCATATGCCGCCATCTTGAAACGGAAGTAAATGGGAAAAATCTTACAGATACGTCGTACGGGCTTTATACGCGTACAAGATAGTTTCATACGAGATTTAAAAACAATTGGTCAATGCGTTTGGACAAAGCTGAATACACTCGTCATTGTTAAATCGAAGTTCGTCATCTTGAAACCTAAATTAACAAGAAAAATCTTACGCATACATCGTTCGGCTTCATCCAAAGTATATTGCGTTTGGTCAAAACTGCGTACAATTTTCGTTACAATTAAGAGGCTGCCATCTTGAAACGGAAGTGGATGGGAAAAAATCTTCCTCATACGTCGTACGGGCTTTATAAAAGGTACCAAATTTCAAAATAATAGGTCAATTCATTTAACCAAAACTGTGTAACAAACACACAAATCAAATTCTAAACGGTTCAGGTGAAACAGAGACCTCGCTTCGCTCAGTCAACAATGCTTTTATTTAGGCATATAAGGTTCAGGCACTGCTTATAAGGCACAATGCCCATAAGGTTCAGGTACTGGCCAAACCACTATAACAATTAAATAAGAATACAATGCGAAACATGCTGTTCCCTGAAGTACTAATACATAACCTAAAACAATTATTTTGAAAACATCGCAATAAATTCATGGTGAATGAATGAATGGGTTACTCAGGGCCTTGTATAAGGAAAGAGGGGAACAACGGAGGGCAATGTGCGCCGGCGACAGATTTTAGGGAGCGGCACATTTTTATTACTGTAACCTAAATGAAATTTCTATAAGACGAGATAAAATTATTTGTTTCGGAAAATTTTTTAAATTTCCTAATTAGTTGAATATTTAAAAAGGTAGCAATAAAAATTTTTGTGCTATTTGTAAATCAGGTTTTACAGGTAGATAGTTACTCCAGTTGCTTTACTCTTACCGTTAACGCTGCACCCTCGTCCTCATTAGCCTAAGCAAGTCCAGTTAAGCGTCAAAACAGTTTCTCAACCAAGTTTTGATCAATTTTAGAGTCGACAGAATATTCTGTTGCAGTTAACCCAGGAAGAGAAGAGAGAACCAATATAAAATATATAACTGATTAACCTCGTTCTCACCCTCAGTACGAGCATTTAAAAGTGCACAAAGGTATATATGTACATAAAAAGTTAAGATCAGGGTAATGTGACTGGTTTCGGAACCCTCAGAGACCTTTGACTCTTTTTCTCGAAGCTGCGATACTTCCACTTTAAGGAAGTCAATAGTTTTACATTATTTTATTTATTTATTTATTTTTTTTTTTTTTTTGTCTCGGGAAGGGCGGTCTCCCCTTTGCCCCCTTTTAATCCGTCCTTGAAGTATTCGCAATAACCCGTTTCTTTAAGCCAACTGCAGCAAACCACAATAAATGAACAGGGTGACAGTGGCCCAGCCGTGTTATTTATTGCCAACTGACTTTGCAGTTCAAGGACAAGATTAAACATCGTAGGTTTCTTTGATTTGATTTTAAAATTAAAATTTAATTGATTGATTTAATTTTTTTATTTCACAAGTCTAAAGAAGTCGTTGAAATAGTTTACTTTTTTATGGTTAAGAACGGTAGTATTTTTAATGCTATAAGTTACGTGAAATTAAAAAAAGTGTTTTATTCAAAACAACGCTTTTTCATCTTCTGTTATTAGTTTATTATTTTCTACTACCGCAAATAAATTTGTTTTTCATTACTTTGTTTAAAAAAAATTGTTGAAGAATTACATATAAAGAGAAGTTTCAAGTGCTATAACATGCCTTTGGTATGTATACATATTTATTTATTTTTTGCTTAGCGTTTATTCTTTACGTCAGTTAGACTAATGAGGATGAAGGATCATAGGTAAGAGTAAAGCAACGGGAGTAACTGCGGCTCAAACTAAAAACCTTGAGATGTGTAGTTCTATATTTGTATATAAAACAATGCACCTATTTATAAACACTAATTTTAAAGAATACTAAACAAATTCATAGTAATAACGTTTTATTGTTTCAAATTTAAATAACAAATTATCAATATTTTTATATTGTATTTATTTTTTTAATTCATTAAACATTATATATCATTCTTACCATTATTATGAAGTAATATATTTTGCTGGTAAATCTTACACCGGAATGGACAGTGGCAATACCTGGCCTAGGATGTCCTTCCACACACATAATACGGTGCTCTTGGTAAATGCTTTTACAATTCTTAATACCTTTAGGCGTTGACTAAACCTTGTGATCACACTACAAACTTTTAATTAAGAATATACAGCAAGGTGTACTGGCTTTTTGAACTACTAATATGTAACCTGGAACAATAATATTGTAGACAAGGGGTCCCGTGCGAAATTTCACACTACGGAAGTTTTAAGTAAACGCAGCCTTTTGAATAAGAGTAGTCGTTGAGGTGAGAGCGGTAGTTGGAAGGAACGGAAAATATGTTTAAGCGATCGGTTTCAATTAATAATCACAAATTTATGAGTCTTTGTTTTATATACATTTCAATTTCAATATATATATATATATTAATGGTTTTTAATAGCAATTTTTACAAGGCATTACTATACCTCGTTATACAAGATATTTGATGTAAGAATGTAATCTTCTTGTACTTTTTGTATTTCATTTCCTTTAATGGATACAAACATGTTAGTTGATTTAGTTACCCTTGACAAGGCTACATACAATTGTCCGTGAGTAAAGACGGCATTTGGTAAATACAATTCTGCTCTTTGAAATTTTTGTCCCTGCGGCTTGTTTATAATGATAGCAAACTCAATTTTAATAGGTAACTATCGTCCAGTCAATTGAAATGGCATGCTTGATAACCTCTAACTATATTTTAACATTTTAATTGTACTTCGTATTTTATGATGTCCGAATTAACAATAGATAAATGCACGATGGAAGGAGAAATCACAAATATATTTGTGTGAAAACGGTATCCAAAATATGTGTTTGGTTTTCGAAATGCTTGTCCCAGCTTTTACTACGGGCAGGGATAGGGGCTATCTAACCCATAAGTTTAATGACCTTTAAGTAAACATTGAAATTGTTCTAAGCACGTTATGCAAAAAAGTGGTATTTGTAATCGGATTGTTTATTCGTGATTAATAAGTTAGCTCCGTAAAATATACAAAATATTGTCTTTGTGATGCCTTGCATGCGTATCCATGATTTTATTTTGCATATGACAGTTAAACTAAGTGTCTTTGATGTTACAATTTTTTACAAATAGTAAGTTTTAGCGCAAAATCGTATTGCAGTGACAGAAGCCGGTTAAAAAATCTTTCCAAAGATACCTCGTTTATACCTGTACGAATAGTATGTGCTAAGAAAAAGGGATGTTGACTCGATAAATAATATATGTGATATTCATGGTGGATAGAGTACTTCCATACATTGCAAAACCGTTGCTAAACAAAACATCAAGTCTATATAAGCTTAAATTTATTTTCATTATTGTAATATAGCCACCGGACCACATATTTAAGTAGTTAGGATTATGATCTATTCTTCCCGTCAGTGGTCTATCCAATCACCTCGTAAAGGCTACCGCGGTTTCGAGACTCTATCGTTTCATCCTCAGGCCGTGATACAAAATGTTAAATCCCTCTGTCGAGGTCGTCACAAAGTCAAACAAAACATTAACAACATACGTCACAAACACTGAGCACAATTACACGATTAAAATATTTACGATGAAATTCGGCTTGGCCAAGCGACACGCGCGACTCGTACGTCGTTACATTCCGGACTCTAACGACGTACCGCGGTAGCCTTTACGAGGTGAGTGGATAGACCACTGATGGGAAGAATAGGTCATAATCCTACTTACTTAAATTTATTGTAGCACAGGCATTTAGTAATTTTATTTTGTCCAAGACTGATTTTTAATTCTTGATAATTTCAGATTTATTTACTATCATATGATTCATTCGTCTTAAAAAAGGACAAACCAATTACACTCTTTGGGAAAAAATCTCAGTGCACATAAACCACCAACTATGTTTATACAACAAAACGTTGGGTTGGTGATAACAACTTGAACATCAAACGTGTTTCTATGGATCTGAAGGTATTTGAATGATAACAACATTACAAAACCTCGGATAGTTTAAGCTAAGGTCTGACAGATACCCCCGTTTTGTAGAAGAGGGAATGCTAACACATTCTAGAAACGTAACGGTGATCACAAAAGTGCGCTAGCAGGTAAAAGAAATTTAAATGTAAAGACTCTATATTAAACATTAATTTTCTTATAAAATCTTATTAGCTTTAAAAGAAAATTATTACAATTTGTATGTTCAGATAAAGTACTGTAATGAATTTAATTTGTAATGTATTTTGAAAGACCAGATAATTCATACGAATTTTTTTAGACTGGCCTCGAGTATATCAAGACTGTGTAAGACGAGTTTTTGGCGTCCTCTAACACCTTATGAACAAGTCATTTGATGCTTTTTATGTCGTAAATGTGTTTCGTTTACAAATACATTTTTTACTATTAAAAAAAATGTATAAAAATATTCTTAACCTTATACTTAAACTAAATACGTAATTTCTTTTCTTTTATTATGTTTAATAACTTATTATCTTTTAAAATGTTATGAATATTTTGCTGCCAGGCTAAGACGATGCATTTTTCCCACTAAAAAAAAACAGTAAAAATTAGAATAAATCAAATAATTATCTGGAGATATTAACTCGTTCGTGATGTCTTACACTTAAAAACGTACACGCTAGCATAGTTAAACATTGTTTCCATGCACGTTTCTAGATATTACATGAAACTTTTATTCCTACAAATACAATATATTATGTTCTGCAGTTTAAACAATGCATGTTTCCTACTGCAATATTAAATTCAGTAAAATTAGAATAAATCAAACAATCCTAGAGATATCATCACGATTCGTAATACCTTACACTTCATTAAAAACGTACACGCTAGCATAGTTAAACATTGTTTCCATGCACGTTTCTAGATATTACATGGAACTTTTATTCCTACAAAAACAATATATTCTGTTCTAAAGTTAAAAAAATGCAAGTTTCCTACTGAAATATTAAATTCAGTAAAATTAGGATAAATCAAACAATCCTTTTAGAGATATCGTCACGATTCGAGATACCTTACACTTCATTAAAAACGTACACGCTAGCATAGTTAAACATTGTTTCCACGCACGTTGCTAGATATTACATGGAACTTTTATTCTTACAAATACAATATATTCTGTTCTGAAGTTTAAACAATGCAAGTTTCCTACTGAAATATAAAATTCAGTAAAATTTAGATAAATCAAACAATCCTTTTAGAGATATCATCACGATTCGTAATGCGTTATACTTCACTAAAATCGTTCTTCTTAGTTAAAACTTGCAATTTTACTGTAGGTTGTACTTAGTGAGAAACTGTTTTTTAATAAATGGACGTAATTTTTCCTGAGTGTAGGATATAATCAAATCACGTTTTGGCACCTAGTCAGTTTTGTTAGCGTAGTTTACACCGAATGAACTCGGGGGGGGGGGGGGCTAGCTAGCTGTACGCATTTGTATATCGATCCGCAAGCCCATCATAAACTGTAAACACCTGAGCACCTACACACGTTAGCTTAGTCGTAACAACCATTTAGCCTATTATGGTGAAGTGTGGTAACAGCTTAGAGTGTGCAATATTTATAATTTATTTTAATTTTATATGGAACCGTTAAATAAAGGAGACTTTATTTTCCTTGAAGCTTGTTGGTTCTACGAGTTTACCTCTAGATAATACGTATGAAAGATATATTTTTAAAGTATATTTTATTTTATTTTTAAATCAAAATTTGTTTATATGATGCAGATGTATGTTTTAATAGAACCAACGTTATTGCAATTTGTGATCTTTTTTTACAGTAAATTTATCATCAAAAACTGTACCTTTTTGAAATCTGGATTCGCAGGATATCCTAAATAATATTTTAAGACAGGCTTTATACAAATATTACTAAAAAAAAAAAATCTGCAGTAGAGAGTTGTTTTTCGATTTAAATTGAATCATAGGAATTAATATAATTTTCAAAAGGTTATTCTTAGATTATTCTATTAGACATTCTTACTACATGAAATAAAAAAAAATGTGTGGTGATCATGAAAGAATCGAAACTGATTTTAATGATTTATTCTAAGCGTACATGGGTGCAAAAAAGTGGATCGATGACATGTTTGTGCGCATCGCTGAAGAAGCAAATTTAGAATAAAAAAGATTTAGAAATAAAATTAAAAAAGATTTTTAAAAAACACGCTTTTTCAATTAAAATATAAAATGCAATAAAAAGTAAACAAATTTTTCATCAGTCGGAGAATAAAGCGTGTGTGCAGATTAGATTAATTAGAAATTATTGAAGTAGAGTGAGTATTGATGGGCACCCACGCTTTATTCTCCGACTGATGAAAAATTATTTTTTACTTTTTAGTGCATTTTATACTTCAATTGAAAAAGCGTGTTTTTTTAAAAAATCTTTTTTTTTAATTTTATTTTGTTTTCTACGTTTTAGTGATGAATCTTGTGATCGACTTTTTTGTGTAATTATTTATTATTTTTTGCAAAAAAATAGAATTTTTTCAATTTTGGAAAAGTTTTTAATTTAAATATACATTAATGATTAATTAAATTTATGATAACAAATGCTGACTATTTTGATTTTTTTTCGTATTTGTTTTAACAAAAAATTCCAAAAAACTGCATTCAGCATTTTTTTACATATAAAACAATAGTAGAATTTTCAAAAAAAAAAAGTAAGAACACGTTTAGGACAACTCTGGGCTCGAAATCGCTTTTTCCGACAACTTTCGATGTGAAAAGTATTTTTTCGATGAAAAAAGAAGAAACTAACACCATCTATTGAGAAACGCTAAAACTATTTTTCCATATGCAATTTTAGATAATTAATTAAAGCACAATGAAGCAAAGTTTGATGTGCCTAATTACTGAATATTGCATTTCATCGGAAGCAAGCAAGTGTGCAAAATTTCAAGTCGATTGGATGATGGAAAGTGGGTTAAAAATCGATTACAAGATTTGAAGCATGAAACATACAGACAGAGGAAGCAGGTAAAGAAAATGTGTGTAAAAAATAAGGAAAAGTGCCTTATGACAGAAAAAAAGGAATTAAAATTTTAATTTGTCACTGTTCTGAGAGTGCTTTGAATTATCTCGCTTGGTTATCGGTCTGATTACTAATCTGGGATAAATAAGAAATTTTAAACAAAGCGTCTTGTGTAGTGTACAAGAAGAGGAAACAGTTCAATATTAAAGGCAATACATTTTTTTAAAGAGAAAAACAAAGGGAGTATCTGCGGTTCGAACTAAAAACCTTGAGGTACTCAGTTCAGAGACGCAGCGGACTGACCAGTGCTCAAGCCACACTGACCACCCCCCCCCCTAGAGCTAAAGTAAAAAGCATAGTTAAACTTCCTCAATATCGTTTTACTTTTATCTTTGTTATAAAACTATTCTTGTCAGAATTCTGTGCTTGATACAGGTCTTAAAATGCCGCATTGCTGCATAACATAAGTAACTTCCAGCTGAATTGGTGTTTTTGGAATGTGCTTGCATTCAGTATTTAAGCAGAGACTGTATAATAAACCAACACTAAAACATGATTGTATTTTACATAAAGGCGTATTTTTAGAGTGTGTTTCAGATTGAAAATTCTTAATACTTTGAATGTTCGCCAAACTTATTTCGTGCGTGCATAATTTCATATCAAATCAGGTGCAATTAATGCAAAAACGCATTGTTTGCGGAAAGAAAACAAGAAATTATTGCTATTACTAATTGTGGTCATTAATGAAGTAGTACGAAACGGGATATGGAGACACATGTAATAAGCACACATAGAACACGTATTGAAAGGACGTGAAAAATTCGTGTAACTCATTCTTGAAAAAATGTTTTTCTTAATTTTCCTTAAAACAATGATTTTTTCTGACTTAAATATCGTAATTTATTGACGAAAAATTTGGTTTTTTCAACTCCTCTTCCATCCAATATTACGTTTAGTATTATTTTCTGAAAGAATTCATAATTTTAATAAATATAACCATTTTTATTTTTAAAAGTAATCTTCCACTCTTACTACATGTCCAGCCCATTTCCACTTTAACATGCGCTTTTGTTGCCAATCACACAAACTCCTTTCTCACTCAACTTCTTATTGATTATTTTCTTCTTTCGATTCACACCTAGCATATTTATTATCATCTTGAATTATGTGACTTCTATTCTTCTATCTAAGACGTTTGTAAGGCCCGAGTTCGACATTCGTATAAAATAGCTGAAATATACACAGTTTAATAATACCTTAGCTTTCAGTTGACTTGAGAAACTACATTTAAAGATTTTTCTAAGGGACCAAAACTTTCTCAAACCAGAGTTTATTGCTCACTTCTTTACTAACTCTCTTCTTGAACGATTTTGTTTGACCCAAATATTTATAGTTTGCCACGTATTCAGTGTTAGTTTTATCCGCCATTAGAGTTTTTCACCGCATTAGTAGTTACTTTAGTTTTGCCAGGGTTCAGTTTCTGTCCTCTACTTTTACTCAGTTTTGCCAAGTCTTCCAACATTTCCTGAAGATCTCACTCCTGTCCATCACCATCACTATATCATCAGCAAACCTCGAATTTGATAAACAGTACCCACTTACACTGATTTATTTATGTAGACAATTTAAGTCTTTGGAGATTTTATTTAAAACACAATTTAAAAAATAGTGGGAATAGGGGGACATCTTTGTTTTGCTCGTCTATCTTAAATATCCTTCCCTTCCCCTCCCTTCTATTTCAGTTACTCCCTCATTATTCTCGTACAAATATTTAATCATGCACGCACGCGCGCACACACACACACACACACTCCATTCCCCTTCTCTTATGGCTTCCTAAATAGCAGAGTGGTGTAGAATCAAATGATTTGCTGAAATCCACGAAGCCAAAATAAAAGGAATATTGTACTCCAAGGACCTCTCTATAACCTGGTTGGTGGTCTGAAGAATGGTCACTTTTGTAATTATTCTTTCTTTCAGTACTGCGGTAAATCACTTTTATTCTCCTGATGTCAATGTGATTGGTTTACAATTTTCTATTTAATTTCTACTTCCATTTTTATGTAAGATTATTATTATTTTACTATATTTCCAATCCATTGGTACTCTTCTAACTTGGAAGTACTTTGTCATATAGTAATTTCAAAGGAACAATGAGCAATTCCTTCACTTCTTTGTGTACTTCATTTGTTACTCCATCATCGCCTGGCGTTTTATTCCTTTTTAACTTCTTAATTGAATGTAAAATTTCCTCTCTCATGACAGATATAACCACTTCTGCAAATGTAGTTAACGTTAAAATCTACATAAATTATCATTCTACATTTTTAAATTCAATTGTAAATGTAAATTGCAATTATATGCAGATAATGTGTCTACAATTGAAGTGACTACTTTTCGCGGGGTATGGGTGTATGTTTTGCACGAGGGAAAATTCAGTTTGCCATCACGCTCTAAAGTCACAGAACGCTTTAACACATCCATACGCGTACTCTAGTGAACGAGGGAATTGTTTTTGTTTAGTGATTAATAAAATGTATTTTTGAAGTGTATGGTCGCGCCATTATACTAGTTACTCGGCTCAACTTAATTATTTAGTATTTAGTTTTGTGACAAGAGTTAACTGTATAATAGCGACTTTTTATAAGTTTATTATATATTGGTAGGTTTATGGTAATTTTGAAGTGTATGGTCGCGCCATTATACTAGTTACTCGGCTCAACTTAATTATTTAGTATTTAGTTTTGTGACAAGAGTTAATTGTATAACAGCGACTTTTTATAAGTTTATTATATATTGGTAAGTTTATTATATATTGAATAATAAATATTTAAATTATTTTAAACGCCAATATACTACTTACCCAGTCCAACATATTTATTTAGTATTTAGCATATGTGAACTGTACAACAGTGGAATTTTTACGTTTATTTTGATTAAATGATACTTTTCAATAGTGTTAAATAAAAAATTAAAATATTGTTAGAAATTTGCTTCAGCCACGTCAGCGAGACAATGTGTGCCGCAATTATTATACAATTAATTTTCTATGCACGTTCTATATGATCTAATCGCTTACAATGAATACATAAAATGTAAATAACGGATTTAAGTTAAATACAGTTCTCTATTTATACTTACGAAGTGTCATAATTCCTGCTTTTCAAATCATAAAGTAAATAAGATATTTTCCAAAGTACAGGTAAAATGATTTTGTATTCCAGGTATAAGAAGATTATAATGTATTTCAAAAGAACTTCGTCCGTTAAGGCGAACAACTTTCGAAAAGTATTTTCGTAGAGCAAACATTTTAAAACATGAATTTAAAACGAAGTCCTAATAATTTATAGATTAAAAGGTAAGTGGCGCAAAATCAACATACACTACAATAAATTTTAACAACCCGTTCAAAAGTGATTATGATCTCAGTATCGACGCAAATTTCAAGGTCTTAGGTCTTACCATGATTTCCACTCCAATAAATCACTTAGAATGGAAACTTATTAATTGGCTGAGCGAAGCGACTCTGTTTCTACTCTATCGTTCGGCATTGGTTTGTGTGTTTGTTATGCAGATTTAGCCAAGCGCATTGACCGATTGTTTTGATATTTGGTATAGAGTTACCTTGTATAAAGCCCGAACGATGTATGTGTAAGATTTTTTCATATTCGCTTCCGTTTCAAGTTGGTTGATTCTGATTCTCTATTAGTATTTACGCAGATTTAGCCAAACATTTCGACCGATTGTTTTGAAATTTCATATACATTTCGTATAAAGCCCAAACGACGTATTTCTAAGATGTTTCCCCATACTTCTGTATAAAGATGGTGGCCTCTGATTTAACCATGACGAGTGTACAAAATTTGAATTAAACACAATGGCCGATTATTTTGAAATTTGGTACAGAGGTACCGTGTACAACGCCCGAAAGACGTGTGTGTAAGATTTTCCCCATTCACTTCTATTCAAGATGGCGGCGTCTGATTTACAATAACGAGTGTATGTAGTTTTTACCAATTGCCTTAACCAATTGTTTTGAAATTTGATATGAAGATATCTTGTATGAAGCTCAAATGACATGTGAAACATTTTTGTCTATTTATTTCCGTTTCAAGCTGGTGGCCACTGTTTTAACGATGACGAGTATAAGTAATTTGAATTAAACGTATTAGCTGGTTATTTTGAAATCTTTACGTATTGACGTATTAACGGTACCTTGTATAAAGCCAGAAAGACGTACGCGAAAGATTCCCCCCCCCCATTCACTTCCGTTTTAAGGCTCTGATTCAAGCTATCATCGAGCAAAACCTATCATAATTTCGACCGCTTGATGGAGAAAGAGCATACAATTTCTAATGGAAGTTGGTCTAGTAACACATTTCGTAAATATTATCCTACTGTTACCGGTTAAGTTGGTGGAAAAAGTTACGAGGGTTGTCTTGGAACGCTTAGTCTAATATTAATAACGAGTATACAACGAAGTCTACTTTTCTTTGATCTTCTAGTAATGTTTCAGTTATTGGTATACTGATAAAAATTACCATAAATAAATTGGCTAAGCACTTGCTTTAAATCACACACTGAGTGTGTGTAGGCGCCTTGTTCAAATATTAAAACACATAACAAGAATGTATCCACTGAATATTGTGTCTTCTGTACTGCAGCGAAGCTGACTGTACCGTTTGCAGCGTACAATTTAAGTGTGTGTTTGTGTATGTGTGCTTTTTTTATGCTCACACATAAGAGTTAACTAATTGCATTATACTTACTTGTACTCACATTGTATAAGGTCGAGTGGTCTAAAAAGAACTTATAAAACAAATGCGAAATTAAGAAAAATTTCGAAAGAAACATTTTTTTGTTTTGATCCAAACTAAGTTTTAAAATTCTTGAGATGTTCTGACTTAACATATCGAAAAAAAAGTGAGACATTATAACTTCAACTGTAGAAGAGGTTTAGAGGTCTGTAAATTCTTTACATGCAAAAATTCCTTGCTCTCTCTCCCACTCTCCCTCCCTCCCTCTCTCTCTCTCTCTCTCTCTCTCTCTCTCTCAATCTCCCTATCTCTCTCTCCTCACTCTTTCTCCCCCTCCCTCCCTCTCTATCTATCTATCTATCTGTGTGTCTGTGTCGGTCTGTCTGTCTGAGATATATATATATCTCGGAATCAGTTCCACTTCTAGTTTCACTAGGTGATGCGGTGGTCGATGTGGCTAAAGCTTCTGTCAATCTGCTGCGCACATTAATACTCCCGTAGTTTTTCACTTAACATTAACGCTGATCCCTCGTCCTCATTAGTCTAACTGGAGTAAAGTATGGACGTTAAGAAAAAAAACTTTTTGTTTCAAATGAAATAAAAAAATTTGATACAAGATTTTTTGACCCCTTACCTGCACCTAACTATTTTATGCCTTTGGGTGTTTGAGACTCATTTTTGCCAAATTTTATAATGATCGGTAACATTCGTTTTCGAGTAAAGCGGTGCGTTGCCAACATACAGACACTCTCTCTCCCTTATACAGAACGTATACGGATTGTCCAAGGAAGTAAGTTTTTTTGGTTTTATCTACGGACAATAAAAATGCGTACCGAATTCCTGTTTAAAATCTCAATAATATTTAATCCCTTTTCCCGGAAAATACAAAATAGCGACAGACGGAAAACAAAAATTATTTGGATTTACAAGAAATTTTGTTACTATTGGAGAATAGTGTTATTAAAATATCAGAGTTTTTTTTATTTATTTTAATTTTATTTTATTATTATAATTTTTTAGAAAATATAAGTTGTTCTGAATATTATGGTGAAAAACTTTTGTGTGGACTTAAAAATTGTCGCAGCAGCGATTTAAAAAAAAATTCAAGTTGTATGAAATAAGATGGCTATTTCGAAAATTGCTTTCTTTGCGTGAAATATTAAATGTATATCAAATAAAACTTAATATTTATCATTGAATAGTATAAATATTATGTTAACTATACTTAAGCATTTATAAAACTGTTAATAAAACTTTGATAACGATTGTTTTACCTTTTTTAAATATTTTACACAAATATTGTTAATCAACAATTTTATTTACATGTACTGGACTGTTTGTTCTCTTTTTATTCCTATTACGTCACTAACTAAACAAATGTTTAATGCAGTGCAATTAGCGAGCTCGCCACCGCAAGCAGCACACAAGCGCAACCGGAAATCATGTTTTGTATTATAAATTTTTTAGCTTAAATTGGAAATGTACAATACAAATATAAAACCGTTTCAGGTTATTTCATGCACAACCGTGTTAGTTAAGTTCCACACAGACATCCGTGTACATTAGATTCTGAAGTTTTTTTTTTTTAAATTGCGCTTTCATGAATCGTATTTGTGTTAGTTATAATAATCGTGTTAAGTTCTTCACACACAATCATATTAGTTAGGTTCTTCACACACAGTCGTATTAGTAAGGTACTTCACACACAACCGTGTTAGTTAGGTTCTTCACACACAACCGTTTTAGTTAGGTTCTTCACACACAACCGTTTTAGTTAGGTTCTTCATACACAACCGTGTTAGTTAGGTTCTTCACACATAATCATATTAATTAGCTTCTTCACACACAAACGTTTTAGTTAGGTTCTTCACACACAACCGTTTAAGTTAGGTTCTTCGCACACAACGTGTTAGTTAGGTTCTTCACACACTATCATATTAATTAGCTTCTTCACACACAACCGTTTTAGTTAGGTTCTTCACACACAAGCACGTTAGTTTGGTTCTTCACACACAATCATATTAATTAGGTTCTTCACACACAGTCATATTAGTTAGGTTCTTCACACACAACCGTTTTAGTTAGGTTCTTCACACACAACCGTGTTACTTAGGTTCTTCACACACAACCGTGTTAGTTAGGTTCCTCACACAACCGTGTTAATTAGGTTCTTCACACACAACCGTGTTAGTTAGGTTCTTCACACATAATCATATTAATTAGCTTCTTCACACACAAACGTTTTAGTTAGGTTCTTCACACACAAGCACGTTAGTTTGGTTCTTCACACACAATCATATTAATTAGGTTCTTCACACACAGTCATATTAGTTAGGTTCTTCACACACAACCGTTTTAGTTAGGTTCTTCACACACAACCGTGTTACTTAGCTTCTTCACACACAACCGTGTTAGTTAGGTTCCTCACACAACCGTGTTAATTAGGTTCTTCATACACAACCGTGTTAGTTAGGTTCTTCACACATAATCATATTAATTAGCTTCTTCACACACAAACGTTTTAGTTAGGTTCTTCACACACAACCGTTTAAGTTAGGTTCTTCGCACACAAGGTGTTAGTTAGGTTCTTCACACACTATCATATTAATTAGCTTCTTCACACACAACCGTTTTAGTTAGGTTCTTCACACACAAGCACGTTAGTTTGGTTCTTCACACACAATCATATTAATTAGGTTCTTCACACACAGTCATATTAGTTAGGTTCTTCACACACAACCGTTTTAGTTAGGTTCTTCACACACAACCGTGTAACTTAGGTTCTTCACACACAACCGTGTTAGTTAGGTTCCTCACACAACCGTGTTAATTAGGTTCTTCACACACAACCGTGTTAGTTAGGTTCTTAAGTTTTTAAAGAAATATCTTCTATTGTTTGCATTATTAATTAAACGTATTTAATTATTCATTCACCATGAAAAAACGCGTTACCTGCATTCAAGCAAAACATATATTGAGGTAGTGCGGGTCACTTAGATTTTTAAATTTTTATTTCGAATTTCAGTAACTTCGGCATTTTTATATTTTGTATTATTACTAATGGACATGTAATAAAAGGTTTGTCTCATATTTTTAAATCATTTTTTAAAGTTTATATTGTTTTCATGGGAAACTTATTAATTACGAAACAAAAAACGAAGGTACCAGTTGGTCGTCACAAGGTATTAATCGTGAAACAAGATGGCACATGAAGTATGTCGTAGACACACCTAAAAATGAAAATCGTTTTACAAACTTTACTGAATTAAAAATAACGTTTAACACATTAAACATTGTTTAATAAAAGTAAAATGTATAGCTTATGTAATATGTGTACTATTCAGTGATAAAGCTTACATTTTATATGCTATACATCTAATATCTCACGCAAAGAAGGCAATTTTCCAAATCCCCATTACTCCTTACACTAGCAATTTTCAAAAATATCTTTACAGCAAAAATTTCTGAGTCTACAACAAAAAAGTTTTCATCATATTTGTCAAAAGAAGGTATATTGAAAAACTCGAATAATTGTGGTTTCTCTATTCTCCACAAGTAACGAAATTTCTATGCATAGGTATAGGATGAGCCGCTGAGATTAACGTGTAATTATTAAATCACAATGCATATATTCCAAACTTATTCAATAATGTTTTTAATTGCTATTAATGAAATGCAAATACAAAACAAATGATTTGAACAAACACAATGCAATGTTAGTGCTACACTATACGAGTAGGGTATAGGGTATAAGGGTACAGGGTATAGGGTATTGTTTATTTGTCTGAAAGCATTACCAGCATTATCAACCGCCTGTCTGATATTGATCTGCTATTCTGAATTCATTTGGTTGAGAAGTCACAACAACGCGTGCTTTACTGCTTTTAACCTTTCGATAATGCGCTCTCTGCCGACATCGTAACCTTCGGCCCTTGAAGTTAGAACGCGGCAGCGTTCTGACATGTACCTTCATTTTTTAAACCTTAAAATGACATTGAAAATACGAAAATGAAACTTTACCGCTGACCGAATATAATTTCAAAGGATTTGAAAATTAAAAATGTTAATTTATACAAACTTTTACGTTGATACGATTGTCAAGTCAGATTTATTGACAATTTAAAATGTTAATTTAATTAGATTTTTACGTTGATGCGATTTTCAAATCAGATTTAATGAAAATTTTAAAGGCTAATTTATACAGACTTTTACGTTGATACGCTTGTCAAATCAGTTTTATTGAAAATTTTAAATGTTAAGTTATACAGACTTTTACGTTGATACGATTGTCAAATCAGATTTCTTGAAAATTTTTAATAGTAATTTATACAATCTTCTATGCTGATACGATTGCCAAAACAAATATTCAAAAAAATTGTTAGATAAAACGTTAGACATTTTTAAAGATCTTGTGAGGTCGCCTTTTTGAAGCTGAAACAAAACTGCATACATAACTGACCTCAACATATTAAGTAAGTAATATATTTATTAGCATGATAAGAAGCCGACCCGTAACTTTGAAATGGGCACTGATCCTGTACTTAAAATAATTTTTTGACGTTACGTTCAAACAATTTTTTTAGATAAACTTCTATAGTTAAACTAATTACACTAATGAGGTCGAAGGATCAGCTTTAACGGAAACGGTAAAGCTTCACTATGAATATAT
>CM040182.1:43967605-44152605 GCA_022606455.1 Callitettix versicolor
ATTCTATCCTACTTAAAAATCTCACTGTACTGCAGTAATAAATGAGAGTGTTGAACAGCTGTTAAATTACTTTTTTAATAGAACAAACACATAACCTAATTCTTTAAGTGCAATTATTTACGGGATTGTTATTTACGATTTTTTTAAATTGATCAAACATCAAAGTGTTCTGCGTGGGCCATTGATTTTGATAATATTGAGGATAGAAGATTTCAGCTAGCTTTTCCGGGAGTTGAATCTCCAAACAAAACATCAATAATGTGTGTGTGTGTGTGTGTGTGTGTGCGCGCGCGCATGTGTGTATTATACATTGTAGCAAAACAGTTTTTTTTTATTTCAGAAAAATAGAAAGTCTGCAATTAGAAAGAATTTATAAAGGAGCGGCAGATCATAGTAACACTTAGCGGCAAGATGCTGTTCCTTTAAAGCAGGGGTCTCCAAACTACGGCCCGAGGGCCACATCCGGCCCGCGGACAGATTTTGTCCATACTTGAAAACTCCTTTTAGAGAACATATTTTTTATAGCAAATTAAATTTAGTTTACTAAAGTATTCTAATTTTATGTTGAATAATTATTAATATGACATCTACATTGATATGGTCATGGATCATTGATATACTCATAACATTGTTGTAGGCTTATTGTTATTGTTTTTGTGATAAGTTGGATAAAGAAACAAAGAATTGTAATGAGTAAAGACATGTATAAGATGCAGAAAATTTAACTTCAGTATATAATAACTAACAAATTATTGAAATGAATCCAACTAACATTTTATACATTTTAAATAAAAACATAACTTATAACAAGCATAATGACATATGAAATACTAATGAGATTTATGTAATTGAGATTTTCCACTGACAATAGTTTGTAGTTGTGGACTAATTTTACTTGTACCAATTATTAAAAGAGATTTAAGATGCTCATCAGTTAATTTAGATCTGTAAACATTTTTTGTGTACTTCATTTTGGAGAAGGTCTTCTCACACAAATAAGTAGTACCAAAAACAGAAAACAGCCCACGAGCAAATTTATGCAAATTATCAAATTGTGTCAGTGGAAGACTCTTATAAAATTCCAACAAAGATGAGTTTTGGTATTTGTTCTTAATTATATCACTGCACTGTAGATCAATCATTTCCATTTGAAGTTCCGGGGCTAGGGTTTCAATGTCAGTATCAAAATGATTCTGAAAAATCTTAATTTGATTCGCAATGGCCTCAAAGTCCGTGAAACGAGTATCAAAATTTATTTTCAAAGCACTCAAAGTTTCGAATGCAAAATCGATAGGAAACTCAGTCTCAGTGGTGTGGCTGAATATTTCACATGTTTTAAAATGTGAAAAACATTTACTTCGTAGTTGTGATTGAAACAGTATAAATTTCTTCCGGAATGATTTGATATTAGTGTGTAAATCAGGAAGATGCTGGTTTTCTCCTTGCAATCTCAAATTCAGTTCGTTCACATGTTTTGTCAAATCAACATAGAATGCTAACTTCCACAGCCATGCGTTGTTTTGTAATTCAGTAAGAGGGCGATGCTTTTCATTCAAAAAAATTTCGATCACTGCTCGAAGTTCAAAAAAGCGCTGAAGGACTTTCCCACAACTAAGCCAACGTACGGCAGTATGATAAGGTAAGTCATTTTCTCCAATTTCTTCAATAAATTGTCGGAATTGTCGGTGATTCAGCCCAAAAGATCTGATAAAATTAACAGTTGATATGACTGGTTTCAGAACTTCAGACATATCCAAACATTTTCCGCACAAAGACTGTTGATGAATGATACAATGTAAGACTAATGGTTTTGAACCACCGTCATTTTCTACAGCCTTTGACACAAGAGTGACCACTCCTTTATCTTTCACACTCATGTTTTTGCCTCCATCAGTTGTAATACATTTCAAGTTTTTCCATCGAAGGTTCTTTTGATTAATGGCCATTTCAACTCCTTTAAAAATATCTGTACCAGTAGTTGTGCCATGAATACTATACATATCAAGAATATCTTCATGCACTTCATAGCTTTTATCTACTCCTCGAATCAACACCTGAGCAGTATCTGACACATCCGTTGAATCATCCAAGGCGAAAGAAAACCACTCAACATGTCCATTTTTGTCGAACAGTTGAGAAGATATATTTTCAGCGATGTTTTCTACCCTTCGAGTCACAGTGTTTGCTGACATACTGACAGTTTTTAATAAATTTACCTTTTCAGGGCACATTTCTTCGGCTACTGCAATTATGCATTCTTTGATCATTTCTCCATCGGTGAATGGTTTCACGTTTTGCAATTTCAAGAGCCACACGAAAGCTGGCACGAGTTGCAGCCTCTTGTTCAGTTTTGAGTTTTGTAAATGAAGATTGCTGCGATTTCAATCCGCGCTTCATAGCTTCGAATTTTTCTGTCCGCAAACTTCCTGTATATTTTGAGTAATTTTGAAAATGTTTTGTTTCATAATGACGTTTAATGTTATATTCTTTGAGAACGGCTATGCTTTCATTGCAAATCAAACATAGCGCCTTGTTACTGGACTCAATTACGAAATGCTGAATGTTCCACTGATCTTTGAATTTTCTGCATTCACTATCAATTTTTCGTTTCTTTTCCATACTATTAAATCACACACAAAAGCAACAATTCAAATCAAAATACTGTTACAAAGATGTCTTAAACTTAAACACGCACAAACACGTTTTAAGGAGGTACGCACTATTTTATTTCACAACAGTGTCATAGGAACTGTCTTGTGGTTGCGCCACTAGCCTTCTTATATATTCCAATTACTGCCATCTAGAAGTGAGTGGAATACACCAGAACTTTCTCGAACCAACGAGATTATTCTGTACGTTATATTAGCGCCATCTGTTAGCGATAGAAGGTACTACCTATTGCCGCTTGTGTCCACCAGATGTCGTGTCACGTTACCCTCATGGCTCGTACTCTACGACTAATCTAGAAATTACAGATAATGACAGGAAAATTAATAATATGCAGTGTTGCCGTTTTGCGGACTTTAGTCCGATTTGCAGCCTTTTTTAAACGTTGCGTACTTTTTCGGACTTTTTTTTCATCAGTGGACTATTTCACTTTTTACCACCGGCAACAATGATAATATGGTTTTGGCCCTCGGAACTTACTGGAGTAATCAGTATGGCCCTAAGGCTGGAAAGTTTGGAGACCCCTGCTTTAAAGAAAAAAACGTTATAGGTCTTACATTTCTAGGTTAGGGGCTTAAAAAATGTGACATTGGTTGTGTACGCATATCATAAAAAATAACCTTTTGCTGATTCAACATAAAGCAAAACAATTAAAATTTTTTAGGCAAGTTCAAAACTTGAGAAAAACTTTATAGTTTTTTGACAAACTATTCAAGTCGTTTTACGGTAAGTTTTTTTTATGTTAGAATAGTTGAATTGTTAGTTTACTAACTATAACCAGCATAACTGAGCAAATGCGCATTAATTGATGTAGTAAGAGGAGTCTATAATGAACTGTTACAGTAAAGTTTAGTTTTTGTCGTTATTATTTAATAACAAAGTATAATCAAGCGTTATGTAAAATTTCGCACGAAGCAATCGTCGATTAAACATTACTAAGGTAATGTGCTACATTTGCTAGTGTGGTTTTATATTTTTTAATAATTGAATTATTTCAGAAAGTAAAGCTGAATAAGTGAAGTGATTATTTGTCGTAAAAGTGTAACAACCATCTTCTTCGTCAAACCATGTCTCTACGAATCTTGAACTTGAAGCTACTGAACTCTGTAACGTCATACCTACAATCCGTCTAACGTCTCATCATTAAAGACTGTCGATTGGTAATCAGCATTGTATCATATTTGATTAATGATTTTAATTAATTTGAACAGTACCTAACAATATTCTTACTTCCAATCTGAATTATCAAAGGCCTACCCTGAGATTCATTATCTTTTCTTGCATTGGTAATTATTAATTTGTAAATAAATTGTTCATTAACTTGAGAATAATATTAATAATTACAGTTTATATACATAATAAACTGGTATGGAGTCTGTTGAACCGAGCGGACGCTTCCCTGTGTTTCGGAAAACGATAAAATAAAATGGTTCTTCATTTACCATCCATATGATTATTCTCCTTTCCTTTTTTACTTAAGGTTTTTAGTTACTGAGAATTAAACGAATAAATAATTGACAGAATTATCTCTTCAATGAATGTTTGACACGTGCGCGGCCGTAGAATTCATTATATAGCGTCTACAGTAGTTGTAAAAGACTTAACGCTAACAAAGAGAATTGTCACGTAAATCTCTGCTTATCAGAAGCAAACACCTTTCTCGAAGCTTTCCGGTTTAACAAAGGTGAATACGACATCACATCTGTGTTAAATTACAGAATTACTTGCTTCAACAGCCTCGAGTCTCTCGTGCTTCGCAGTTAAAATCAGTTATTTCTGTATTTTGTGTAATTTTTCGTTATTTCAAGACAGCCACCGGACTACATATTTAAATAATTAGGATTACGGTCTATTTTCTTCCGTCAAGTGGTCTTTTAACTCACCTCATAGAGGCTACAGCTTTTTCGAAACCTCACTGTTTCATCTTCAAGCTGTATTGTAAACGGTCAAATCCTTCTGTCGAGGTCGTCATAAAGTTAACAAAACATTGAGAACACACGTCACAATACTAAACACAATTAAACAATTTTTATTAAAACGCACAACGTTAAGATTTGGTTTGGCTAAACACTCCGTGCAACTCCTATGTCGTTACAATCCGGACTCCTATAATTTTTCGATATTAGCTATTTATGTAGTTCCACAACTGAAGTAGAATTTTGAAAATTCGCTTCAGTCACGTCAACGAGGCAGCTTGCCACGATTACTCATTTTAACGTTTATACGTTATTTTTAATACCCTGATTTTTTCAGTCTAATTTTAAGAAAGATATTTTGTGATCGCTAAATTTCCTTAAATTTTGTATTGTTGTTAAAGTTTTGTCGTTTCCGGGTATAACGTTTAAACGTTGTAGCTAAAAACAAAACTAGCTATACGTTTATGCACCACTTGATAATATACTGTGTTATAAGATACTATACTGTGTTAATATAAGAAGTTATATATTTCTTTTATTATACGATAAAAGAACGTTTGAGATAATAATATCGTGGTAACAACATGTTTTCCTGTTTTCTTTTCTTTTAAGGAAACACCCGTATTTCAATCTAATTTTTTTGAGAGGTTCCTAAGTAATATTTGCCCCGCAAGCGTCAACACCTAGGGACATCTTTGTGAACAATTACTTACTCAGTCTTCTACTCCATATAAAGTGGATAAGCATCACCTTCTGATGTCTTACCTGGAATTTTAATAAGCTATTAATGTTCTCCTCAGTCACTTGTCGGGGTACCTTCCTACGGAAGCTGAACTATTACAGACTACAAAAGTGAAATAAATAGTTCAAAAACATTACAACAAATTTAATTCATTTTATTACATCTCCAAAACGTCTGGCCAATAAGAAAAATTCAGGAAAATTTATCAAGTTTGTCAAAATTTCATCAAAATTTGCTCGAAATTTGGTCAAAAAACACAAAGCCCACCTGGCGGTCAGGGATTGCTTTTGGTTTTTTAATTTACTCCAGAATTGTAACTTACTTTTATTTCATATTTCTTACACTGACTTTGGTTAATCTTCAATTCTTATGACGGAAATTTTAATGTTTGTCAAATATCGAGAAACCGATTGTGAAAAATTAGGATGATTTTTCATTTAAACAAAGTACATTTTAAATCGTTAGATTTTTAAGGAAAAAATAACAGTTAATGAAATAACAAACATCGAAACTTTTCAAATATTTTTTGTTGTGCTTAACGTGCATAGTCTACTGTATGCCAGTTAGACTAATGAGGACGAGGGATCAGTGTTAAAGGTAAGGGTAAAGTAATGGGAGCAACTGCGGCTTGAACTAAGAACCTTGAAGTGCGCAGTTCAGAGACACAGCAGACTGATCGGTGCTTTAGTCACATCGACCACCAATCCCCTTAAAATGATGCTGATGTGAATAAAAGCTTAATTACAAATTCTGTCCAAATCGGTCATTTTTTTCAAAACTGTTCATCAAATTTTGCAAGATATTAGTCACGTGTAGAATTTACGACTGAAGTTAGAGTACTAATTTAAAATAAAATAAACTTATAGTTTATAATAAAATAAGAAAAAAACCGATAGTAGGTAAGGTTTATCAGCGAATGTTTATTGTACAATGTGTGTGTGTGTGTGTGTGTGTGTGTGTGTGTGTGTGTGTGTGTGTGTGTGTGTGTGTGTGTGTGTGTGTGTGTGTGTGTGTGTGTGTGTGTGTGTGTGTGTGTGTGTGTGTGTGTGTGTGTGTGCGCGCGCGCGCGTGTGTGTGGTTTGTTAACGCACTATACATTCGTAATTTTAGTCGATTTGGTTCAAAATAACCACAAAAATTGAAATAGAAAAAGATTGGATAATTTTGTTACCATGTAAAATATGTCCATCAGTTTCAAAATGGCGGCCATATCAAGTTTAAAAAAATTGTAACTTTTTGGGGTCATTGTAATCAGTGTTTGAATGTGCATATGGTACCACTTAACATTAAAAAAAATTTTAACTTCGAAAATAAATTTAACTGTCATGGAACATTTTCGTATTTCAGAAGAAATTTTAAGTTCAAATTCATGCAGATTTTTATGCTGATAATGATGTCGAAATGTATTTTCATAAAAGTGTAAATTAAACAAATTTTGTTTGAAAATCGCTTCATCACGTCAATGAGATTTTTTTATGTATGAATATTTTCGATTTACCTCGGAACCCTAAGTTTTAAAAATTTCAAATGCAATAGAACGTCTTGAGTTAGAAATCTTGTATGACCCATGTATCGATGCATAAAATTTATAGTGCGCCAAGGAAGGTAAGAGTGTAATAAAGTAAGCTGCATATAGCGAACACAAAAATAAATTTGGTATTGCTAAGGCAGTGTATCTACGATTCGTTTACAGTGTGTACTCATTTTGAACATCCTGCGCCCTGATTTCGTAACACAATCTGTCATTATTAACTAGTAGTTCCCCGCAGGGGGGTGCAGACTAACTGCACCTGTTGAGAGGATTTAGACGTCCCTTGCGGCACCCGAGTCTAACACGCACTTACCCTTACAACACTACACTTACGACTTTAACACTTTACTGTCACACTTACATTTAGGGAGACGATAATAGCCTCAATTTGCTTTTCGCCTTAAAATAAAAAAAAAAAAACAAATTAACTAGCAGTTCAAAGAACAGTAGAACTCGCATTATATTCTTAATTAACATACAGAGCGCTCCACAACAGGCTTGTATAGTTTTTCCTCTAATTTAACCGATAACCGTATTATTTAAGAAAAATGTTACTAGATCAACTTTATTGAAACTTGTATGCTCTTTCTCCATGAATCGGTCAAAGTTATTATAGGTTCATCTAGTGTTACAGAAAATAACCAGCAACTACACTCTGAATGATGATTCAGAGCCCGCCATCTTGAAACTGAAGGAGAAAAATTTACACTTACGTCATTCTGGGTTAATACAAGGTTATAAGGTACCTTCGTAACGAATTTCAAAACAATCGGCAAATGCTTTTGATTGAAATTGCACGACGTCAATCGTCATTACACGTCAATTAGAATCATTACCACCATCTTGAATCGGAAATAAATAGGGAAAAAATGTTATAATTACGTCATGCGGGCATTTTACTAGATATTTTCGTGCCAAGTTTTAAAACAATCGGTCAGTGAGTTTGGCCAAAACTGTGTACTCGTCTTCCTTAAAAAAGAGGCCGCCATTTTAAAAATGAAGTAAGTGGGAAAAAATCTTACACATTCTTTTTTTAGGCTTTGTAGAAGGTACGTCCATACCAAATTTCAATACAATCCGTCGATACGTTTGGTTAAAACTCCGTGTACTCGTTATTGTAAATCAGAGGCCGTCATCATGAAATGAAAATGGATAGGAAAAATTTTACAAATACATCGTTATATACCAAAGGTCATTAGGTTTTGCTAAAACTGCGTTGCAAAGAAACAAACGCACAAACCATATTTCGAACGGGTGAATTAAAACAGATCGGTGTAAAAATTTGTTTGATACCATAACTAATCCGGTATAGAAGCTATCGACAAGAAACAAGGAAAAGGTCCAATTTTTTAAAATTCAGTATAGGCTGTTATGTTTGCTCAAATTTTGATCATATACAAGATTATTTTTTAAACAAAGTAGTACTAACAACGAAAATTTGTTTAAAAAATGGGCAAAAAACGCTAACATATTACATCTATAATTTTCTGTTTTTTCCACTTCCTGCAAGAGTCTCCCTGCCAGCTCGGGTCCCGCGACAGCATGACCAGGTCTTCTTTTCAGAAGGCACTTTCTAAATTATCGCGCAAGTCTGTCTGTCTTATCAGTAACGACGTGACCGATCACTACAAAATTTGGCGGAGAGGGTCTTCATAGCTGCCTGAGCTCAGGAAAAACTGGGGAGTTACCGACAGAAGCGAAGCTTTTGTTAATGAAATCATTGCTGAATATATAATTAGTTTGAGGGTATGTTTACAGATATCTTGTTTTGTTTAAATAAATAAATACTTGAACCTAGCATAGATATTATTTACTGTAGTTATAGTAAACAATCAGTTATTTTATATTACATCGTAACGATCAGCTGATTTCACTTAACATCTGATAGGCAGGCATATAATAATTTTCAGGTTATGTTGTTAAAAACTAGCAGTAGTAACTACAATTACTGTAAACAATAATTAGAATAAACTGTTACAACAATCATGTGTTCTTCAGAACTAAGGAAAAATACCGAAATAAAAGCAACACATCGTTTTTATATAATATGCGTATCTTGTTACTGAAAAGGAGGAAGAAAAAGAAAGAGTCAGAAATAGAGAGACAAAACGTTCGTTAGTTCATTTCATATTTCTGTTACATTCTTTCGTTCGACAAACTTTTTTTCTATTCACTCCTCCCGCCATAGCTTCAACTAGAAGTTTTATTCCGAAAATAAAATATATAGTTTTTGCATGCATGCATAAAATAGAATCATCTAACCTAGTTAAAGTTCAAGTTTTATTTTCCTACTCTCTATGTTGTATACGTCAGATCAGATATATTTTGAAAATTATATAATCACCAGGGGGCCGTGCGAAATTTCGCGCAATTAAAGTTTTAAGTAAACACAGCCTAATAAATAAGAGTAGTCGTTGGGGTGAGGGCAGTAGTTGGAAGGAAGGGAAACATGTTTAAAAATAAATCGAAAAGCGATCGTTAAATGCACGATGGAAGGAGAAATCACAAATATATTTGTGTAAAACAGTGTCCAAAACATGTTTTTGGTATTCGAAATGCTTATCCCGGCTTGTATGACTGGCAAAGATAGAGGCCTGCCAGTATGACCACATAACTTTAATTACTTTTAAGTAAATATTGAAATTGTTCTAAGCACATAATGCAAAAAGTGGCATTTGTAATGGGATTGTCTACTCGTGATTAATAAGTTAGCTTCGTAAAAAATACAAAATATTTTCTGATTTGTGACGCCATGATTTGTGATCCATGATGCCGTTTTGACAGTTAAAAATGTCTTTGATGTTAAAATTTTCCAAAAACAGTAAGTTTTAGCGCAAAATCGTTTTGCAATGTCAGAAGCCGGTTAAAAAAATCTTTCTAAAGATACTTCATTTATGCTTGTACGAATAGTTTGTTCTGAGAAAAAGGGATGTTGACTCGAGAAATAATATATAATGATAGTTTGGATTAAAACTAAAAATTATTTTTCAGGATTTTATAAAATTGTTACATATTCTTGTATTAAATTTACCACAACAGAAGCATCTTTTGAGAAATTCACCAATATCTCTAAAAGTTATTTCACGCCGCTGTACCTTTTTCAGTGTGCGTAAGCGTAAGTAAAGTAAAATTCAAAAGTAATTTTGATGTTTTGGTATGAAACATGTTTTAAACAGTACACCACGTGCTGTCTTACAGTCCGCAGCGCTGCTCCATTTTACCTAAAATATCTAGTTTATATTCGAAACAATGCTTAGAACATATTTTTTCGTCAATATATTGTTGGTCAGTTGTTAGATGTCCACAGTAAGACCTGATAGTTAAACAAGGATACAGGTTATTTGGCCAATTCTCTATTACGTAACTATTTTATACCGGTTTTCATAAATAATTATACGTAATTATACAATTATTATATTTAATTTGTTTATATCCGGTCTTTTACATTATGTTAGTGTAAATAACACAGCACACGCGCTATCGTGTCCTACACTAATAGGCATACATTCGTCATCGATATGGAATAATTATAACAGCGATATGTAAAAAGATCCTGGCATACATATAACAGTTTTGGAAAATGTAAAACTTCACAGAATATATAAATTGTAATTAACATAATGCCAAAACGTTATAAGTTCTATTTAGATATATTTGTGAGTATATCTGAATCTTAAAATATATTATTTTATCGCACGAGTAAAATATTGTTTACTAGTTTATTAACATATTGTTAAATACAAAATTTTATTACATAAAATAGATCCATATATAATAATGTTTCACAATTTTTTATCACTAGTGTTTAAAATTGATGTGTCAATTTTCTCGTGTTATTATTAATAGCAGAACATCCGTTGAATATTCAACCAACATGGTTAGATCCAGAACCACAACCTTGAAATGAGCACCGATCCTGACCTCTCTAGATCACTTTAAATCGTGAAGAGTTGTTAAAAAATGTGTGTGTGTGTGTGTGTGTGTGTGTGTGTGTGTGTGAGAGAGAGAGAGAGAGAGAGTGTAATTTTAGCAAAATTTGATTTAAACTTGGTAAAAAAATCAATTTTGGTAGTAGCTTTTAAAAATTCTACACCTAAACGGTTAAAAAGGAAGGAGGAAAATCAAACTTTACTATATCTGTACTTCCAGATCTAAAAGACGAACAGAGGTAAAACTTCATGCACACAAAATCATTAGCTTTGAAAGGTAAAAAAGAAAAGTTCTTCAAAAATTCCACTCTAAGGGTTAAAATCAAATTTTACATTTTATCTCTCTATCAAAAAAAATAGCTGAAATTTCACACACGTTCTGGACATTATCAAAAAAGATTTTCCAAAATTCTTCCTAAAAATGTTTAAAATGGGGTAAAATTAACTTTATTTTAGGCCTACATCTGTATATCCAAATCTAAAAGACTTAGTTAAAATTTCGTACACAGGTCTTGGACATGTACAAAGGAAGATTGTTTTTCAACACTTCACCCATAAAGGGTTAAAATGGGTAAAAAAGTACTTAATGTTTTATTTTTGTATCTCCTGATCTAGAAAGCGTATAAATTTGAAATTTGATACATAAGTTTATCTCAGGCTTTGAAGGTGCAGGAAGAAATGGTTTTCCAGAATTTCACTGCGAAATGTACAAATGGATACATTTTTTAATTTTTATTGCGGGCGTGAAAATTTGGTGTATTCACTCTAAATTCTTAAGATTTCAAAGAAATATTATAAAAAATTAAGAACTAAAGGGTTGAAGTAAGAGTTAAATTGTATGATTAAAGACGAAACCACATTAATCTCTGCATATCTACAAAACAAGTCCTGACTGATTTGTAACCAACGTGCATAAATTATTAAGAAGAGTGCGCTAAAACATTACTTTTCAAATTAAGCCCCTAAAAAGGTAAAAAATGAGATTTTCACGGGAGTACGCATGAGGCTTAACTTATTTTAATGAAAATATTTACCCTTGTTTTCTGAAGCAGTGAAAAGGTTTTAAGCTATGTCAAACTGTCATACGTATAATTCAAACAAAATTTCTGGCACTGAATATGTCTGATTCATTTGTCAGTTACGTCTAAAGGTATATTGTCCTCTTTTCACTAAACACGACTTGACAGATTGAATTGAACACTTTTATGTTTAACTGAAATTATTATTTGTATGTTTTTAGGCTACGTTAAACATGGTGCCCATCACTTTTCACGAGCTTTAGCAGCCCAACAATTCTAATGTACAAATTCTTCGTGTAAAATGTTAGTTGTGTGGTTACAACATCTTAATGTCAGTTGGGTATTTTAATAAATGTGTTATATATTTAGGGTTTTGGCCAAAAAAATTGACATTTTACCGAATAAATTACTACATTCTACCAACTGGAATAATTTAATTTGTAATAAGAGAAACGTCTTTCAAAATCATACAAACTTACTGTAGTTCACATTTAAACAACTTTTTTAAGTTAATTTTCAAAATAAATAAATGTAATTCTTATTCTTTGAAAAATACCGTAGCTTGGCACAGATTTACAGCTTATATATATATATATATATATATATATATATATATATATATATATATTATTATTATTATTATTTGCGTATAGACCCTGTTGGATCACGCAAAGCACTCCGACTCATGTCTTGTTCCTTCTAATCCTCCACACCTCCCTCATCCTGTCCCCATGGATCCTCTTCCGCTCCAGCGTACTAGGCTTTCACCCCGAGGACCCGGGTTCGATTCCCGGCGAGGGCTTGGCATTTTCATACGCTATACATCATCCCATCGTCTGCATTAGCCCAAGTGTGCACAATAGTCGGACGTTAAACACCAAAAAAAAAAAAAAAAAAAAAAAAAAAAAAAAAAATCCTCCGTCCATTTTACCCCTGCTCTCTTTGGGATTTCATTCTCTGGGACCTTCCAACCGAGCACCTTTCTCCTGTATGCGTGCCTATATATATATATATATATATATATATATATATATATATATATATAAACGCTTAAAGTTTAAATCGAAGTATTATGACATTTAACACTGTCTATAAAACTTGAAAAACTTTAACTATTACAAACAAAAAATTGTTACTTTATTTTCATTGGGAAACGAGCTATTTCAGCGGCCACCATGGTATGGTCCGCTCTCTGGATGTCGAACTGAGCACCGACCTGAGGTCACTTTTTGAGGGGTCATTAAAGCTTTTATATATTTAACGATCTCGATGTATTTCAACATCCCGAATATGGGTCATACGATGAAAGCTGCTCCAATAGCTCATTTTACAATGGAAATAAACTAATAAATTTGTGTTTGCAATAGGTAAAGTTTCTCAACATTTATAGACAGTATTACAGGTTATAATTTATAAGCGTTGAAAGGATTCTATCAAGATAGACTGACACCAGCACAAAAATAAGTACAAATGTTAAAATACGCCAGTTCACAGGCAGATGATTATGTATACATACATACAATTATATATATATATATATATATATATATATATATATATATATATATATATATTTACAAGTCAATTGTTGTTTCTTCTTAAAAAACGTTGATTGAAATTCTGTTAATTTTTCCTTTGTTAGAAAGTAATAGCCTACCCATAATAATGTGATTTTATTGCGAATATGAAGGTTATGAAATGTTTTCAGATAAGACGGGGGCTTGACAAGTTCTCGAACTAAGGTTTTGTTCAATTTCCTGGCCTTGTAAAACGAAAGTGAAAGGGGTAAGTGTTAAACTATTAGTATTATTAAATTTAATTAAAAAAAGGTTGCGTTTCTAGGTATTGGTCTGCAACATATATACACACATACATATAGACAGACAGCCTCTCGTCTCTCTCTCTCTCTCTCTCTCCCTCCCTCCCCCGCCTCTCTCTCTCTCTCTCTCTCTCTCTCTCTCTCTCTCTCTCGATCGTGGGGTTCGAAACTTCAGTTACTGCCATACGTTTTAACCTTTAGGTCAACATTAATCCATCATCCTCATTAATTTAACTGACATATAGTACAAGTAAATACATACATATATATATATATATATATATATATATATATATATATATATATATGTGTATACTATGTATATGTATGTATAAATAAATAAATAAATATATATATATATATATATATATATATAATTAGTTTTAACTAGTCAAGATACGAATTCATTTTCTTTCCAAGCAAAGAAATCCTTCATCCTCTAATTTTCTCCTTTGTCCCTATTTATTCAACCGATACAATTGTTAGAGAAGTTGAATTGACAAATTTTTTATTAAAGCGACCATCATGATAAGATCCGCACATATTAAATTAAAATCAACGTCGATGCTGACTTCCAGAACATATTTTAAAATCAATAGTTAGAATTTTTACATACGATATAGCTTCCATTATTAGTTTTTGTCTATTTTGATGTCATTAAAAATATTTACTATATCATAAACGTTATTTTATTTTATGTTTTAAATGTTTTCAAAATCTGTCTATCATCTTTCTTATTTATGCTTTTGCGATAACTGGATCGTCTTAAAGTGACTGAATTTAGTTTTTAGATCAATAAAAATTGAACAAAATATTGATTTTATATTATTGGAAATCACGAATAAAATAAAATTAAAGATTGTAGATATTTCGCGTTGTTTTGCAAGAACGCTGATTAAAAAAAGGAAATATTAAAATTATTATAAATGCAGAAATAAATAATCAAGTGTATTTAATATTTAAACAATTAAAATGTAAAAAGGAATGGATAAACCATGTAGAACAGGAACACATGCAGACAATAGGACAGACTAACTACAGCGGTTTCATAGTTGTGGTGCCAGTAGATTTAGCGTACAAGGGGGGAAATGTTGGGGTTAGAGCACACCCTTATAAAAATGAGGTTTGTGGATTTGGCACAAGTTTCGGGCTATTATATAATGCGTGATTTTTATGAAATGTAACAATTGCAACCAAACGTAACTAAATGAAACATACCAGCATATTGAAGAAATTTACCTGGTCACTCGTTCTTTGACATATCGACAGTGTCAGATGTCTTTGACTTCTCTGGAAAGTGAAATCTGAACCCATCTAGGATAGGATGACGGGAAGTTTGCTTTTTCTGCTTCCAATAGCTCCTAGCCGCCTCGGTGGCCTAGTTGATAGCGTACTGGGCTTTCTCCCCGAGGACCCGGGTTCGATTCCCGGCCAGGGCTTGGCATTTTCATACGCTATAAATAATCCCATCGTCTGCATTACCCAAGTGTGCACAATAGTCGGACGTTAAACACAAAAAAAAACACACAGAAACAAACAAAAATCCAATAGCTTCTACGTGTTCACACTTAGCGCTATCAATTAAAATTAGAAAACTAGAGGATGGGATTATACAACCACTGCAATCAATGGACCTACTGTGCAACTAATCATCTTAAGTAGCAGACTGGTGCCATTAATAAGTTCCAGCAATCCACTGACTATCTCATCCTGCTAAAGCTGTCCATATCTTCGTGTGGGAAATATGCAGAGGTCAGTAAAACTCTTCTGTTCCTAGATCCCACACGTAGCTTATTACTAACCTCTGTACACCTGAAGGACCTGCTATCTTGCCTCCCGTCACCCAAAGCAACATCAGCTTTCTAAGATTCAAGCATCCATCGTAAGACAGCAGTTGCAGCCTCACTGTGATTGAGGGCGGCTTGAACTTCTCTCAAATTCCTTAGGAATAAAATCATTCTGAGGCCAACTCTAGAGAGGTTGGCCTCTCTACACACATTGTAGCCCACCTACTTCATTGTCTTCAGCTATTCCTAGTCGATCACCATCACCAGAGTCTTCCCAGTTCTACAGCATTTTCATCAGCGATCATCCATAGATGACTTTTTAGCCATATTTTTTGGGCTCTATGTCATCCTCAGCATTTGGCCTGGTGGAAATTTGTTCAGAAGATTCGGTATACAAAACATCTGGAACACGACCCTGGCCAAAGCCACCTTCATAGCACAATCCATACTATAACTAGAGATGTTACGATATTACATATCAGCTACTTTTTAACAGATAGTCTCATTTTACATATTTATTTAATAGTGAATGGCCGAGTTTAACTGTTACTAACTGTGAATTGTGAACTGAAATCTCCTGAATCTGTTCAAACAATCCATGTCCCTAGTTTGTTTATTTACCGCTAGGATCGCGACGCTTTGCCCTGCGCCTGCGTAATGGGTTCACGCTTTAGTACCTACTAATCTAACATTATTTCGCACTTAATATAATACCAACATTAATTGTTATCTGTAACATTTACACAGTTCAAACGTTTGTTAGTCTGGAATTACTGAGACGAGGTAAATATTGATATTGCTCACTGCGCGCGCACAACAGTTCTTTCCAGCAAAATTTACCTTTTTGTTGATATTATTTATTTGTTATAGCCAATATTTTTTGTAGATAAATAGACACCATCAACAACGGTTTTTGTTTGTTTTTTCTGATTTATATTAGCTTATATGAAGAAGCAATAGCTACATAGGCCAGCCAGACATTATTTCACAGTTTACAATTCATTCACAGTTCACAGTTTAATTTAACAGATATTGAAAAGTAGCAGTAGCAATTTTTACAGATAGCAATATTTCGCAGATAGTTTCATCTCTAACTATAAACATATTCGAAAGATTGATCCGAAGCCTGAAAATATTTGTCCGAATAAGACGAGTCCGACTCCGAATTACCAGTTAGGCCCACATGTTAACATTTTTTAAATTACAATTGTTTTTGAAAAGTTATAAAACAGAGGATAAATCACAACGGTGGAGTTGGCAACAAGTTGTACACATAATATACCAAATTTGCCCTAGAAATAATAAATGTAGGCCCTGTATTTATTATAACAAAGATATTAAATTATAAAATAATCATCTTAATTTTTAGGATCAGAAAAAGATGTATTTAATTTAATTTTATTTAATAGAATTGCTGATTAATTGAACAGTTTCACAACGTTGAGACGTTAATAAATTTTTAAACAAAATAGCTTTAATAAAAAAGAATGCACAAAGAGAAATCTAATAATGTGATAAAAAAAACCACGAGGGAAAATAAAAGAAAAATGATTACAATATAATCTATTAAAAGCTGACCTAGTTGAATAAATAACGTGCAAATATGTAAACCAAACGTCTGAGTTAAACAGCTGTTTTGTCGTTAACTTTTAGACTTTCAGATTAAAATTTGATTACCTGTGTTTCCGGGTTTCATAGGGGCATACATCCGTAATTACGAATGAGGCAAACAGAAAAGTTCGAAACCACAAGTCGAGATCAAACGTTGCGAGCGGGTTTGCTTGTAAAAGGGGTCCTGCATATAATTTATGTTTCAGCAGAATACCGATAGATTTTAAACTGGATTATTCGTTTTCAAAACAGTATTGTGAGCTGGGAATTTTCACTAACTGATGATAACGATTTTTCAACGAAAACGTAAATTGTGATCACAGGAATCAAAGAATATTGATCTAATCTAATAAATTACGGAAAACATTTCATCGTTTACTATTGAGAGTTTAACTTTATAAACATGCGAAGTAATCAATTATAGCACCAATATATCTGATAAGTACTTCAAAATTAAGCAAACACAATTTTATTGATGTACCAAAGTCCTTATTAAGGTCGTTTTATGGAGAGGTTCTGTATAAACTAATTTCGCTAAAGTTATTTTGCAGTAATATTTCAATGGTTATTTACTGTTAGTAACTTTATATACATATAAAGTAATTAATTATATCACTGATCAACCTGTGATGTACTTCAAAACCAAACGAAAATAACTTGTGTGGATGTAGCCTATAAACGCTCTATTGATAAAGATGGTAAATATGAACGGTTTCGCTTTAACTCAATTACGGGAAACCTTTTGTCGATTACATAGCCTGCTAAGCGCTTAGCGTTGATACATATGAAAGTAATCGACTGCTAGCAATTATGAACTCGACGAAGTACAGAGTGTTCGAAAAAGAACTCCCTAGTTTTATGTGTAATTTAATGGTGATATTAATGAAATACTAAATCAAAGAGTACATGCAATGAAATAGAATACCTTCAAGTTTTTTTAAATGTTAAACTTCAACGTGGGATCCATTTGTTGCCCTGCACACGTCGAGACGATATTCCACTTCTCGCCAGGTATTCACCAACATAGCAGGTGTAACTGCCTCAACCGTCGCGAATATTTTTACCCGTAAATGGTGCTGTCACGGATATTTTCAACACAACATTTTTGATGTGTCCCCAAAAGAAAAAGTCAAGCGGGGTTAAGTCCGGGATTCTTGATGGCGAAGAGATTGGGCCAACCCTGTGCCTATTCACCTTCCCTGAAAGCGAGTGTCAAGAGCCGCGTGCACATGGTTACTGTAATTTCTTCTGTTATTACTCAATTTCTTCCAATTTGAGAAAAGACATATTCTGTCAACATATCACAGTATACGTAGACTTAGCCACGGATAGTTTTTGCTGAGGTAGTTCACCACCATACTCACGTCTAAAATTATGTCGTACTTTTATAACAGACTCAGTCTGCACAAGCCAAATAACACATTGCGTCTTTTGTTGCGGGGTAGCCATTGCACTGCACTGAACGCTTAAACTTAGTTCTGGCGCCGTTATTCTCAAGGTCACGCAGGTCTACCAACTGCAGGAATTGAATTCCTACATTTACGTGAGCAAAACTTCGACAGCTGATGAATTAAATATCACAAGCTAGAATAGTGTAAGTCAATTTGTACGGATTCTATTGGTACATTAAAACTAGGGAGTTCTTTTTCAAACACCCTGTATTTCAAAACTACGCATAAATGATTTTTGTGATTATGAAAAGCTATTCTAAAGTATGGAAAGGTTGCGTTTGAAGTAATTTACCTGAAGTTAATTTACAGTAAATCTTTAACCGTTTAAACTTTTAAAACGTTCAACTTTATAAACTTACAAAGTAAATAATTCTAGCACTGATCAACCTGACAAAGTACTTCAAAACTAAGCAAACACAATTTTTGTGAGTCCATTTAAGTCTATACTAAGACTTGTACTGAGAATGAGCGGTTTCTCTCAACCGATTACGGCAAACATTTAATCAATTACATTCTAAGAGATTAGCATTAAAAAGTGAAGTAATAAACTTCTAGCAGTTATCAACCCGATTAAGCACTTAAAAACTATATAAACACGTTTTTGTTGATGTGTTAAAAACTTTGCTGAGGTTGTACAATGCAGAATTGATTATGAACTTTCGCTCAAGTTTAATTACGCGAAACTTTTCAACGATTACGTACTAACAATTTAGTCTTATAAACGTAAAATTAATTAACTTCTAGCACTCATGAACTAAACGAAGTACTTAATAACTATACAAACAATTTTATTGACGTATTGAAGTTTTTACTAAGTTGTACAGTGGCTGTGTATAAAGATTTCGCTCAAGTTAAATTTGGGGACAGCATTACTTATTACATAAAAACAGTTTAAATTTATAAAAATATGAAGTTATCAACTTCTAGCATTGATGAACTAAACAAAGTATTTTATAACTATACAAACAATTTTATAGATGTATTAAAGTTTTTGCTAAGTTGTACAGTGGCTATGTTTGGTATAAACGATTTTGCTCAAGTTAGATTTAGGGACAGCATTATGTATTACATAAAAACAGTTTAAATTAAACAACTTCTAGCTATGATCAACCTGACGAAGTGCCTAAAACTATGCAAACACAATTTTGTTGATGCATTGAATGCTCTTTAGTATAAACGAATTCTCTCACTGTTCATTGTATGACATTGTTCACTACTTCCTGCTCACTCTTCACTTCTTCCGTTGAATGAGATAAGTAATGACAAGTAACCAATGTTGTAACCTTTCTTTATGTAAATGTAAGATAGGAGGTCAAGTCGTTTCATCCATTTATCTGTCTTATTGGTTCTACCATTTTTACGGTAAGGATAAAGCACATAAGGAATCCGTATCTAGAAAATCTTGTACGGAGGTGAGGTTACAAATGCGTCCTTACAGATTTCCCACGTAGAAAATTGGCAGGAGACCGCTTCTCTGTAACCGGTCATCTTTTGCCTTTTTCTTCAGGCATAACAAATCATTATTTTCTTCTATCGCCATTGTTTGCCTATCGATAAGCCATCTCTATAATTTCTAAACGTCAAGTCGGAAAAGTATTGAAAGTGATAATATTTTTCTGTTCCACTATACATACATTTAAAATGAAGTTATAATTTTATTTATTTAGTAAATTTTATTTATTAAAAGTTGATTGGAATTTTTTAAAAAAGAATAACAGAATTGGAACAGAATTGTTTTGCTTCGAATAGAAAGAGAATAAATGACGTATTAAATACTTAACTTATACAGAATTGAACAACAGTTGAACACTGATGGAAAAGTAAGATTTTTAAAAAAGTGAAAAATAAGAGAGTTATGATTTTGTCAATGATTACTTTATTACCAAATGGTGCAAACACCATTGAAATATTTATATCATTAAAAATGGTTACTTAATTTTGCATATAAGTTATGAAGGGCTCGGTTGTCGAAGTGGTAAAGAATCGGTCAGTCTACTGCGCACCTAAAGGTCCTTAGTTCGAAATGCATTTGCTCCTGTTGTTTTTGCCTTACCTTTAACACTGATCACTGGTCCTCATTAGTCCAACTGGTATTAAATATAGACGTCAAGTAAAACAATTATGATATTTGCAATATAATTATAAAATAAAAAATACTACTAAGGCAGACTTAAACACCGATTTTGACAGTAAAATCATATTTAAATATCGCGTAAAATAAAATCGTTATGCTTTATTTTATGGTAAAGTTTCATTTTTATTAAAATGATCGTTTTTTTTAGCGCGTGTGATGTTTTGTTACTTTTTGTAATTGAGTTTCTACCATGTCAGCGAGATAGCTGCATGCCTTCGTTATTAGTTCAATACCTAAAGGATAACAAACATAGAAAGAAACGTCTCGTCTCGTTAGATACACGATTGTCATCCGAGTAGCGTAATCATAAATATTATTTCTCGAGTCAGCATCCCTTTTTCTCAACACATACTAATCGTTCAGGCATAAATGATGTATCTTTAGAAAGATTTCTTAACCGGCTTCTGACATTGCAAAACGATTTTGCGCTAAAACTTACTGTTTGTGGAAAATTTTAACATAAAAGACACTATTAATTGTCACAGGCAAAACATCACAAATCAGATAATATTTTGTATATTTTATGAAGCTAACTTATTAATCACGAATAGATAATCCCATTACAAATGCCACTTTTTTGCATAACGTGCTTAGAACAATTTCAATATTTACTTAAAAGTCATTAAAGTTATGTGGTCCTACGGACAGTCCCCTACCTTTACGTACAAGCCCCCTATCCCGTCGTACAAGCCGGGACAAGCATTTCGAATATCAAACACATATTTTGGACACTGTTTGTTACAGAAATATATTTGTGATTTCTCTTCCATCGTGCATTTATCGATTGCTTTTATATTTATTTTTAAACATGTTTTCCCTTTCTTAAAACCACCGCCCTCGCCCCAACGACTACTCTTTTTCAAAAGGCTGTGTTTACTTATAACTTCCGTAGTGCGAAATGTCCCACGGGCCTCCTGGTTTTTAACTAATTGGCCTTTACGAACAACTAATTGGCTAGTACGATCAACTTGAGTGAAGTTTGAGATTTTTTGTTAATCGTGTATTCCAATTACTATATAATACGTTAATTTATGTTTGTATATGCAGTTTGATTTAAATTGTTTCGTTTTACTTTTGAATTTCTTATAAAATACATATTAAAAGTTCTAAAAGCGTCAAATGATAGGTTGCGTAATTTTTTCGCTAATGAGATAATAAATAAAAACGTTTTCTGGTATAAAGAATGGCAACTTTTAGCGAATAAATATTCAGTGTGTCTCGCTAAGGCACCTGCGGGCTCGGCAGAATGGCAGGATCAGTTTACTTTGGTGGAAGTTATACGGCAAGTAAACAAGATAATATTCGGGCTGCTATTAGTTCCATTTACCATAATATTTACAGTACTCTGGTTTTCGTAACCGGTTCGGTACATTGAAATGTACGAATTATCAAAACTATTGAAATATAAGGCAGAATTATTGTACTTAAATTATTGGACTTGGGTGTAGGGGACAGTTTTAACGGCTTTTTATGTAACATGAAAGAGAATGAACATATATATTTTTTCGTAGCAAGGGCTCCAATTTTGCGGTTACTCATCACCATCACCACCACCACCACCACCACCACCACCACCACCACCACCACCACCACCACCACCACCACCACCACCACCACCACCACCACCACCACCACCACCACCACCACCACCACCACCACCACCACCACCACCACCACCACCACCACCACCACCACCACCACCACCACCACCACCACCACCACCACCACCACCACCACCACCACCACCACCACCACCAAAACCACCACCACCACCACCACCACCACCACCACCACCACCACCACCACCACCACCACCACCACCACCACCACCACCACCACCACCACCACCACCACCACCACCACCACCACCACCACCACCACCACCACCACCACCACCACCACCACCACCACCACCACCACCACCACCACCACCACCACCACCACCACCACCACCACCACCACCACCACCACCACCACCACCACCACCACCACCACCACCACCACCACCACCACCACCACCACCACCACCACCACCACCACCACCACCACCACCACCACCACCACCACCACCACCACCACCACCACCACCACCACCACCACCACCACCACCACCACCACCACCACCACCACCACCACCACCACCACCACCACCACCACCACCACCACCACCACCACCACCACCGCCACCGCCACTGCCGCCACCGCCACCGCCACCGCCACCGCCACCGCCACCGCCACCGCCACCGCCACCGCCACCGCCACCGCCACCACCACTACCACTACCACTATTACTATTACTATTACTATTACTACTACTATTACTACTACTATTATTATTATTATATTATTATTACTGTTAATAATATTCATTAAAGGTAAATTAATTTCTATTCAGCTTTTTTTCTTATTTATTAACTTTAAAATAAAACTCTTTTCATAACTTTACACATTTTCGGTATAATCGATCCTCTTTCATATTAGACGGCATGTTGCCTTTTACTGTAAAAAATTTGGTGAATTCGGTTTTTATTTGATTAATTCATTATCGTCCCGTCAAAAGGACATGATGGATGGTATTATGTTCTCCTAATACATCTTCTTCAAAGAATCTTTGCTTTGAGCGACGTAAAAGTATTTTCCTTCACGTTCATACCTTGGTTGTAATTACGTGTCAAAGATTCCGTGATTCCAATCTTCGCTTATAAATTTATTAATTTGAAACCCTACAAAAAACTTTACATAAATTGTGCAAAACTGTAATGTCACTATTTTATGCAGCCATACAAAAACTATGTCTGAAATCGAAATGTCTTTATCAATATTTATCAGAAAGATTTAAAAAAAATAATAGGCCTATATATTTTTATGAAATAGCTTACACATAGTATTTTTGTATTTAATTAAGAAGGTTCGAAATTATTTGTCAATTTTTTCTGTGTTTAATAATGGAAGCAAACTATAAAAAAATCCGGTTCTTTGATACCCGTTTCTGACTTCGGTCCCTACGTTAAATCCAGGAAAATAATCTTTGGAGCGCAGAAATGGATTTTTGTAAAAAAAAAACACCTTTAGAGAATTTCGAAAGTGTCTTGGATGCACTGGTTTAATTGGTTTAAGTATTAAATTCATAATCCACAATCACTTTCTAAATATTTATAGGTATGCATATTCTTGTATTTACATTAAGTGATTTGGTTCTTTTGAAGTAGATAAGGGGTTTTTTTCCAGAGAAGTGAAGAGAGATAGACGGATAGAATGTATATATATATATATATATAGAGAGAGAGAGAGAGAGAGAGAGAGAGAGAGATCTGATTAGTTGACTTTATTTGCGGGAAAGTTAGGATCTAATGGTCCTCTCTTCTACTTAACCTAAAGTACTTTGTTTTAAATCATCTTTTAGAGTTTTTGAGGATGCGTGGGGGATAGGAAGAGAAAGAGATCTTTGAAATTCATTGCATGTTATTATGGATTTGGCACAGGTTTATAAAAGACATATACACAGGGATCATCTGTATTGGAAGACCATTAAAAAAAAAGATGAGACGTAAAGGGAGAAGCTTAAAGGTGAAGTTTAAGAGAGTATAGATTCCTGTACTTTTGATCTCTCTTTAAAAAAAGAAATGCAAAAAAACGATTCAACGTAGGAGCACAAAATAATCAGACTCAATAAACGGACGTCTTGAGTTCTTTGTTGAAGTCAGAGTTATTTTGTAAAGCCTCAGTTAATACAGTTGCAGCTGCATTAAATACGATCCTAAATGTTTAATTTATGAGTTAGGCCTAGCCGATAGTGACATCATAACATAACAATTTCACCACTAACAACCGACAAAATTAATCTGTAATCTTGTGGCCTAACCAAGTGCGTTAATTACGTCTGGAATCAAACAAAGTGCCGAACTTGTCGTTACAAATATATACATTTATATCAATTACCGTTCTTTGGAAGTAGCTTATTCGTTAAGAAGTACTGTAGGCCTACAGCATTTCCACTGGAAAATAAGCTTTTGGAGCGCTAACCATGGTGATAAATTGACACGGGCGGTTTCTGAACTTCTGATCCCGTTTTGAAAATTCATTAATAATTTTGTTATATACCAAATGTGTGTGTGAGTGTGTGTGCGCGAGCGTGTTTGTGTGTACGCTTGCCTTCGAAATTTTGCTCCGATTTAATTCAAAATCGGCACATAAATCGTTTTCAGTAATAACTTGAGAAATTCTTTACCCAGAAAATCCTTTCAACAGTTTCAAAATGACGGTCATTTCAAACCCTTAAAGAGTAATAACATTTTTATCTTACACTTTTAAAAAAATGTAATTTCATTATGGTAATCAGCTTTGAAATTCGTACTAGATAGCATTTAAAATTTTTAAAATCCATTGAATTTAAGAAAATGAATTTGACGCCGGTAATTGTAATTTTAAAACTCTAATATATGCATATTTTAATGTTGATTATGGGGATTATGGGAATTTTCAATTTATTGTAAGATAAAAAAATAATTATAGCAATTCGCTTCCATCACGCCAGCGAGACAGCTGTGTGCAGTGATAATTTCAGTATTGCTTTACGAAGCATATAAATTATTAGTATAATTTCGTAAATGAGGAGTATATTTTAATTTGAATTTACATAATCCTTGGTCATGCTAATTAGGCCTATTCTGCAGCTGTTTTGTTTTAAAGAAAAACGTCTTAAGGCTAGTCACAACTCACAAATTTTGTGTTACAAAACTGTTCTAAGACCGGATGGCCACCAAATGCGAAGCGGAATTGCGTTGAGTGGAGCGGATTACGGATTTAAAACTGAACATATAGTTTTTAATGTAATTGCGGCCACTGAAATCGTAAAGGAAATGAACGGAATTAAGCGGCATCGCTCCGCTTCGCTTTCAGTGGCCGTACTTACACTAAAAACAATAGGTGCGGTTTTGAATGCGTAGTCTGCTCCACTCAACGCAATTCCGCTCCGCATTCTGTGACCATCCGGCCTAACGTATTATGTGAACAAAGTCTACAGTTATTTCAACTTAGCTAGAATAAAATAGCTTCGGACAAAATATATAAAATGATTATTTACTGTCAGTTTGTAATTACAATTTCTTTATACACAATAAATTAACCTTTTTCACATTTACAATCAGTTTGCGTGAAACACGATACAACTTCAAGGATACGAATGTTGTGAATTTGTAAGTGTAGAACATATGTTAATGGAAACAAACGGGCGGAAATGCTTGCCGATAAGCAACATTTTGGTAAACATCAATTTTTCCAAATTTTCACACCATTAGACAAAATAAATTATGGAAATTTTCAATTTCAACAAACTGTTTAAATATAATTTGTAATTATTTTTTGTTTAGTTCATATATTATTACACAAATTTTTTAATTTTATAGACTACTATTCTCCTTAGATTGTTAATAGATCTTCAAAATATTCATTTACATTATAATAAAATTTACTTATAATTTTTAATTTTATTTTATCCTTAAGTAGTACAATATTTTTAATTTTGTGGCTGTACATTACTAAAAATAAAACTTGGTATCATGTTTTTGGTCAATGCTTACAACTTTAAGATAAACTGCTGCTATAATAAGGCCTAGCTTACTAATTTTGAAAAAAAAACAGTTATTTTTCTTTGTCGTTGCTTATCCCACCATTTTGTAGAAGCAATATCTCGCTATAGCTTCATGAGTAACACGTCGCAAGTTACATTTCTTCTGATCATTCCACGAAATGAAAGTGGTATCTAACGCTATATCATTGAATATCTCGTCTAAGGGCTCGTTGGTCGGTCTGGTACGTCTGTGAACTGCACATCTCAACGTTTTAGTTCTAGACGCTAATACTCATCTAACTTGCATTTAATATAAAAACAGTTTTATACCAATAGGTAAAGAGTTTTGCTGTCCATACAAACTGTTTGATTTTTGTAAATAAAAGGTAGGTTTTATATTTAATACCGAAGTTAAAAAAAACAACATTTTTTGACGTAAAATTTAAAAAAAAATCATTAAAAAATATATCTTATTGTTATTTTTTGTAGAAATTTGCTGCTAGACAGGTCATGATGTGACCATTTTACTTTGAGCAGATCTTGAATCGCTATGTTACTACGAACTTTTAATTAAAAACTAAGAGCGTAGCGGTATTTTGTTAATTTGTATTAAAAAAAAACAGTGCATTTAACGAACTCTGTCAGGTTAGGGCGAAGTATTTTAATTCGGATGTTTTCTGAGTTTTTTGGACTTACTAAAGTAACGATTTTTAACTTTTTTTCTTGTTTTGTTATATATTATATTATTGAATTAATAGATATTCACCCGCAGAAGATTAAAGTTATTACAAGTTACGATTTGAAGCCGTTATTTACTGAACCATTTTGTGACCCCATTGCTGTTTATTTTGCATGGAGCACGCTACATTTAGTACACGAGATTACTACGCCGAAGTCACTACCGAAGCGTTGTTACATGAGCGTTATTACATTATTATAACCGAGTCGAGTTAGTTTATAAGTTACTTCGTTTTTTCTTTAAAAAAAAGTTTATATTATACGCAACAACAGTTGAGTGAGGTTCTTTAGTTTTTTAAAGTAAAAATGTTTGTATTTTTATTACAATTAATGACACGCAATTAATTAATAGTTTTCGCGATGAAAAACACGTTATCTACTTTCGCGCTCTGGTCAGTTTAAGGTTATGTTTGTCAAAATAATTTTAATTTTTTTCTAATTTCCCGTTGCTTCCGCCCTTTTTTTATTTTGTATAATTAATATTGGGTGTATAATAAAGCGTTGCGGCCCAAACATTGCTAAATTTACACAAGTTCCAAAAACGCAGTTTTAACTTTAATTCGTTTATTAAAACTTTATTAATTTTATGAAAAACTTAAATTCTGCTCACTTTAATAAATCCACTATAATTCTCTCTCACGTTATAAATAAGAACCCTTTAAGAAATAATTTAAATTGGTTGAACTTGGTTTGCCAAAATAAATCTTGGAAACTGAGACCTGGTCCATACACAATTTGTCTGCACTAATTAGATAGTCGCAAACAAGACGGTGCAATCCAAATTGGATTTCAACACCAATTTCACAACTCATTTCTGTGGAAATTATCATGGAGGAAGTTTTAAGCCTACTGCGGTCGAGTCAAAGTTTTCTGATCAATTAAAAAGTGGAATAAATTAAAATAATAAAGATTGCTTTTAGTTGAAAATAATAACGATTTCGTCTCCATTTCCTGAACGAATTAACTTGTTTAGTTTTTCCTACAGCAGTAAGCAAATTCAGTGTTTTTTCTAACAGTGTGTGTTTGCAACACAAAAGCAGTGTGTAAAATCATAAGTAAAATTATTGAGCAAGGTTCAAATTTTCTCAATGTTTTTGTAACATATGCAGCATAGCATTAATACTGTCAAAAAAAGTGTGTAAGCATCTTTCCTATGCCACTTTCTTGCCCCTCATATGCAGCATAGCATTAATACTGTCACAAATGTGTGCAAGCATCGTTCCTATGCCACTTTCTTGCCCCTCATATGCAGCATAGCATTAATACTGTCACAAATGTGTGCAAGCATCGTTCCTATGCCACTTTCTTGCCACTCATATGCAGCATAGCTTTAATACTGTCAAAAATGTGTGCAAGCATCGTTCCTATGACACTTTCTTGCCACTCATATGCAATATAGCTTTAATACTGTCAAAAATGTGTGCACGCATCGTTCCTATGACACTTTTTTGCCACTCATATGCAGCATAGCTTTAATACTGTCAAAAATGTGTGCAAGCATCGTTCCTATGCCACTTTCTTGCCACTCATATATGCAGCATAGCTTTAATACTGTCAAAAAACGTGTGCAAGCATCGTTCCTATGCCACTTTCTTGCCACTCATATATGCAGCATAGCATTAATACTGTCAAAAAATGTGTGCAAGCATCATTCCTATGCCACTTTCTTGCCACTCATATATGCAGCATAGCATTAATACTGTAAAAAAATGTGTGCAAGTATCGTTCCTATGCCACTTTCTTGCCACTCATATGCAGCATAGCATTAATACTGTTAAAAAATGTGTGCACGCATCGTTCCTATGCCACTTTCTTGCCACTCATATATGCAGCATAGCATAATTTTCGCTTCCCTCCCGCTAAATGTGTTCCTTCCAGAAAGTGATCTACCAGGAGAACACTGAACAATAACGTTTTATTGGCTTCCGTACATCAAGCATTTCTAAGAAAAAACTAACTTATTATGTACCGCTGTCCGGTATTAACAAGTTCCAACGAGCCCATGGATCATTAATTTAATACGCGTGTATGTTTTTGAGCTTGTCCGCTATTTAGAAGTTCGTTTAAGCCTATAATATCTTCATGTCCGTCAAAAAATAGAACAGTGTCCGTTACGAAGAAGAGACCGCTATATAGAAATGTCCGTTAAGGGAAATTTCACTGTATTAATATTAAATGTTTCTTTGTTACCTGCTCGATCAATCTCTTTTTATACTATAGCTGCAGCCCAAACCAAAGTTCCTGTATTACTGTATTACTGTATTTCGGTTTAACACACCACAAAAAAACTTCTATATAAATCAACTGCGAGAAATGATTCAACTGTGATCATTGACGAAGATCTGCAATAGTAAAAACTAGATGAATATAAAGATTTTCACGAACGTTTACTACGTGAACAATGTTTATCAACGAAAACAAGCTGATTTGCGTCGATGTGTGAGTGAAGCATCCACACGCAACATCTTGTTTGACGTCATGTCCTGCTTCCGACGATCTGATTGGCGCAGACATGTCGTTGCATGTGGACCTGGCTTTAGGTGTACAGTATCTATAAACCGGAAGTTGTACGGCAAGCAAGTAAACAAGATAATATTCGGACAGCTAATAATTCCATTTACCGTAATATTTACAGTACTATGAATTTCGACAATGTACAAATTATCACAACTGTATTGAAATGAAGGGCAGAATTATTGTACTTCAAATTACAGGCATTGAAGGAGGGCCTATGTGGGGGGGGGAGAAATTTTTGACTGTTCTTTATGTAATCCAAAAGAGAAAGAATATGCGTTTTATTTCGTAGCAAGGTGTACAATTTTGCGGTTTTTTAGAAAACTATTTTTCAAAAAAATATAACTCAAGAGAAGAATTTAAACGGAAGAGGTGGGTTTGCTGCGTCTGTATGTTCAGCAGAACCGGCTGTAATAAAGGAATTTAATTATTAATAATAGTCATAATATTTATTTATAATGGCTTTTGGTGTAATTTGGTTGTGTATAAAATATTAATGTAAAATTATAAAAATATAAATTAGTATTAAAAAGAATGAATATTGATACACTTAGACTACGAGTAGATGTAAGTAGATTTTACAAAAAGTATACCGACCGGCAAGCGATTTATGTGACCATTTCCTTAAAATTTTTAGAAAATTAGACTACACATGCCAATTTTTTATGTGGTAAATAAAGCACTATTAATAAACTTTTGCAAATACTGATAGTGATTTGTCCTGTCATATCAAGATGTTTCCGGTTTTGGGGTTTTCCATAATATATTCGTATAGAATTGGTAACTTGTATACGTGAAACGAAACTGTGTAAATTAGTCTATATATGACTATTAAAAACTGTCTTAAATTATAGTAAATAGGATGGGAATTCATTCTGCTGCAGTATTATTAAATAAAATAATTTTATTTTAAAATATTTAAATGCAAAAATACTTTTGACAAGTAAAGGCATCATGAGCCGCCTCGGTGGTCTAGTGGATAGCGTACTAGGCTTTCAACCCGAGAAGCCGGGTTCGATTCCCGGCGAGGGCTTGGTATTTTCATATGCTACAAATCATCCCATCGTCTGCATTAGCCCAAGTGTGCACAATAGTCGGACGAAAAAAAAAATTAACATTTGGCGAAAAACTGCAACAACCTATTGGTTAGTTCAGCCATATTATTATTTTTTTGACAATTTGACTTTCGAAAGTTAAAAAAACGTTACTTAATACATAATACGTTACGTAATACGTAATCCCTTATCGAGCATATAAAAAAAATCTATGACAAGTAAAATGATTGTGGCATTATGATTTTAACATTATGTGGGAGCTCTGTAGACTCAAAGCCATTACTTAAAAGTCATGTGCTGAACGAACAAAGAACATTAAAATTTTGTAAAAACCTTATTGTTGATCGTCAAATTTTCAAACAAATTTCCTATGTAAAACCCACTTGTTTGCTGGACGGTATTCCATACTCGACCTAAACAGCTTCTACCTCTAAAGTAATTACCCCCTCTCATAATCCTCAAATGCATTTGCTGGGTAGATATGGAGGTCAATATGTTTTACGTAGCCTATTAGTATTTTAAATGCAAAAACATTATTATGTGTTTTTGATTTTATTTTTGTTTGTGTGATCTTTTATCAGACCAACTTTCTAAGAATACATGGAACAGCTGACGAGTTACAAAGAAACAATTTTAATAATAAAATCAGCTGGGTACGATCACTTCGCCCATCAATTGCTATCTTCGTGTAATTAATTTACAACAAATTAGGAGGAAAAACTATTGCTTCTGCTTATCCTACAATAATGAATAAGTTATAGTAAATGAAAAAAAGTGTTTTATTAAAAGTAACAAAATGTTAACTTCAAAAAATTACTGTAAAAACCTTACAAAACTTTTTAATTTTAAGTATCCATACAAACTATAAAATGAGCTTCAATTAATTAAACAAATTTTGCCCAATATTAAATATTCAGGTTCACTTTTAAAAACGTTTGAAATAAAAAGTGTAAAAGATAGTAACGTAATACAATAGTATAAAAATAGTACCAGTAAGGAAGGTTCTAATTGAAATATTACATAGGCCTGTTAATAATGTTGTAGAAATTTAACCTATTCTCTATTGTACTTGCGTTTTATGGCACACATAAAAAGCGTTGAGTCATTTGAATTCATTCTGTCCTATTCATTAAATTTAATGTTTGAAATTGATAACATTTTATTACCAGTGGTGCGCCCGTAAACCTATGCACGGTTATCTTCATCCGCTGTCATTGGACAACAATTGTGTAACCATATCTTAAGTACAATTTAATTTTACAGAAATATAACAGCATTAAAAGTAACTCTCCTTATTTTAAATAAACCCTTTAAAATTCTTTACACCACATCGGCTATATTAAAACTTATAGTAACAATAAAGATTACTTAGTTATTGTTGTTTTTGTCTTTCTCTCTCTCTCTCTCTCTCTCTCTCTCTCTCTTTCTCTCTCTCTTTCTCGTCTGTCTATCTGTCTGTCTGTCTGTCTGTCTTTCTGTCTGTTTGTCTACATATATGTAATATTAAGAAGTAGTAAAGTAATTTAAAATAAAAAATACATACCCAATATAAAAACTTACTACATTCTGAATACAAGACCTTTAAAATGAGACATGAACCATTATTTTATCTTAAAAAAAGCGGAGTGATCATTAATTAACTTTAATATATCATAAGTTAATATTATTTTTACGAGGAATAGATTAAATTTAAAAAATTAAGTTTAGATACACTTAAAATATACATAAATTATAATACATAAAATTCATATATAAGCAATCAGGACAGTAATGACATACGGGTCGCACGGTAGTGTTTGGCCAAACTAAATTTTATCGTTTTGCGTTTTAAAAATCATGTAATTGTGTTAGTGTTGTGACTTGTGTTTCAATGTTTTATTAACTCTTCTAACAACCTCGCCAGAAAGATTTGAACTACGGGCTGAAATGAAACTGTAAAGTTTCGAACCCGCAGCAACCTATAGGAGGTGAGTGAAATATCACTGAAATGACGGAAGAAAATAGGTCATAAACCTAATTATTTAAAAATATACGTCAGTAGGCATAATGGACGAGAGAAGCGAGTTTATATAGACCTTGTCGGCTATATTAAAATTCTTCTTTATCAAAGACTAATTTTAACTAACAGTATAAATTACTTTGTTATTTGTTGAGGTAAATTTATTTTTCTGATTACGTTTTAAAAATCTTATTGCTTATGTGGAGATCTTTTACGTTTATTAAATTTTTAACATGGTGTTTATATAATACGCTGGTGGTTATATTGGTCAAAATAAAGAAGAAACGTTCCAGTAAGCATATGTTTTGAAGCGACTTTTTTACCAGTTGTTCGTCAGTTATTTTTTATTACGAAATAAATTATATATTTAGATATATAAACTGTTCAACCGATTGCGTGCAAATTTTGTACTGTACTGTTCAATGTAAAGATATAATTTTACGAAAAAAATAACTTGATCCAATAGTCCTTTGTAAAACTTCAGTCATTTAAATATTTTAATAAACATTTCTCAAAAGCTAGTAAAGTTTTACAAAAAAAACTTCAACAGTAAATTTTTAAGGATTGTGTAATTTATAATGCAATGGATTAAATATCACAACTATTGAAACATTGCTAAAATAACATCAATTATTGCAGGCTACATTGATGAAAATTGCATATAAAGAGTCAATGCATAAACTCCTCATTTCTGCCACTGCACAAGAATTTTTCCATGCTACTTAATGTTATGAAAAATCAGTTTGCGAAAAATAGGAACCCTATTTTCATTTCTAGTTTAAAAAACGGCGGTTATTTCAAATTTTAGCGTCGAATATTTTAAAATCCGTTGACAAAACTGAGTTTTTGACAACAAAATAAACGATATATTAATAATTCTTGGTAATTGTCTACAATAGTTGACTTTGGTTGTTTTAAATACAAAATTACCGCATTTTAATAATATCAGCTGATATGATATTTAATTTATATCATACAGTATAAAATTCTATGCTGCAAAAAGGAAAAACAAAAATGTTGTATCTCTTGTAAATAATTTGTAAAAATTACGTATATCGATATTATCGAAAACTGTTTAAATAGTCGCCATTTTGAAATGAATAAAAGCAATATGAAGAATATTTTTTCTCAAATCGAGTAATTAATAACACTAAATAACTTGCAATATGATGAATATTTTTCTCAAATTAGGTAATTAATAATACTAAATAACTTGCAATATGATGAATATTTTTCTCAAATTAGGTAATTAATAATACTAAATAACTAGCAATATGATGAATATTTTTCTCAAATTGGGTAATTAATAACACTAAATAACTAGCAATATGATGAATATTTTTCTCAAATTGGATAATTAATAACACTAAATAACTAGCAATATGGTGAATATTTTTATCAAATTGGGTAATTAATAACACTAAATAACTAGCAATATGATGAATAATTTTCTCAAATTGGATAATTAATAACACTAAATAACTAGCAATATGATGAATAATTTTCTCAAATTGGGTAATTAATAACACTAAATAACTAGCAATATGATGAATAATTTTCTCAAATTGGATAATTAATAACACTAAATAACTAGCAATATGATGAATATTTTTCTCAAATTGGGTAATTAATAACACTAAATAGCTTGCAAAATCTCGACTCCTCTCATGTATTCTTAAAAAGAACTGATTTTTCCTTAAACGCTAAAAATGACAGGTAGATAGATATCTGAATGGTAACGTATCACTTTCATGTACATGTATGTAAATATTTTCTTTGGATTTAATTTGAGGAATAAACTACTGAATTATTGAAGCATTTTTAAAGACCTATATACAGTACAGCTTATACCGCCAAATTCAACCATCAATTTATTTTATATAGATAGATTTTACGGTATATATCTGTTAAAATATCACTGTTATATAATATGTAACTAATTCTTATTCCAAATGTTACTTTTATTACAAACTATAATGTTCTTTAAAACAACTTATTACATAACAATTCATATATATTTTTTTCAAAGTACTACAGAAGATTAACAATTAATTTTAACATGTTAATTTCAATAAAAGCTCAGTTTAATTGTAGTGTTTAATTTACATTAATTAATAACTTAAATAAAACATATTGTATAATATATGTTTTTAAAGATAAAATTCAAAAAATATTTTAAAATACAATTTAAAAAAACTTAGCTTAGACAATTAATTATTCATCTCTACTTTTTAAATAAATTAAAAAAAAAATAAATTTAAGGTGTCTACTCCATGTTGTTGTCAGTATCCTAGACACTATTTCTCAGGTAACTATTACGGGATTATTACCTACTAAATCTAGTAATAACCCTGTAATAATACCAAAGAAACATGTCTAATAATTGTCTTTTCTTAAAGCTGGCTTTACTACCATAAAGGTACGATGGTAAAATGTTTTCCTTGACACACGAACTCATGGAAAATCTATCTGCATTTTCCAAACCGTGAAAATTCCACGCTAATCCACCAGGGTGGATTATACCTATTTAACCTATTCGCAAAAAGGATTATACCTTTTTGCGAACTGTGTTAATACGAACTATCGCATGTCAAACTTGTCTGCAACGAATTGTGAAGAATTTTTCAGAGATATTTTGAACCATTTATTTTATGTGATATTTTGACGGCTATTGTTTTCAAAAACTCAGTATGCCAGTAATTGAGTAGGTGTACGTGAATAATAATTAATTTTTGAAAAATGAATCATCAATTTGTATTTAATAAAAAAAATATAATTTTTATTAATTGGTAAGATAAAAATAAAATCAGTTTATAAAACAAACTAATTGTGTGTGTGTGTGTGTGTGTGTGTGTGTGTGTGTGTGTGTGTGTGTGTGTGTGTGTGTGTGTGTGTGTGTGTGTGTGTGTGTGTGAGAGAGAGAGAGAGAGAGAGGGGGAGATGAGAAGTTGAATGAGTCAATTATCAGCTAGTAGTACGGTACGATCATTTAACACATCAGCTGCTATGCTGTGTAATTAATTTACAATAATAACAATTTAGGAAGAAAAGCTTTCGCTTCTGCTTTGCCTTTGTATGTTTATCTGATCTTGTGGGAAGTAATCGGTGAATGTTGTTTACTTATTTCCCTATGCTTATCACAGCCAGTGAATGCGTATCTCATCTGCGAAGGATACGATGCCAGCAGCATCCAGCGTCGGCAAGTGAAGGGTGGTACAGTTTACCTTTTCTCTCGAACGACACTGGTTGCCGCTCACCGTCTACTGCGTAAGTTGTTCCTCAGTTCTTCATCATCTATCTGCTTAGAAGTATATCAAGAAATTATTAAATTTATTCATTTTATCACTTAACGATACCCAAATTTCTACGAATCTTACACGTAGAAAAAATCAATATGTTTTCAAATTTAAAATATTTTTATCGAGTGAACTATCTCTTAGACGCTGTATACTTTATATTTAGTCTGTTCTCCAGAAAACTAATCATTAATAATATTAATAATCAAAAATATTAATGTTAATATTAATCAATATTAATATGACTAATATTAATTAATAAAAAATTTAGATTACAGTAGGCCTACTCCATATTGTATTATTTATAAATTTTAACTAAAATTATATTTGAGATCTCATCTCAGTTATCTTCTGTGTTCGGATGACGGCGACGACGATGATTATTATAATGATGATGATTATGATAATAATTTGGATGGTGATAGTGGTGGCGGCTGCAGCCATTATATATAATAATAATAATAATAATAATAATAATAATAATAATAATAATAATAATAATGATGATGATGATGATGATGATGATGATGATGATGATGATGATGATGATGATGATGATGATGATGATGATGATGACGATGATGACGACGACGATGACGATGACGATGACGATGACGATGACGATGACGATGACGATGACGTAGACGGTGGCGGTCGCGACGGCAAGAACTAGAACAACAGCAGCAACAACAACAATAATAACGTTATAATAATAATAATATGCTATAATAACACCGTTATTATTATAGTAATAATAATAATAATAATGATAATAATAATACTATATGATAATAATAATAATAGCAATAATATTTGCATGCTACTTAGTGTTATAAAGGCTAAATTGAAAAAAATATTCGAATTTCCTTTACTCATTTCAAAATGATGGTTGTTTAAAAATATAATGTCGAATATTTTGAACTTCGACATACTTATTTATTAATATTTACTAAATTTTCAAAAATAACGAGAGACTAAATATTTTAATTATTCATGGTAATTATTGTTCTCGATAATTGTAAATCTATGACAGCTGATTTTATGTTTAATAAATAAAGCATCAATTTATTATTAATTCAGTTACTAAAAATAAAAAAGTTCAGTTTTAATTATAAAAAGAATAAATAAAAATATTTTGTTTGTCGATAAAAGAAAACAAATATTTTTCATTTTGAAAACATTTTGTAAAAAAACGTATTTCAAGATACTTGACGTTATTTAAATAGTAATTTTGAAATTATTACGAGCAAAATGATGATTATTTTTCAAACTGGGTATTTATAAGGGATAGCTTGTAAAATTTTAATTTAAAAAATGTGTATTAGAACGTAGTATTTCAGGCAGTACAATTAATGTTTGTACTTAGTACTTCTAAAGTGAACGTTTCCTTTGGTATGCGCTCCAAAGGAATAAGCTCCTCAATCTTGAAATGTTTAACACCCTGTATAAAACGTTTGTATTTTACTTCTTACTCTCTAGCATATAAAAATCACTTAAATTTATATAACTAGGTTACACATATTATATATCTGTTTACACAATCACTTTTAAACTTGTATCAAGTCACTTATTTTTAAAGTAATAAAGTCATTTATGTTCAAAATTACTTGATGTTTAAAAAACTTATTGCATAACAATATTTATATATTGTTTATAGTACTATAGTAGCCTTAAAACTCGTTTTAATTCTCGTATGTTGAACTAAATAATATATTTATATATTAATGTGAAATGTATACATAATTAGCATATATCTGAAAATTTGCTAAGTAGCTAAATTCACGCGTGTACACTAAACACTGCGTGACTGAACAAGAGGTAACGAGTATATCCATAAATACATACAGATTTCAGCAAATAAGTAATCGATATTTTACAAATTTACATTATCGGGAATAAGTCTAAATATTTCGTATTTTTGGAAAAATATCGTCACAAAATATGTTAATTTCAGTTCATGCAATGAGAAAAACATTGCTGGCTATTGTCACGTGGTTATGAAAACTATTTTCATAAATAGCATTTAAATATTAATATTTAAACGTAAAATACCTATAACTAGCAAAGCTCGGTCACTCGGTACTTATAATTAAGTAGTAAGAAGGTTTTTATTACGAAGAATTGAATTCATGCTGATGAATTGATGTTTCAGATTAACCCTTTTGTTGAACATTTCGCAAATAATCATAAAACCATGAATGATAAAAACAAAGTTTCATGTTTCAGATTAACCCTTTTGTTGAACATTTCGCAAATAATCAAAAGACCAAGAATGATGAAAACAAAGTTTCAGGAACTGCAATATGTACTATTGTACGAAAATATGATTTGCTCCTTGTCCACTGGATTTGTGGTTGAGGGGGCGCCACTAGTGCGTGCGTGTACTTGCAGATCAAGTAGGCCAGTATTGTCCACAGTGTCACTGTCATGCTTGGGTAGGACTTCCTGTCTATCCTACGCAGAGTTTGAGGCAATCGCCACAAATTGCTCTATAAATACCGCTTCCTCTCATAAACATATATTTCAGTAACGGCTAGTAACTAGTAGGCCTATTTTCTTTGCCTGTCGCGTTATGTCGAGTTTCGAGTTGCCTTTCATAAAGTGGTTTTAAATATATTTATGTATTTAGAAATACAACTACAAAACCTACCTGAGGTATTTCAGAAAACAGTAGACTTCGCAGTATATTCTTAATTAATATACAGAGCGCTCCACGAGAGCACTGGTAACATTTTCAATCAATTTAATCGGTTACCGTAATATTCACAAACAATTAATTTTACTTAACCAACATTATTTGAAATTGTATACTCTTTCTTTTTGAATCGGTCAAAGTTATGATAGTTTTTTCCACTCAGTATTACAGGAAATAACCAGCAACTACCTCTCAACGTTGAATTAGAGCCCGCCATCTTGAAACAGAAGTGAATGGAAAAAATCTTCCACTTACGTCTTTCGGGCTTTATATAAGTTACCTTTGTACAAATTCTAAAAACGATCGATCAGTGTGTTTGTTTAAAATGCGTACACTCGTCATCGTTAAATCAGATGCGGTCATCTTGAAACGGAAGTAAATTGTAAAAAATGCCACGCATACATCATTTGGGCTTTATACAAGATATCTTCTTACAAAATTTCAAAACAATCGGTTAATGCGTTTGGCCAAAACTGCGTACACTCATTCTTGTAAATTTGAGGCCGCCTTCTTTAAACGAAAGTGAAAAGAAAAAATCTTACTCAAAGTCGTACGGTTTTATACAAGTTCTTTCGTTCCAAATTTTAAAACTTCGGCTCAATGCGTTTGACCAAAACTACATAATTATCATCGTTAAATCAGAGCCCGCCATCTTGAAAAAAGAAGTAAATGGTGAAAAAGCCATTTTTTCAAAATCTAACATCTTACTACTTACGATTTTTAACGGTTTTATATAGTCATAACTGTAACTATTTTATTTCATTCGGCAGAAAATCAAAGATGATATATCCTTTTTATAATTCAATAATCAGGTTGTGTTATTTAGATAGAGAAAGCATTCAGATTTCAAGTCAACATATCAGTAACTTTATTTTATTTGCCAGAGAAAATAAATTGCTTTATTTTATTTCCTAGTATAACTCTCAAATCGGATTATTTTATTGAGACAGAAAAAGCATCAGGATTTCATTCAATCACACCTGAAACATTCTTTCATTTCATTTGCCAGAAAATTAAATATTTTTCTTATTTTCTATAATACCTTACAAATGAGATTTTTTTATTGAGACAGAAAAAACATGAAGATGATCAAGCCTATACGACCATGCCGTAACTTTCGTTTATTTCATTTTCCAGAAAAGTAAATATTTTTTTCTTTTCTTGGACAACCTAAATAAATCACCAGACCAGAAGGACTTTTTCTATTATTTTGTAAAAAAGATGAGAATTTGTCGCTCTTACTTTGTGTTGTGTGTAGTCGTGTGTAGGTTATGCAGGAAAGAAGAGGAAATTGCAGGCCACATAATTTACAATTGTGAGGCCCTTGCCAGCAGGAGGTTAAGGATATTTGGTTTCCAGGTTTCAGAAGACTGCCAGAAGAATCAGCTAATCAGTGGATTGCTAAAAATTTTCAAGTGTTTACCAGTCTGCTAAACTAAAACCCAAGAAATTTGTACAACATAAATTTGATTATCGCAGTGCCTAGGGTTGTATCATCCCGTCTTCTAGCCAATATATTCTAATCTAAGCTATTTCCTTGAATAACTCACGAATCAAGGTATGTTACTGACACAGGAAACAAATGAAGATTTCACCTTATCATACCCGAAACATTCCCTTATTTCATTCATTCGAAAATTACAGATTTTTTGATTTTTTTTAACAACTCACTAATTACATTATTTTATTGAGAGAGAAGCATAAAGATATATTGCGTGGATATAAATACATACAAGAAAAAGCATTAAAAAAATAAAAAAATGTATATATCCTCGTAGCATTCCTTGTTACTAGAATATTCACAAAGAAAAGCGAAAAAAATGTTTAAATGTTCTCCTTTGAGTTCGATTTTACTTCAGTCCCTTTCTTTCTTTTTATTATATTTTTATTCATAAGGAATCAAGACCTAACGACCTTTTGTTTTAAACAATAACACTGTGTTTGTGACTGATGGCAAGAGAACTCCGCCTGCTCATGTTTGTGGGGGGGGGCTTTACTTCAAAGCAATCAGGTATTATTGTTCACGAAAAAGATCGCTTATTCGTTTATCTCTGATTTTTACTTTCTCTCCACGAAGTAGAGACTTATACAGAAAGGAATGTGATCTTTAGATTTTCATTGCTGTATTCATGTTAAGGTTTTCTGAGTGAAACAGAGTTGTATTGGCTTGGATGTCCGTCTGTGTGTCTGTACGGAGACTAAACGAATTTACCGAAGAAACCTGATATGGCTGGCTTGTCTACTTCAGGAATATTTTAAAAATCTTGAGGATTTTTTATTTTGAAGCTTTTTTCCAGTAAATTATTAAAAATCGGCTATAACGATTCTAATCTATTTTTTTAAAATTGTAATGTAATTAATTAGTTCATGTTTAATGTATGGACTATAAAAATAAGAATAGGCCTATAAGAAAATAAGACTGTGTAAAGGATAATTTTTTGCGCAATAAAGGATTGTGAAAATAATTATTACTTCATAATGCCGTAGTTCTTAAAAAGAGGTCCGAGAAGTCACAAAACAATTTGTAAAAAGTACAATTATGAAAATACCCGAAACTGTACGCACACTCGATGTAAATCGTGTTGGAAAGAACTCTTTCTGTTACTTTCCCATATCAGAAGATTTTTTAAAAATCTTTATGTGAATGTATACCATAGCAGGTAAAGAGTGTAATAACTGATGAACACTCATGACAAGATATTAGCAGTGAATGAAAAAGTGACTTTCTGCTATTGCACCGCGACCTTGTAGATCTATTATGCCCCTTTATGTTTTACTGAGATGCTTAGTTACAGCGTCTTCTCCGATCCTAGTCTCTTTATAAGGTATAGGATTTGGAGCGGATTCAAGGTGGGTAACTCCCTTACTTCTAACTAGTGACTATCCAGTTTGGGGGTGTTTACTCTGCTAATTGACTCTCAATATCTCCCCCTTACTCTTGACTCTAATCACGAAGGTCATGTGTGCTCCATTTGGCCAACATTTTGTTGTGCAGTGAGTTCTTACTCATGGAAGCATCAGTAGCTAGGGAAATTATGTCCGCCCACACAGAGTTCCGCATGCACGGGTAAGTCTAAGATACACTGGGATGTTGCCAGGTATCCCACGGTTCTGTTTGATACACCATTAGGTTGGTGTCACACACTCCACAAAAGTCGCTTTACACTTTAGAATTAGTCAGGTTATGTAGAGTAATGAATATATGTGTCTTGAGTAGATAAATGAGAGTAGTATGAGCTAGAGGTACGCTGGGATCGTAAAACCCACCAGCCGCTCATTTCAGCTACTTCTGTCGGCATCCTGACAATACTTGGATAAGAAATTAATTTACTTGTGATGTTGAAAAAATTAGAAAAGTACCGAAGAGAAAAAGAATGAATTGTTAACTTGGTAAATAACGGAACAATGAAACTATTTAAAGATGAATAATTAATTGATTTTAACAGTCAAAAGTGACAAACGATAACCAGGAAATATTTAAGGTTCGAGTCCTTTGCACAACATGGGCCTATGGATGTGAACAAGAATATATCTACACGAGAAACAAAATAATACCGGAACAGACTAAATATTCACGCTGATTTAAGATTTAAAATATCAATATCAAGCTTGCAGCTAAAGAGACTGAATAATACAGTAAGAAGAAAAAATGACCAATATGTACATATATATATATATATATATATATATATATATATATATATATATATATATACACACACACACACACACACACACACACACACACACACACACACACACACAAAGTAGTGCAATAAACTAATTTAAGTGTCCGATTCTTGAAAAGAACTAAAGTATAAACAAATCTTTGGAATAGAAGTGGAAGAACGAATATTCAATGCTTTTTTAGAAGCAGCTCGTAACTTTTGCCATGAATATTTTATATTTTTGTTGATAAAAAATGATCTTCATTAAACATTCTTACGTAGTAATGTGTTCTGTATGCTGTCTTAGTGAATAAAGGATTTATTTTTTTACTCTAGAATCTTGCATTCCGCATTATTCCTAAAGAAGTAGTTGCAGAAAACTTAAATATTAAAAAGGAATGTCGACATCTGTCGGTCTGAAGATTAGAGGTAAGAAATAATTTGTGATGTAAATGTTGAAGTACAAGATCGTGGGTGTATGTTCATTAATATGCTTTCATTAACTTTTGTTAAACGTATTCTTAGCTCATGAATCCTAATCTATTTAATCTATTGTTTAACTTTAGGCACCGGATCAGTTAAGGCATTTTTGTTCAAATGCTGTGTTGAATCAAGTTCAGCTGGATTCAGAAATGTCTACGGAAGTATGCTACTCGTACTGTTTCGCATGGTAATGTTTTCATTGTGTGCTTATGATTTTGTATCAGCTGTCCCTTACGAGTGAGTACAACTAAACCTTCTTACAGGGGCATGTGAAATGAACATAGACCTATTCCCGTTTTAAAAAACGTCATTACCCAGTCCAACATATTTATTTATTTATTTAGTATTTAGTTTTGTGACATGTTAACTGTACAACATTGACGTTTTAATAATATTTTATACTTCTTAATATAATATTATAAATCTGAAAGTTTGTGTGTGTGTGTGTGTGTGTGTGTGTGTGTGTGTGTGTTTGTATTTTTGTTTGTTATTGAGTCACGCTTTAACTACTGGACCGATTAAGATGAAATTTGGAATGAACATGGTTTAGGTACTTAGGACGAACATTGAGCTAATCCCGTTTTTAAAAAAACGCCATTATACTATTTACCCAGTCCAACTTATTTATTTAGTATTTAGTTTTAAGACATGTGTTAACTGTACAACAGTGACATTTTAAACATATTTTTTTATTATTATAATGTAATGTTATAAATCTGAAAGTTTGTGTGTGTGTGTGTGTGTGTGTGTGTGTGTGTGTGTGTGTGTGTGTGTGTGTGTGTGTGTGTGTGTGTGTGTGTGTGTGTGTGTGTGTGTGTGTGTGTGTGTGTGTGTGTGTGTGTGTGTGTGTGTGTGTGTGTGTGTGTGTGTGTGTGTGTGTGTGTGTGTGTGTGTGTGTGTGTGTGTGTGTGTTTATCTTTGTTATACAGTCACTCATTAACTACTGGACCGATTGAGATGAAATTTGGAATGGTTTAGGTACTTGAGATGGACATAGATGTTTTCCGTTTTAAAAATCTTAATCCCTGTTATTATTTATTACAAAATTATTGTTTATAAGCAATGGTTTTAATTGAATTGTTTTCCTATAATTCCCTATAATTCCAAACAACTTGCCTTTCCAATTTAAAAGGTTGTAGTTTCCATTGAAGTTGGGATTTACCATGAAAATGAATAAGTCGCAGAGTCGGACGTTAAGAGTAGCAGGAATACATTTGGGAACTCCGTGCTTCTCTCACGGTCAGTTATATGTCGCCTGTTCTAGAGTGTCGCGTAGCAAATATCTATGTCTTGACCGAAAACCATAAATCGTATAATATTTATATGGAAATGTATTAAATTGAAATTAACCTAGTCTGACTTTGAAAATCGACTAAATTTGATTACTTACATATTATAATTGCGGGCGAAGCCGCGACGGGTAACTGCTAGTCTTCAATAAATTCGAGAAAACTAACAAAAGTCAATCAGATGCCTGACGATTGCAGTTTGACAATGATATATCGACTGTACTTTTACGACAAAAGATAAAAGAAAATTGTTTTAAGTTTAATTTTAGTTTTATGGGGCAGCGAATCAACATGGCTGACAATATAGCCCGACTTGACACACTTCTTCCTCACATAATCTGCTTTATGTTTTTATTTCCGGAGATATTGTTGAGCGCAATGGACTGGAAAAACCATTGTATGCAACGCTATTGTGCCTAGAGTCTAGAGCCTAGAGCCTAGAGCCGTACTTTACCGTGTGATGCGCGCTATTCACTCTAGTGATTACGATGATGTATGTTTGATTTTACGTTTCAGTGGGTCCTGAATTCCAGTTACCTTTTCAAGGTAATGACCTTATGATTCTGTACTATTGTGCAGTGGGCGGTGGACAACTAGTGTTTTACGTGCTTCGGTCGTTGTTAGCGCGCCTTTTGATGTCTTAGAATATGAAACAATTTAAGTTACGTATATCTAACAGATTTGTTCAACTTTATATTTACAGCCTTAATTGCATTATATAATAATTATAGCTTTTAAAACTAGTAAAGTAATCTAAATTTCAAAACAATCTATTACTGTAGTATAGATAAAGTAATTATATCTGAGAGGTTATGTTAAAAAGCTTGAATTTAAAAACTCAATAAAATTATTGATTTGTTATACGTATAAAATTTAGCAAGACGGTCACATTTTGAAACAATGTATTAATATAATATAGAATATAGTAAAATACGACGTAATTAAAATAAGTTTAATTAACTGGTTACGTTTAATAATATTGTATAACAAAATTCAATTTCGTTTCAAATTATTAATTCTTTTTAAAGTAGAGAAATATTTAAATTTCGTAGGAATATTGCTAAATAGATAAAAGGAACTTACATTAGTAGGCTATGTATGAACGGTCACATCAAATATCCTAATACAACCTTAATTAAATATAACTCAGTGTTAAATATATAGAAAAATCTAACTTTCATAATGACAGTATCAAATAGATGAAAAACACAAGTTACATTTAAAATCCTAAAAACCTAAATGAATTAAATATTATCGTATTATTATTATCATCGTCATCATCACTACCACGACAACCACCCACTATAACCACCGCAATCACCACCACCACCAAAAACATAACCATCACCACCACCACCACCATATCCTCCACCAACACAAACATAACCATCACCATCACCACCACCACCACCACCACCATCACCATAACCAATACCACCACCACAACCAATACAAGCACCACCATCACCATAATCACTACCACCACCACAACCAATACAAGCACCACCACCACCACAACCAATACAAGCACCACCACCACCATCACCATAACCACTACCACCACCACAACCAATACAAGCACCACCATCACCATAATCACTACCACCACCACAACCAATACAAGCACCACCACCACCACAACCAATACAAGCATCACCACCACCACTATCATCATCATAACCAATACCACCACCACAACCAATACAAGCACCACCATCACCATAACCACTACCACCACCACAACCAATACAAGCACCACCGCCACCACAACCAATACAAGCACCACCATCACAATAACCACTACCACCACCACAACCAATACAAGCACCACCATCACCATAATCACTACCACCACCACAACCAATACAAGCACCACCACCACCATCATCATCATAATAACCACCACCACCGCCACCACCATCATCATAACCAATACCACCACCACAACCAATACAAGCACCACCATCACCATAACCACTACCACAACCAATACAAGCACTACCACCACCACCACCACAACCAATACAAGCACCACCACCACCCATCATCATCATAACCAATACAAGCACCACCACCACCACCACCACCATCACAACCAATACCACCACCACACCACCAATACAACCACCACCACCACCACCACCACTACCACAACCAATACAAGCACCACCACCACCACCACCACCACCACAACCACTACAAGCACCACGCCACCACAACCAATACAAGCACCACCATCACCACCACTCACTACCACCACCACACCACCATCACCATAACCACACCACCACCACCACCAATACAAGCACCACCACCACCACAACACTATAACCACACCACCACCACAACCACCACCACCACCACCATCATCATCATAACCTATACCACTACCACACCACCACAAACAATCACCATAACCACCACCACCACCACAACCATAACCACTACCACCATCACAACCAATACAAGCACCATAACCACACCACCCACAACCAATACAAGCACCACCATCACCATAACCACTACCACCACCACAACCAATACAAGCACCACCACCACCACAACCAATACAAGCACCACCATCACCATAACCACTACCACCACCACAACCAATACAAGCACCACCACTACCACCATTAACACTATAACCACTATCACCACCACAACCAATACAAGCACCACCACCACCATCATCATCATAATAACCACCACCAGCACGACACCACCATCATCATAACCAACCACCACCACCACCAACCAATACAAGCACCACCATCACCATAACCACTACCACCTACAAGCCACCACCACCACCACCAACCACCACCACCAAGCACCACCACAACCAATACAAGCACCACCATCACCACCACCACCACCACCAACCAATACAAACACCAACCACCACCACCACCACCATCACCATAACCACTACCACCACCACAACCAATACAAGCACCACCATCACCATACCATACAAGCACCACCACCACCACCACCACCACTACAAGCACCACCACTACCACCATTAACACACCACCACCACCACAACCAATACAATCACCACCACCACCGACACCACCATCATCATAACCAATACCACCACCACAACCACCACCATCACACACACCACCCAACCAATACAAGCACCACCACTACCACCATTAACACCATAACCACTATCACCACCACAACCAATACAAGCACCACCACCACCATCATCATCATAATAACCACCACCACCGCCACCGCCATCATCATAACCAATACCACCACCACAACCAATACAAGCACCACCATCACCATAGCCACTACCACCACCACAACCAATACCACCACCACAACCAATACAAGCACCACCACCGCCACCACAAGCACTACCACTACCACCACCACAACCAATACAAGCACCACCACCACCACAACCAATACAAGCACCACCATCACCATAATCACTACCACCACCACAACCAATACAAGCACCACCACCACCACAACCAATACAAGCACTACCACCACCACCACCACAACCAATACAAGCACCACCACCACCATCACCATAACCACTACCACCACCACAACCAATACAAGCACCACCATCAACATAATCACTACCACCACCACAACCAATACAAGCACCACCACCACCACAACCAATACAAGCACCACCATCACCATAACCACTACCACCACCACAACCAATACAAGCACCACCGCCACCGCCATCACCATAACCACTACCACCACCACAACCAATACAAGCACCACCATCATCATAACCACTACCACCACCACAACCAATACAAGCACTACCACCACCACCACCACAACCAATACAAGCACCAACACCACCATCACCATAACCACTACCACCACCACAACCAATACAAGCACCACCATCACTATAATCACTACCACCACCACAACCAATACAAGCACCACCACCACCACCATCATCATCATAACAAATACCACCACCACAACCAATACAAGCACCACTATCACAATAACCACTACCAAAACCACAACCAATACAAGCACCACCGCTACCACAACCAATACAAGCAACATCATCACCATAACCACTACCACCACCACAACCAATACAAGCACCACCACTACCACCATAACCACTATCACCACCACAACCAATACAAGCACCACAACCACCATTATCATCATAATAACCACCACCACCGAAACCGCCATCACCATAACCAATACCACCACCACAACCAATACAAGCACTACCATCACCATAACCACTACCACCACCACAACCAATACAAGCACCACCACCACCGCCACCGCTATCACCATAACCACTACCACCACCACAACCAATACAAGCAGCACCACCACCACCATCACCATAACCACTACCACGACCACAACTAATACAAGCACCACCGCCACCACCATTACCATAACCATCTTTACCATCACCACCGCCGCCGCCGCCTCCCCACCATAACCACCACTATACCCACCACCACTATACCCACCACCACATAACCACCACCATCATTACCATTACCACTATAACTACCACCGCTACCACCACCAATACCCACCACCACCACCACTACCATCACTACGACCACCTCCGTTACAGCTACCATTACAACCACCACCACCACCAACCATCAACCATTAAACATTACCAGAAGATAAAACATTAAATACTGATGAATCAATAACAATTGATAAAACAATAAAGACTGTACGCATATTAATAAGCATACGCATATTAAAATAAAGACGGATAAAACAATAAAGACATTTAAACAAGAAAAACGGATAAAACAAAAGAGACGGATAACACAATAAATAGAGATAAAACAATACAGATAAATAAAAAAGAAAACTGATAAAATAATAAAGACAGATGATAGGCCTACTATACAATAAATACGTATATTAAAGTAAAGACTGATAGAGCAATAAGGTCAGATTATATAATAAAGTCGGATTAGTGAATAAATGTTTTGCTCTTATTTTATATGGAGAATAAATAAAAGAATTTAAGATTTGTACTACAATAAATACGCATATATTATGGGGTAGGAGCATGTTATCTTATATGCCCTATTCCTATTACATTAGAATTAATACTTGGTCTATTTGCATAACACAGTCATGCCTTGAAGAGAAAGACACTTCACATAGTTTTGAAATTATTCGAGTTGCATGATAGGTTATTTTGTTGAATAATTCAAGGATTTACTTTAGGCTAGACTGAATAAAATTAATTGTGGGTTTTAGATATTTTAGTTCCTTATATTAAATTGTAAAACAAATTTTTATTAAAATGTAATTTTAGTAAAGTGAATAAATTTGCATTTAATAAGTAGTCACTGGGTGTTCAAGCTACTGAGGCCAACTTAGCTCCCCCTCCATTCAAAAGTATTTCAACAGAGATTAGTATTAAATTATGGGTGTGTTATCTGTTTGCAAAATATTTTCCGAACAATCGATCTTTGTTTGTGTTATACAGAAATAATATCAAATGACAGTACAAATGGCATATAAACATTGCAGGAACTTCCTCATTTGCAGCTATTATTTAAAACAGATTGAAATAAAACACTTAATACTGCAAATTAAACGGGGATAATATAATAGGAATATTATATGTATACCAACACACACACACACACAGGGATATATATATATATATATATATTTTACTAGATACTGGGTTGTCATACTTGTTGTGATGACTACACGAAAGTTTTAACAATCCCTGAAAATGTCTGTGTATTAATTTATTTTTTAAAACGAAGAAAAAGATTTAACCCTCTTCATATCAGTGAAATCTTTTCTTATGGACATTTTACACTATCAAAGAAAAATCAAATTTCTGTGATCAAAGATATTTCATGAAATAAATTTGGCATTTTTTTAATGAACTAACCCTTTTATCAAAATTTGATGAATCTTTGATACGTTGTAATCTTTGACAAATATTTTCAAAATACCTAGTTATTAACCTCAAAATATTGTTTTGTGTTTATTTCATTGTAGCCTATAGACTACTTAGAACTATAACGAAATTGACAATGGGTTTTGAAGCAATAAATGTACATTTACGCTTTTTTAAATAATATTAACACCCAGATTTTGTAATTTAGAAAATATATAAAAATGTAGTCTCCAAATATTTGTTAAGTTGTTAGTGGAAACGTGTAGGCCTAAGCTATAAGTGTATCCATTACAACGTTATCTAATATTATAAACTATTCGGTCTTGCCGAAGATCTGTTGCTACAGTATTTGAGTGTTATAAACAATTTAAAATACGTTTTTAATAAACCGTCTCTTGGCTATTTTGATTCAAGAGAGGTCTGGAGCTTGTTGATTGTCTAATTACTTTCTTTTAAATAATTGCTTACACAACGTAAACTTCTCTTGCTATATACTTGTAAATAAATAATAATTGTGACAGGAACAACCTGCTAAAATTATTGGCACGACACACGAAAACATAACCTCAAAATATTGCTTGTTAATCACCCAGCTGATTAAAGAAATGTAACAAATGTTTTATTATTTTGATATAAGTTTGACAAATACGCGTATGTGAACAAGATATTTGGTCAAAGTTTCATAAACTTTTTAACAATTATATTTGTTAGTGAAATATACACCTTGTGAGCATTTCCTGCATGATTCGAACCTCGATGCAAAATCTCAGCTCTCTGCTACTATTGCCGTTTCAGAGATATTGTCATACAAATATGATAACTTTTTCGGCAATAGCATTTAATATTCACGGGGGGAATATTTGTTTGTATTAAGCGGTTAGGCTAAATCGATTAAACCTGTAGCCTAGGTAATACAAACACGAGAATGCTCGCAATGAACGTATCGCGCCATTGAGCCAATGGTAACACACAGGCAATGAATTTGTAAAGACAAACACGAGAATGCTCGCAATGAACGTATGGCGCCATTGAGCCAATGGTAACACACAGGCAATGAATTTGTAAAGACAAACACGAGAATGCTCGCAATGAACGTATCGCGCCATTGAGCCAATGGTAACACACAGGCAATGAATTTGTAAAGACAAACACGAGAATGCTCGCAATGAACGTATCGCGCCATTGAGCCAATGGTAACACACGGACAATGAATTTGTAAAAACAAACATGAGAATGCTCGCAATGAACGTATCGCGCAATTGAGCCAATGGTAACATACAGACAATGAATTTGTAAAAACAAACACGAGAATGCCCGCAATGAACGTATCGCACCATTGAGCCAATGATAACACACATGCAATGAATTTGTAAAGACAAACACGAGAATGCTTGCAATGAACGTATCGCGCCATTGAGCCAATGGTAACACACAGACAATGAATTTGTAAAAACAAAATGGCAATGAACGTATCGCGCCAACAATGGTAACACACGGACAATGAATTTGTAAAAACAAACACGATAATGCTCGCAATGAACGTATCGCGCCTTGAGCCAATGAGCCAATGGGTAACACAAACACGACAATGCTCAAAATGAACGTATCGCGCCATTGAGCCAGTGGTAACACACGGACGAGAATGCTCGATAAAATGAACGTATCGCGCCATTGAGCCAGTGGTAACACACGGACAATGAATTTGTAAAAACAAACACGATAATGCTCGCAATGAACGTATCGCGCCATTGAGCCAATGGTAACACACAGACAATGGATTTGTAAACACAAACACGAGAATGCTCGAAATGAACGTATCGCGCCATTGAGCCAGTGGTAACACACGGACAATGAATTTGTAAAGACAAACACGATAATGCTCGCAATGAACGTATCGCGCCAATGAGCCAATGGTAATACACGGACAATGAATTTGTAAAGACAAACACGATGATGCTCGCAATGAACGTATCGCGCCATTGAGCCAATGGTAATACACGGACAATGAATTTGTAAACACAAACACGAGAATGCTCTCAATGAACATATCGCCCTATTGAGCCAATGCTAGTGGGCATATGCCCGCCACGAACGATTTTAGAAACAATGCTTTTGAGCTTATAGCTTCTACTCCTCCCCCATATATTGCTTTCTATCATGGAAAAAATAAACCGTTGTGCAAAAAAAATATTTATCTTTCTTTTATAAGCATGTTGTTTTGTATACATGCGCTAATAACTTGTTACTAAGTAGCATTTGATCGAAACGCATAATATACTATTAATGTTAATTAATTAGCAGCGTAAATTTTTTCGGTCCTAATATTTAGTGCAAATACATTCTTAGTTCTGTCAAATAATAGAGTATCGCACAAGTCTTTCAACACGAGTTGACATCAATTTCAGTTGAGTGTTCGGTTACGAGATGCGAGGACCTATTAGCTCATTTACTGTTAATGTAATGCTAACTTCCTGTTATCAAGCATATGTTCATCGCACCGACTTCCGCCACAACCATTTACAACAGTTGGTGTTGTTATAAAACGTACCAGCAACTATATGTTATAAATGTTTTCTTTGTAAATGAATTACAGTCTACCGTTTACCTTGCGTTCTGTCACATAGTTTTTGAACTTTCACTAGAGAATTTGTTTTGGAAATTAAGCGTTGAAGGATTAGGTTCATGAAACTTATCCTAGTAAGACTCAATATATATAGCTCAATTACCCTTTAAACCATTAAACTTGAAATGATAGAATTTTCAAAAGAGTATTTTAATTCTCTGATTCAACTCGGTCGTTCGGCATTTGGTTTGTGTATTCATTTGTTACGTAGTTTTGGCCAAAAACATTGACCAATTATTTTGAAATTTGGCACAGAGATACCTTGTATAGAGCTCGAATGGCGTAAGTGTAAGTTTTTTTCCCGTTCACTTTGGTTTCAAAATGGCGGCCCCTTTTTTACAATACAAGTGTACGCTGATTTAGTCATTCGAATTGATAACGTTTTTGAAATTTTAAACGAAGGTACCTTGTATAAATCCCAAATAACTTATGTATGTATAATTTGTATATATATATATATATATATATATATATATATATATATATACACACACACACATATAATACGGTAGATCATTCTCTTTTTAGAATGATTAATGCAATTTACAAAAGTTTCTCTTTGTCAAACTGTTCTAGGACATAAAATTGAACAATTTAAATGTAAGTAAGTTTATTTTATAATGCATAAATTTGTCAGTCATAAATTTACTAAATGTCACATCTCTCCTTAGTTTCTACGTTATCTTTCAATAGCTTTAATTGTGTTTAAAATGCATCTGACTTGGTCAATAGATGATATCTTGAAAACGAAAAGAGTTATGGTTTGTTTTTTTATCAATGAACAAATAATACTAAACTACGCGTACGTATCACATGACCTCCACTATTTATTTAATTATTTGAAATTTGTTTCAATATGGTAGTTTAAAGATAAAAATGACATTTACAGGTTTACATTTAAACGTTGTGAGCGAAACCGCCCCACACTTTAAAAATACATCTTTATACCTTAAAAGTATTTATGAATTCGGTTATTCTCTACTAATATACTACTAAAAGTTATTAGGGTGCCCTAAAACAACAAACTTTGCAGGGGTGCCGAGTAGCTGCACCTATTGAGAGGATTTGGAGGCCCCCCCAAGTCTAACATACACTTACACTTACGACTTTAACATTTTACATATGTTAAAATGTTATACTTTAGGGAGGCGATAATAGCCTCAATGTGCTATTCGCCTTAAAATAAAAAAAACGATTGATTAACTCTAACTTACGAACTTATAAAACTCTCTAACGAATATCATCAAAAATATAAATATTTTCAGTTTAATATAAAATATATGTATTTTTCTGTTATACTAAACGCGTTAAATTTTGATCCCTGAATATTTTAAAGAATAATATGTCTAAAAAAATAATTGAAAATGAAAAAGTAATTATTAAATGAACTTAGCGGCTGTCAAGGTTTATTTTCGTAATTTTAATGTAACTTGGAAATTAATATGCTAACTGATTTCAAAATCGACACGAACATTTATTGTAGTACATGAAGGGCCTGGCTCGCAATGACCAGTCCAGATGTGACTGAATTATACACCAGCATATGTGCCCTGTTTCAACTCGACCGTTCGGCATTTGGTTGTGTGTTTGTTACGCAGTTTTGAACAAACACATTTACCGATTATTAAAGTGACTTCTTCTTATTGCCCGTGGAAAAATTCAGTTTGCGGGTTACGGAACGTTCTAACTCATCAATTTTTGTTTAGTGATTAGTAAAATATATTTTTGAAGTGAAAACTTGTATGGTCGCGGTTGACAAAACATGGATATAAACATTTGCTTTGCGTCACGCTTGAATCCGTAATGCATACTTCACAACATATATTGTTCTTATATATATATATATATATATATATATATATATATATATATATATATATATATATATATATATTATATATATATATACTGGAAGCGACTACTTCTAAACAGCTGATTTCGCACAATAGCTTCAATATCATTTCAATTGAGTTTATATTTATTGTTCTTGTTAATTTTAAAAATGTGTATTTTCCAAACTTGTGTAGTTAAATTATTTAATGCATATGACCTATACCAATTTTTGAATGCCAGAATCACAAATATTAAGGTCTATATTTATTATTATACTTAGACAGTATAACTGTCAAAAGTAGGGTTATAAACTGATTAATTATTAAAGTTTTCTTAATGATAATTATTAAAGTTATCTTAATAGCTTAAGATACTGAAGTTCATAATATGTGACAGTTTCAGTTAATTTTTAAATTGTGTACCTGTACATACGCGAAATTTAATTGGAAAATAATTTTCAGGAGTTGTCCTTTCCTGCATGCATCTAAATTTTTGTAAAAATAATTAAATCGCAATAATGAAAAAGTACACAGTTAGGCATTTCAAAAGAAGTATACTTCTGTCACCCAGTCCCGCACTGCCTAAGTTTTTTTTAATCTGGTATGGAAATTCCTAACATGAAGCCCGAACGATGTATGTGTACGAATTTCTACCATTCTCTTCTCTCTCAAGATGGCGGTTTCTCGTTTACATTAGAAAGTGGTCGCATTTTAGACAAACGCATTGACCAATTGTCTTGAAATTTAATTCGAAGGTATCTTGTACAAAGCCCAAAGGTATTTTGTACAAAGCTCAATTTTTTTTTTTTTTTTTTTGGTGTTTAACGTCCGACTATTTTTGGGCTAATGCAGACGATGGGATGATTTATAGCGTATGAAAATGCCAAGCCTCGCCGGGAATCGAATGCCTAGTACGCTATGCACTAGACCACCGAGGCGGCTCTTTACGCTTCAAGATGATGGCATCTAATTTAACGGTGACGAGTGCACGAGCTCCTACAAGTTCGTTTTTCTGTCACAGTGGCGGCAATCCAAATCTCTTAAATGAATCATAGTTTTTTTATCTTTGAAAATCTTATTATCATCATAAATATTTTCCATCATATACATTTTAAAAATACATTTAAATTATAAAGTGTAAATGGTGTGTATTCATTTTCATATTTTCTGTATAATTTTAAAATTAAAATGTTAGTTTATTCGGATCTTTATGGTGAGATTATTGTAAAGAATTGTAATATAAAAAAGCATCATAACATTGTACAGAAATTTATGATTTCATTATAACATTAACTATGATACCATGATAAATAAAAAAGTCATAATTTTTAATTTTAAAATACTTAAGTGAAACAAAATAAATATATTAATTTTCAAAAAATAATAAATTTTATGGCAAAATATTCACGAACATAAACACTCGAAAAACTATAATAACCAGAATAAAAATTACTATGATGGGTATAAGAAAATAAATAAGATCTTATAAAAAAGATCAACATAATTAATATATTAATAATTATAATTTCACCTAATACATTTATAGAATGAGGGCCAGCTATATTATCAGAACAAAAAAGAAATCATAGTAAAGATATAGAAGGTATAAATCTTAATATACCCCTATTAATAAAAAATCTACGTCTTTCTAATCGCTCATACATAATATTTGAAAGACAAAATAACCCCGGAGAATATAAACCATGATCCAATATCAAAAAATAAGAACCTCAAAAAGGTTAATTTATTATTCCCATTATTATTAATCTCATATGAGAAAATGAAGAATAAGCAATTACTGATTTTACATCTTTCTGAATAATACATTTTAATCTAATAAAAACACCACCACGTAAACCAACAGAAATTCAAAAATAAAATTAAAAAGCTTTCGTCATGACAGTGCCCCGACTATTAAGCTTTTAAATTTTAAATGTAAGTTCATTTTATACGATAGTTCTGTTATGCTTGTTTTCCTGATTGTAGTAGACAAACTAAGTCGTGCGGTATTTAGGTCATTTTTTAGAATTCCCATTATACCAAAATCCGTCGTGTGTAGTCATAGCAACCCACCCCTCCTCATAGCGCTCCCAATCCTTCCTGATCTCGACTACCCGACCGAACAGTATAAGATTTAAGTCGAAATTTTATCTCCAATCTTGACATGACAAATAAATGTATTTGTATAATGAGATAGGAAGACTGGTATGTTTAAAAAACGTTTATAATTTTGTTACGATTGGATTCAAACTCGGCATAATTGATTTTAGTATTAGCTGGAACAAGTTTACTACCCTGGGAAATATGTTCAACCTATTTAAATAGCGGTCCTTAATCTCATATAATCGCGGCACGCAGCTGTCTCGCTAGCGCGGCGGATGAAAATTTCCAGCAATATTTTTTTTTATTTATTTGACCGAGCGAAGCGTGGTTTCTATTTCAACTCTCCCGTTCGGCATTTGGTTTGTTACGCAGTTTTGGCAAAACGCATTGACCGATTACTTTGAAATTTTGTGCGAAAGTACTTTGCTTAAAGCCCGAACGAGTATTTGTAAGATTGTTTGTCGTTCAATTTTGTTTCAAGATGGCGGCCTCTGATTTACAATAACAGCTGTACACAGTTGTTTTTAAAAATTTGGTATGAAGGTAACTTGTATAAAGCCCGAAAGATGTATGTGTAATATCTTCTCCCATTCACTTCCATTTCAAGACGGCGTGTTCTGATTCAACTTTGAGTGTAGTTGCTGGTTATTTCCTGTGATACTGGCTGAATGGCAAAACTCATAATTTTGACCGCTTCGTGGCAAAAGAGCATAACATTTCCATTAAATTTGTTCCAGTAATTTTTTTGTACTGGTTATCGGTTAAATTGGCGGACAAAATTACGAGCGCTGTCGTGGAGCGCTCTATATTAATTAAGAATATACTGCAATGTCTAATGTTCTTTCAACTACCAGCAAATAACAGTTTATAAGATCTCTATATGTTCCTTCATCAATAGCTTTTAAAAATAAAACCGTAAAAAATTTAATGTTTTTATTTACTTTGTTACATTTTTTCTTATTATATATCGTTGCGAAGTACGTAAATATAAATGAATGTCCTTGAAGGTATTTTTTTAAGACTTTCAGGCAAGGACGAGGAGGCTAAACCACCGATCTGCTACGTCTGAGAATTTACGTCCCTCAAGATCGTAGGTTCGGAATTAAAGTTACTGCCGTAAGCTTTAATCTTTCCGTTAATGCTGATCTCTCGACTTAATCAGACTAACTATATTTCTTTGTTTTTTATAGTTTATATTCTATTTTTCTTGAAAAAAATTATTTTTTGCATAAAGTATTGACTGAAAGCCAAAAATAAACCAATAAGAAGTGCGATCGATCATTGTTGGGTGGTTTTTCTGCCGCCGTCGACCAATTCTGCATTAACTTATTCTTTCAAATGTAAAGTGTGCAGCTGTTTTGGGCCACTATTTTACGTTGTACAGAATGCTCTAAATATATTTCAAAAATATTAATTTGTGGTGAAGATGTCGGTAGTTTTTCCGGTAACTAAAAACCATTAATAATAATACTACAAATAATTAACACAGGTCAACTCGTAATATGGTTATTCAAGGCAAGAACAGAGCTCATTAAGTTAAATAAATATTCGTTCATATCCTCAGAAGGGCTCTGTTCTCTCTGCAACCTAAAAGAGGATGAAGATGTTCACTTCATAGCGAAGTGTCCGGTGCTGGCCACTATAAGAAAGCTACTTTTGGACATGCTAGACGGCAACAAATGGATATGTGTGAGCAGATATTGTAGAAGTGCTTGGCGTTACAGATATGATTTAATTAAGGAATTTTATTATTGAAAAAATTACAAAAAGAAAAAATAGATAACTATAAAATTTGATTGTAAAACGATTTTATAAAGACGAAAAACTTATAAGCAGTATGGCCAACTCCTCGGTCGGTCTAAGGACCATGAGAAATGTCTAAAAACTTTTTCTAGATATGTAAGTTTTCATGGAAAAAAATAAAGACTAATAATAATAAACATTGTGAAAAAAAATTGTTTTAAAATGGTTCGCCTTATGGTTCAGTCGAAGATGGTGGTTCGAAAATGGTAGCCATAATTGTCAACTTTGACAATATTAAAATGATCGATTATTGGCTTGGAAAAGATATTTATTAAAATACATCATAAAGTATAGCAAGAATATAAAACACTCCACGTTTGTGCTATGTGTCAAATTTTAATTATGTTTAGTGTAATTTTAATGTTCCAACGATATTTTCAGTGATCCAGAATGAAATTTATATGGAAATTAATATTTTAAATGGTAATTTTTTTGAGATTACTGTAATACAAGTAAAATCAGATTTAAAAAGTATGTATACATTCAAAAAAGATTGAATAGAACTTATAATTATAAAATGCTAATTTATGCTGATTTTGAGTGGAAATAGTGTAATTAAATAAAAAAAAGGTATAATAATAAACATTTATTATCTTTTTAAAATTCAAATGACCTCTATTTTTAAACTTTTAGAATGATTTTATTGCGTAATGAACATTTTCGAAGCTATTACAAAAATCGACTTTTGCTTCAAGTGTAAATGAAATTTGGCTAAAATTGCGAATGTTAGCGTACTTTGTGTGTTAAGGATTGCCAATATAGACAGCTTTTGAAGATGCTGGGTTTGAATCTTACCATGATGGCAGTCAAACCGCTTCATTGTGTTTCTAAATTTTGTATAATTTATAAAAAAACTGTTTAAAAATTTATAATTATCTTTACATTGTTTTTCACTCAATGATACTGAATGTCAAACAATGTAAATATTAATATTGAATTTCGCCTCTGAAATTTCAGATGTGTACGTTTTTGTCTTGGATCTAATATAAATATTGCGTACCTTAAGTTGTCTGCCTTTCTTTTGAAAAACTAATTGCGATATATAATTATGTTACAATAAATATACAGCCTAAATCAAAAACAAAAAAAATTAACAAAATAAGAATTGAGTTAGGCCTACTGCGAGATTAAATACATACAAATACACTTTAAACTAACATAAAATTTGGCTGAACATAAAACACAAAAAAACTTGGCTGATTAAAATTTATCAAAGCCAAAACCGTAACCTCAAATTAAAATTGAATAACTTAGTTATTTTTATTTAAATGTATTTAGTAACAAGAAAAAAAATTGTAATAAAGTAACATATTAAGGTTATTATCGCCAATATAAAAAAAAAAAAATTTGCTTCAGCATTTACATGCAGTAAAATTGGAACGATAAGTAAATAATTACAAAGCGGTAATTATCAGTGATCTCTGGTTGCGAATGCTTGAAATACAATAACGGAAATGATAGTGCTAACCACAATCCTATTCATCTAAAGTTATCCAGTAGGCTTTAACGCTTTGTGGGATGTTGTTCAATGAGGTTAAATATTTAGTTGTATATTTGAGATTTCGAAATACGAAGATAGAGTTTTCTAGTGAATTTTGCTTCTCAGAGACATTAGAAACATGTAGTGTGCACTTACTTTCCCTGCCAATGTATCTGTCAAGTTTTATTATTAACATACGTCATGTTTTTAGGGATGGTTGTGATATTGGATTTTACGTGATGCGAGTGCACAAATTTATATTGATTATAACAGTATATACTGCACGTTGCAAGTCTTATATTAAATTAATAATACTATATATTAAATTAATAAGGGCTATAATTAAAATTTCATGTGTTTCCGCCCGGGATCGAACCGGGAACATTGCGCGTGTGAGGCGCATGTGATAACAACTACACTACGGAAAATACGAAGAAGTTTAGCCGATGAAATGAATCGTTAGTTTAATTTTTGTAAAATATTGTTTAATGAAATTTCTACATATTATTTATAAATGTTGTGAAATTGGATTGTGGGGTTGTACTTTACAAAACAATTAAAAATAAAAATCATGTGTAGTGTTTTCGAATAAATTATCGTAATTAAAATAAAAAGGAAGAGAAAACATGATACATTATTTTTATTTTTGTTTCAATAACAGATTTTTTTAAATATATTTTTAGAACCTTTTCGAAATGCGCGTGCACGCACGCACATACACGCGCGCCCACGCACATACACACAAACACACGCACGCACGCACGCGCGCGCACTCACACACACACACACACTTCAATAATCCTTGTATAATTCCTAACAACACATGTTTTCAAGTACTTATTTGATTTGTGGTTAAGGAAAATAATATTGCCTGGAGAGTTCCACGTGACATTCCTACATCTGTCGACACACATTCGAAAATTGTTGGTGATATTTTTCAAAAGATGGTTTTATTGAGGTTTATATGTAGATAAACATGTAAACTAAATTATAAAAATCCTGAAGAACTATTTTTGTTTTAATACAAACTAAGTTTAAAAATTTGTCGAAATATTTCTAGTCTAACATATCACTTTAGTGGAGAGTCATACGTGAACTTTTGATGAAACCTCGCGGATCTATACAAACGTTATTTGAAAAAAAACTCATTATATATTGTTAATCAGCATCACTTTTAGATTCAAAGTGTACCTCCAGGTCTTTTCTTTCTTTCTTCTCAACACATTAGACAGACAATAATAATAGACAAATATAATAATGTGTTGTAATAATGTTTATAATAATAATGTTGTTATAATAATAATGTATTGAAATAATGTTCACTAAAGTGCGCGTATGTATGTGTTAGAGCGTTCCGTGACGGCAAAATGAATTTTCCCCCGTACAAAATATACACCCATACCCCGCGATAAGAAGTAATCACTTCAATACATTTCTTGCAGTACTTTAAATACATTCATTTATGGTGCAAGGTATGTCCTAATTTATAAATTTTGATTAAATTATTAAATGAAATTTGGCCAAACACATAATTTGAAAGATCGTACTGAGATTCCGTAGGCGTCTTGTTACAAGTATAAACTACTGATTAACAACAATACGTACGCTGACTTTCTTGTCATTTGTACTGCCGCGAAGCGAACTGTACCAGTTTTAGCTTACAATTTAAGTTTTTTCCTCGGCGAAAAACCTATAAGATTATCAAGATCAAGATAAAAAGATAGTTTTGTTGAGGTTTACATATAAATTAATTTATAAAAATCTTGAAAAGTCGTTTTTGTTTTTATACAAACTAGGTTTATAAATTGTTCCAGGTTTTTTTAGTCTAACATATCACGTTAGTGGAGAGTCATACTTGAACTTTTGAAGAAACCTCGCCGATCTGTACAAATTTTATTTGAAAAACTATATATTGTTAATCAGCATCACTTTTAATCTCAAAGTGTACCTCCAGGTCTTTTCTAGCTTTTATTCTCAACAAACTAGCATTTAGTCTTAATGTGTCCCACGTGTCTGTTGATTCGCCCTCACTTCAGTACTGAAAGTCTTGTTGTTCAGTTTTAACTCGAACAAATCTTATGATATACTCGTTCCAGAGGTTATGGTTGTTCCTATAGTAGCTTTTCTACATCTGCCTCTAAAGACAGAGGAAGGATGGTAGATTTATTGGGCTACTAAGCTGGTACCAGCAGGTCTGGGTAGGTGAACGGAGTGCTTACACCAAAACGTACATGGCATTTTGGCGTTTACACTGTTTTTCTTTAACACCAACATGACAACATCCACTCCGTTTACGCTGTTTAACGTTTTACAAAAGTCATTTTTATCCTTCGGCATCAAATACGTTTCAAAAGAAGTTCTTAAATCGTAAGATCAAACTGGTACAGTCCGCTTCGCGGCAGTACAGACGAAAAGAAAGTCAGCTTACTTATTCTTGGTAATAAGTAGTTTATACTTGTAACAAGATGCCTTCGGAATTTCAGTAAGTACATTCAAGTATGAGTCACTATTTCATTTAATAATTTAATCAAAATTTAGAAATTAGGACATACCTTAACCCATTTATGAAGTGATTACTTCTTATCGCGGTGTATGTTTTGCACGGGGGAAAAATTTAGTTTGCCGTCACGGAACACTCTACCATCACGGAACTCTCTAACACATCCATACAAGCACAATAGTAAATATTATTATTCAAACATTATTACGACTAAGTAATATTTTTTGTGTTTAGTGATTAATAAAATGTATTTTTTAAGTGAAAACTTGTATGGTCGCGGTTGACAAAACATGGGTATAAACATTTGCTTTCGCGTCACACTTGAATCCGTAATGCATACCTTACAGCATATATTGTTCTTGTACATATCTAGACTGAAGTGACCACTTCTGAACAGTTGATTTCGCACAATAGCTTCAATATCATTTCAATTGAGGTTATGTTTATTGTTCTTGTTAATTTTAAAAATGTGTATTTTCTAAATTTGTTTAGTTAAATTATTTAATGTATATGACCTATACAAATTTTCGAATGCCAGAATCACAAATATTATATTTATTATTATACTTAGACAGTATAACTATCAAAAGTAGGATTTTAAACTTATTAATTATTAAAAGTTTTTAATAATACTTAGTTTTAATAATATGTAATTTATTTACTTAGTTATTATTATTACTTAGTTTTAATAATATGTAGTTTTAATAATAATATTATTATTATAGTAATAACTTTTTGTCCCTTATATAGCATACTTTATATATAGCATAATAAAAAAACATACTTAGTCCCTTATATAGCATAATAACTAAGATACTCAAATTCATAGTCTGTGATAGTTTCAGTTAATTTTTAAGTTGTGTAACTGTACACACGCGATATTTAATTCGAAAATAATTTTCAAGAATTGTTCTTTCCTGCATGCATCTAAATTTTTATAAAAATAATTAAATCATAATAGCATAAAGTATAAGTCAGGCATGCCAAAAGAAGTATTCACTTCTGTCGGCCAGTCTCGCACTGCCTAAGTTTTTTTTATACTACAGTTTTTATAGTTATGCGCTTTATTTTTTACCATAAAATATAGGATGAAAATTAGACTGTTTAATCCTTCTATTTTCCTTAACGATTTAAAACTTTTTCAGAAATATCACTCTCAGCTTTTCAAATGAGGATTCGAGGGAAACATGACGGCTATTGATCACGTCTAAATACAAAGCTCTAGTAAGTGACCACTAATTTAAAGCTTGTCGTCTTGAGAAAGACGGTACAAAGGCAACGATAATCCGTTTACCTAAAACAAAATAACGGTTATGAACATCGCTCAAATACAATACTTTGTCAGCAGTGAAAGGAGATTAGTGACTATAAAGAAAATACAATACCGGATAGTTTACGTTGAAATTAGATGAAGGAATGTAAAATATTTCCTGTCTCAGGCCCTTTAGCCACTTTGTATGAGATATATTGATTATATGTATTGAAATGACAGAACCACGCTTCAGAAAGTTATTGGGTAGGACAAAATATACAATACGCCATATTACATGTTTTGCTTAGTTACATACTTTGCTTAGTTTTTTTGTCTGCCTGCAATTTTGTTATGGTTTTATTGATATTACAACTTTAAAATAGACGAGATTTTAAAATCAGATTTATTATATCCATTTTCAATGTTCTGTTTTACAGGTTTAGGAAAAACAAAGCCTATTTTTATAATTTTAAAAATAGCTGCTGTTTTACAATTTTAAAAGTAGTATATCTTGAAAACCGTTAACTGTATAAAGTATAAAAAGGAGACAACAATGTCATCTTTTTAATGAAAAATAAAATGTACTTTTGCGTTTCAAAATAAATCAAAGGATAATTGAATCATCAATAAATAACCAAAAATATAAAGCATAATAATTGTGTGTTCTCAAAAATTACTAGAGTTACGTTTTTAAAACCGGGGTACTCACCCATTGTTTCTAGAAAAGAAATATTATTTTGAAGTTTCAACAAAATCGTATACGACGTTCTCAAGTCTTCTTTTAAAATAAAATCTGATTTTAAATTTCTTCTTAAAATTTCTTGTTTAAAATATGAAGCCAGAATGAAAAATTCAACAGTTGCTCGTTCTTTATACGAATATTATAAAAAGAACGAAAAATCATTGATTAATCCTATGTAGTATTTACTTCAGTGTATATCAATTTGTATATGCGAGCGTGAGTGCATGTTTTCGGTAAGACTGAACTTATTAACCGATACTGATGAAATTTTACATTTAGACGTGGTCCACTCGTACATCTGAACTATTCGTTTTTAATACCTTTCCACAAAAAAGTTTGTAATACTATTGTTTTTTGCGAAAAAAACTATTAAAAATCAGATTTTCTCGAAACTGGCTCTAACTATGTCAATCAATTTTTTCTCAGTTCTATCTATTAGTACCCAAACAAAACGTATGGCTGGTTATATCCCTCAATATCCGGTTCGGTGGCTATAGACAAAACTGAAAATCGGTCTAGTTTCTGAAAACTGGTTTATCGGGCTTCGGTTGAATTTCTTTTAGTACGAAGATCCATGACACAAACTCACGAGTTCTGTAGCAAATTTGAAATAATCAAATTCAGTTTGTGATTTTTAAAAACCACACAAAAACCCTGACCGCAGATTTTTTTCGAAGTTGGTATACTTAACTGAATTGTAATTTTTGATAAACCAATTTGTCAAAACTTGATAAACCAATTTTTTGAAATTAGCCAGTAAACCAAACCAATTTTTTTCAACTTATCAGTAAGTTTTTAACTGGCTCTTTCGAAACAAATAACTTAATGTTATGAAGTTTGTGCAATGTTTTTTTAACTTTTGTTTGATTTTTTGCTTAGTTGTTGAATTATTAAAATGACTACGAGATAGACTGACGTAAACTATGCCTACTGGTAATGTCTAAAGATACAGAAGTAGGCCTACTGTACACGAGAGAAGAGTTCAGTATAAGCGTTATTGTACTGTTCTGAAATAGCGCCCGAAGTCAAGTCTAGAATTAAGAAGTGGACAATCTCCAACTGTGTCGGTCCTACTTGGAAGCCTGCCATGTCATGATGTTTCTTCTTTAATATTTTGAAATTAGACTTCCATGTTTCTAGAATTTGACGTAACGTAGGAATGATATTTTTCAAATTTCCGTTTTGAAATTAGCCACTGGAGGTGATATCAGAGTAAGATCCCAAACCCGGAATAATGAAGTGAGCTCGAAAGTGACCGCTAGAACCTTTCTCTCTCTCTCTCTCTCTCTCTCTCTCTCTCTCTCTCTCTCTCTCTCTCTCTCTCTCTCTCTCTCACACAGACACACACGAGTTTCAAAACGGTGATAATTTAAAATATCCGTAACGTTTTCGCCTTTAATAGTGTATTTTTGAAAATCTCATTTCACCATCGTAATAAGCGTTAAAAGCTGGCATAAATTAATATTTTTATTTTTTTTAAAACTCTTTGAAATAATGAAATTAAATTTTATAACGTTCATTTTCATTTTTACAGTGCAATTTAAAAATAACAATGAAACAGATGCTATTAAATGACAATTTTAATGCTGATTATGATAATTAAATAGGAATTTAAAAAAAATCAAATATAACCGAAATTACTTTTCGTAGTTCGCTTCCATCATGTCAGCGAAACAGCTGCGTGCCGCGTTTACTATTTTTATTGCATCAAGAATGAAAAAAATCAATATCAGTAATAATTTAGTAATAACAATTAAAAATGTTTCAGCTAATGTAGCGGTATCAGATCTGTATAAGTGACGAGTACCCGCAATAACTCTCATCTTCTCCTGTAACGGAAGTCATTTACTGCTCTGCTGGGGGCAACTCCCAACATCCACAAGTCGCCGTCACAAGGATGTCTTTATTTGCAAATTTCTGTTGGAAAGTGAGCTATTTCAGTGGCTGTATTCGTAAAACTCGGAATCTTTGAATGAACGCCTATTCTGACCTCAAGGTCATTTTTTGATTTTTTTTTTTTTGGTGTTTAACGTCTTTTGGCTATTGTGCACACTTAGGCTAATGCAACGATGGGATGATTTATAGCCTATGAAAATGCCAAGCCCTGGCCGGGAATCGAACCCGGGTCCTCAGGGCGAAAGCCCAGTGTGCTATCAAGTAGGCCACAGAGGTGGCTCAAGGTCACTTTTTGAAAGGCGTTTATATATATATATATATATATATATATATATATATATATATATAATAGGTTAGGCTTGTAATTTAATTCATGTTACGTCCTTACAAACTTATAAAAGAAAAAGGAAAAAGTTTCAATTAAATTAAACAGCTAAAAGGCAAAGAGAGCTGAAATTTGGCACACAGGTTTAGGCTATTTCAAAATGCACAAAGAAGAGATTTTCCAAAATTATAAACCTAATGGTTAAAAATGGGATACAAACTAATTTTATATTTTCTTTATATTTCCATATTTAAAATACGAACAAAGTTGTGAGTTATTACATAGGTTTATCTCAAACTTTAAAAGTGCACGAAGAAAGGTTTTCCAAAATTCTGCCTTTAAAGGGTTAAACATAATGTAATAATAAACTTTTTATTTTATCTCAATATCTGTATATCTACAAGACCTATGAGAGCTAAAATTTCATTTACAGTTTTATATTAAGTTTTGAAGGTGTACAAAAAATTATTTTCAAAAATTATCTACCCTAAAGAGTTAAAATGGAGTAAAAACCAGACAGTGCTATTTTATGATTTCTTCGTGTAATATCTCAGTTGTCTACAGTACATTTACTGCCACGGATTTTAGTGGTTATGAAGGTTTTTAAGCAGAAACGATGAAAAGTTATTTAGGAGGAAATATTACTATATTATACCAATAACAATAACTTTATTTTTAAAAACAAAACTTCTCTCTCAAACGTAGAAATTTAGAGTAAAACAAAAAGCATTAAATATTAAAAACAGAAAATGTTTAAGTTAATCTTAAAATTAATCAACTACAATTTTTATTCTCTGTGAAATACCGTATTAAAACACGAGGACACAGCTAGTATATATATGAATGACAAATTTTAACGACGTCAAAGTGATCTAGCGGTCAGGATAAGCGTTCATTTAAATCTTGATAAGCACTTCCCAACGCGAATTCGATATAAACCCAAAGGCAGTCAGGGTTTATTATTTTCCGATTCATTCCGTAACCGTTCTGTTCTTATCTTCCCAATTAACTATGCTGAGTTATATTGAAGGTAGGGTTATGCACACACGATCCAAATTTGGGTAAAATCAGATTGTGAGAAATGAAGTGGAATTTACAGTTTCTTTCAAGAGCTCCTGAACTGCAACCATACGTTTTGTTCGGATTTCTACGAACTACATTTTCTTAAAATAATGAAAAGCGTTATAATGTTTTCGAATAAAAGTTTTATTTTAAAGTTTTATGATAACAAATAGCTTCAAAAACTATGTTTATGGGAATGTTAAAGATTAGTTCTAGTTATAAGCAAACCCAGATTTACAAAGTTTCATCAAAACCGTTCAACTAGTTTAACCTCCATGGATGAGCATAGGTACTCAGACAGACACATGTCTGTAAAAGCTAGTTGCTTTTTTTTAATCATGGGTCTTGAAACGCTCTACTAAAATTTAAAGACCAATTTCTGAAAATCATCTCACTTTCTTTATACTTCTTATTGTAAAGATGTATATACCATAAAATTTACTTCATATGATGTTCAAACATTTTCTAGCAACAACTATTTTTGTATAATAATAGTTTATATTTATATTTTAATATATTAATACGATTATGCTTACTTTTTATCGCTTAAGTACAAAAAAACATATAGATATAAAAAAGGTTTTCTATCAAAACCACCTCATTAGATTTTTACCTCATCAAATTTTCCTTATGCATATATAAATTTATTGAGTGTTATATATTTTGTGTTGGAAATTATTGGTTTTTAAGCCCCTATAAAATATTTTTTTATTTTGAGGAAGTTTGGGCGATGTTCTAGCTCCATTTATTTGTATATAAATTAAGTGCAATTACTTTTTATCAATTTTACTATCAATGAAGTTAGAATGTTTTGACTTTATTGGAAACAAATTTCATGATTTTAAACCCTTTCGGTAATTAACATATGTGGACATTAAAATTAAGTATTTAAGCACTGTTTTCAACTCATATTACCATTTAAAAATTTGCCTTTTTTTCTTTCTCAAATGTCACTCCCAATAGCAAAGAACATGTTGGAACATTATTTGTCGACAGTAATGCACGTTTTACAACATCCTCTCAGATACCAATATATTTTCCTTAAACACCCTCCCCCTCCCGGGATTCTAACGACCTCGATTTCCTTGGCGCGGGGAGAAGAAGGAGGGGGGATGACCAAGACCATCGATCGGCGTTTTATTTCCTGCAACATTTTAAAGTTGTTCATAAAAACTCATCCAAATCTACTAGACAATCTGACCAGCCGTTATTTTTCATTTCCATTAAGTGTAATTATTGTATAAGCCAATAATTGTCGTAATTCATTTAAGGAAAGTAATAAGCGAACTTGGAAGTAATTAGCTCGCGAGATGGATCATGTGCATTAATATAGACATTTTTGTGAACATCATATTAAGTAAATTCTATGATATTTACATCTTAACAATAAGAGGTATGAAGAAAATCAGATGACTGAGAAATCGGTTTTTAAATTTTAATAAATCTATTCGTTGCAAGTCCCATGTTAAAAGAAATAGCTTTTACTTTTACCTACGGTAAACTAAGACTTTAAAATACTTTGCTGAAATCATACGATACATAAAAGGATCGTACTTCATAAGTTTATCAATATTTATTGGTTGTCAATCTGCTTGTTCTTTTTACGACAAAAATATCCGTGTTCTTTATAACTCAACTAAATTTTCCTTTTCAGGGATTAAATTTCGTCTTTTTCATGTCTAAATTTCCTGTTTTACACCACAAACGTTTTTCTTTAAATGACTAAATTTTTCACTTTTACATGTCTAAATGTCTTTTTTTGTATGACTAAATAATGCATTTACATATTTTCAGTAACTATCTTTTTCAAATTAATGTGTCCAAATGTCTTTTTATATCCTATAAATTAATTTCTTCTTTTTTCATAAGAATTTCATCTTTTTGTCTGTTATATCATTAGACGAAAAAGAACAAAATACAAAACTTTTAACTTGATATTTGTTTAAAAGAATACTATTTTTGTTAAAAAGTCTTCATAAAAAAATTATTTGGTGCGATTCTTAAACGGTTGTAACGGGATTTTCGGTGATCGGTGTTTATACTTAACGGGTACTGTTCTTTTTCGATCGTCCGAGAAATATGAACCCGATTTTTTAAAGTTATAATCTAAATATAGACTCATAAATTTAAGTTACTTCAGATTCCTGAACACAAAGGTAGGCCTATTAAAGAACCCAACCTATCGACATTGCCTAATTTCTGTGCAAGTGAGTGATGTTCGAACTTAAATCCGAAAGTTTCCTTGGCCGTTTTCCCCTTTTATAAAGTGTACTGTTCCTAAATGAATTCAATTTTAGTATGCTTTAAAAATTCCTTAAAACTAGTCTAATCTACCTTAAAGGAAAACAAAGCTATTTTAGGCGAAACAGTTAATCTAGGTGAAATAAAATCTACTAATTTATAAACAAGTTATGACCAAACATAAGAACTAAGTAGGATCAGCCTGATACACCTCACTTACTCATTTAACGAATCCGATTGTCTGTCTTTATTATTGGTTTGACATAATTTTCAACTCTGACAGGACAGACGGAAACGTAGAATTAGGTAACAGGCAGCGCATTAGCTGCAAGAACAATTAAACAAGAGTCAGTGTACTCCACTGGAGGTATATTAAGTAACAGGCAACTTAATATTGCAAGCGCTATTTTAAATTGTTTTACGGGGCGCTGACAGACAAACGGAAACGTAGGGTTAGGAAACAGGCAGCGTATTACGGTGCAAGAACAATTAAACAAGATTCAGTTTGCACTGCAGGTATTTATTAACAGACACCTTAAAGTCGTAAGCGCTATTCTAAATTATTTATGCTGCGCTGACAGACATACCGAAACGTACATATGGATACGTAAAATTACCTAACAAACACCTTAACTTCGTAAGCGCTTTTCTAAATTGTTTTATGCTGCGTTGACAGACATACGGAAACGTAAAATTACCTAACAAACACCTTAACTTCGTAAGCGCTTTTCTAAATTGTTTTATGCTGCGTTGACAGACATACGGAAACGTAAAATTACCTAACAAACACCTTAACTTCGTAAGCGCTTTTCTAAATTGTTTTATGCTGCGTTGACAGACATACGGAAACGTAAAATTACCTAACAAACACCTTAACTTCGTAAGCGTTTTCTAAATTGTTTTATGCTGCTTTGGCAGACATACGGAAACGTAAAATTACCTAACAAACACCTTAACTTCGTAAGCGCTTTTCTAAATTGTTTTATGCTGCTTTGACAGACATACGGAAACGTAAAATTAGCTAACAAACACCTTAACTTCGTAAGCGCTTTTCTAAATTGTTTTATGCTGCGTTGACAGACATACGGAAACGTAAAATTACCTAACAAACACCTTAACTTCGTAAGCGTTTTCTAAATTGTTTTATGCTGCTTTGGCAGACATACGGAAACGTAAAATTACCTAACAAACACCTTAACTTCGTAAGCGCTTTTCTAAATTGTTTTATGCTGCTTTGACAGACATACGGAAACGTAAAATTAGCTAACAAACACCTTAACTTTGTAAGCGCTTTTCTAAATTGTTTTATGCTGCGTTGACAGACATACGGAAACGTAAAATTAGCTAACAAACACCTTAACTTCGTAAGCGCTTTTCTAAATTGTTTTATGCTGCTTTGACAGACATACGGAAATGCGTTGACAGACATAATTAGCTAACCTTAATGTCGTAAGCGCTGTTCAAAATGTTTATATGCTTCTTATACTAACAGACAAACGAAAACATATGAATAAAAAACAGGCAATGTATTTTGTTGCAGAACAATGACCAAGAGATTCAATATTACAGGAGGAGGTATTATATTAGGTAACATACTAATAAACATAAATATCACAAGTGGTATGCGAACAATATTTCATGTAATGTTAATTCAGTACTACAACTGAGTCATTATACAACATCCTACCGCATTGTATTCTTCCTTCCTAACACTCCTTACAACATTCCTTGATGTTCTTCTGTAGTTCTCCTTACAACTTGATTCGATCGCTGTGCCGCACTACATTGACCCTTTATTCTCAAACGATCGTTGAGAAAGAGTGTTTTCTTTCAAGTTGAACGTTTGAAGCGTTGAGCTAATTGACCTGCGACTAATGATGGGAGGTGTTTTGCAAATCTGTGATTCAGTCAGTGATGTTTCAAAGTTCAAACTATGATTGATCCAACTAGACCAACAGATCTTATAACTGTGATTTCACTGACTGATTTGTGGCACCCTCTAACGGCAAGGAAGAACAATAAATAATGTACAGTTAGTATGTTTGTGATTTAGACTGATTCTGTCACGTTGCACATTCACATTATGATCTGTGTAGTGCTTACAAGTTGAGATCACGTGTGCCACATTGTACACATTACTGATTCTACATTATATTAAAGATAGGCGCCAGTTTATCTTTACATATTTTAAATTCTTTTTATAAGCGTGACTGATCGTTATGCCCCACATACAATTACCAACGGCTTTGTGCAATATTTGTACACGGTGATACATACATGAATAAAAAAATCCTTCTAAAATAAAATTTTAGAAAAATAATTTTCCCTTTATTTTTCCCTTAAAGAAAGACATATTTTGAGGAATGCTATTTTTAAGGAAACACTAGTTTTTAAAGGAAATTAAAAAATTCGTGTTATTTAAGGTTAATAATTTTTGTGTTTAATCCACTATGGTAGTTATTTTATACAACTTTAATTTCTTTCACTATTACTAGCTTTAAAAACATCAATTTTGGTTGATTTTTTAAAATTGTGGTCTAAACATTTGTTCAAGCAAAAATAATACGAGGAATTAGATAAAATACATTTTTAGATAGTGAATGTGAAGTGTGATACATTTAGTCACATTTCACTTTGTAGGTAGTACCTCATACGTACAGCTAGTGACAATAAAGTCACTATAAATCACATGTTAAAATCACATATATTTCGTAGTAGCAATCACAGTTCGTACTGTGAATGTAGAATCACATTACCACCAGGGACCCGGTTATGGACCGCTTATAAGACCCGCTGAGTACGTTAGGGAGAATCTGTCAAATAGACGTTTGATCTCCTCGTACCCTGGCAAAACTTTCTCTTTGGCAAACCTGGAAGTTTTTACCGAATCACGTGGTACACAACATGTGTAGTGCGACAAAGGACTTGAGTCACTGTTTACTTAGCCGACGTAAACAGCAACATCGGCGTCGCATAATCTGACAGTTTATTTAAACCTACAAGCTAGGAGACTTCGTATTGTTCTACTTCGTTTTGTGTTTATGTAAAAGAAAGTACAAAAAATAGCTAAACCCTTTTACAGAACAAGATGATTGGGTCTTGTTTTAACTATGTGTATACGTTTAATTGAAGTTCAATTGGTTAAGCTTTTCAAGAGATATAAATTATTTCTTAAAACAAAAACAATGGTGGAGAACTGGTAAATAAGCGTTAGCGGGCATATGATTGTGTGTGTGTGTTGTGTGTGTGTGTGTGTGTGTGTGTGTGTGTGTGTGTGTGTGTGTGTGTGTGTGTGTGTGTGTGTGTGTGTGTGTGTGTGTGTGTGTGTGTGTGTGTGTGTGTGTGTGTGTGTGTGTGTGTGTGTGTGTGTGTGTGTATGTGTGTTGCGACTACTCGGACTTCACACAAGCCTTTATGCGTTCCATCTGAGTCGACGAGAAAATCTCTCCGTTGTCATACTATTGCACAACTTTGATCGATTTAATTTTCTTAGTAATAAGAAACATAAATACCTTGATTAACTAATTTCGTTAAATTTCGAAAATGTATTCTGCTCTTTTTTGTTCATTTATAATTTTATAAAATAACTCTTTCTTCCCGGGGTGTGTCATTTGAAAAGGACCTTTAATAACCTGAATGTCTAATCTATTTATTATGATGTTACATTTGATACCAACTTTTCTACATTCCATAACTTTGCTATAATTTTAAATTACTGAATGCGCTATTTTCGGTAATGTAATAAATTTCTAAATAAACATAAACAAATATAAAATACCAAATTACACACCGGACATTTTTACTTTCCCAAAACGTTCCCATTTCAAATTCCTAACAACTGACAGACGAAGTTTTCGATTGAAGTAAAATTTGCAATAATTTCGATTAAAAATTTTTTATGACAGATTTAATTACCTTCGGTGAATAACTAATACGTAATATTTGTACCATTAGAAACCAAAGCCAATCGGTCTTATGTCTTATTATTTGTAATACTTACACTCCTGTCCACCAATTTAAAGGAATCATTGTAGTCACTATTAAAAACAAACACAATAATACAATCACTGTTATATTTTCACGTGCACTTTTATACAATAATAGGTTCTTATTTGACAATTTCAAACATTTGTCATTTTCTATCACCAGACTTTTTAAACAATTACAAACTATAAAATAGAAAAAAAACTACTGTAATAATTAAAATATCTAAACTGTTACAAATATTTCGCTAACTTAATGTCACAAGAACTGCCAATCTTAAAGTCAATGTTAAAAACTATATTACAATCTCTGTCCAAAACTTAACTAAACTAAGTTACACAATTCTTTTCAAACCCTACTTATCTCTAAATACACATAACTATGAGCCTTCTAGAATTAGGCCTATATTTACTTAGTTTGATTAATAATTTTAAAAATAAATTTTTTATCTCTTAGGAAGTTTTGAAACTGGCCGTTTGCAGTGAGTGCGTTCGTACGAGCGTGTGTGCGCATGCGCTCACGTGCGTGAGTGTGTTTGTGTGTGTGCGCGAGCGTGTGTTTGAAACTAACATAGTGTAGGAACGTTTAAAGTATTCAATCTTGTTTAAACTTGACAAGCTTAACTAGATATAGAAAGGGGGTTTTCAGGGTAAGCGCTTGTTTGTTTGTCTGTTCCCTCATTACGCTGAACCCATTGCGCAGAATTAATACGATTTTCGGTTCGTTAGGTAATACAGCCAACATTTTTATTGAGGTATTTCCGCCATTTTGAAACCGCTAAAGTAGGTTACATCGTTAGACCTTAAATAATTAGATTACAAGATGCAAAATACGATACAATATGATATACTAGCCTTTTACCTGTGCGTCGTTTCGATATTTCAAAAAAAATATAGATTCCAGTTGATTAATTTGTGTGTTGACTTATAAATTTTGTTTTAATCTAAACTACAGTAAGGTTATAACTCGTAAAATTATAACATTTTAAACTAAATCATGAATTTCGAGTGCTCAACATTTTGTTTGAAATAGACGCTTGAAAGATTAAGCCTATTTATGAAACCTAAAGTCTACTAAATATTGTATTTAACAAATATAAAGGTAATTGAAATCTGTTAAGCAGTGATCCAGTGAAAAGCGGGAAAATTAGGCATTTTAACATAACAAACAAATAAATCATGCATTTTGAGTGTCCGTCATTTCGTTGCGAATAAATATATTATAGTTTGATATCTCCTAAATCCTCATTTAAACTCCATACAATAAACAGCAAAATGTTCCATTGAAATGCGTGCATCCATTTTCCCGTGAAAATCAGACAAAGAGTACAAAAGAAAAATTGCCAATGTTCTAGAAAGAAAACTTTTTAAACCACTTTAAAGATGGTTTTTTTAAAAAAACCTAGTCTTATTGCATAATTAGAGCACAAGGGGAACCACCATGCGGAATTTGAACTCTGTAGGCTTTCTAGTTTTTCAGATACATTGAACAGGCAGGCAGTAAATTTATTGAAAACGTTTTTATATAATTTGTGATATTTCGCAGGGAAAATGTTCAACAGTTTGAATATACGTTTTCACCGTGTTACAGACAAAACTAAAAAAAATCCCTAAGAAAAAGGAAAACCTGAAATAAATCTCAACAATTTTTCCAACTAACGGTTCCCTTATACGATCGTGTTAAAGTAATGAAAGGTTGTTCATAAATCTATGACAAATTTAATGGAGAAAAATGGTTTTAAGTCTTATGGGAGATTATGGAAGATAATTTATGTGTTGCCCGACATATACAAACGAGCCGCACACATTCCGTGCATATATTCGAGTCCCTTACAATCTGAAAGTAAATATATGTTAACTTTTGTTCTAATGTTTGTAGCGTGCGCTTAACAGAATTATGAAAGTTATTATTATTCTTTGAATGTGTTTACGTTTAGCAAAAATAGTATAGCTAGACCTACACATACAAACGCTTACGGGAATGTATGTAGAAAGGCTCTACATATCAATCTGAATTTTAAAAGTTAGGTATTTTATGTCATTATAACAAGTAATAATTTTGCTCAATTATAATGGACAATTTAATAAAATGATTTATATTTAGGTTTACACTAATTTAGCACGATGATTTTAACTAGGTCATTTAAATATTAGTTATATAATTAATATTTTGCAAAATAATTAGTGTTTTCAGAGAGATAAATATTTTAAGTAGATTATTAAAATTAGCCGAATGATACTGTGTCTTAACGTAATAAATACTTTGCTAGATTTATTTCTTAGCATAAAATATATAGCTAGATAATTAATATTTATTAGGTGACTATAACACAAGTAGTTCTAAGAACAGTAGACCTCGCAGTATATCATATGTATTATTTCTCGCGTCAACATCCCTTTTTTCTCAGCACATACTATTCGTACAGGCATAAATGATATATATGTTTAGAAAGATTTAACAACCGGCTTCTGACATTGCAAAACGATTTTGCGCTACAACTTACTTTTTGTGGAAAATTTTAACATAAAAATACTTTTAACCGTCATAGGAAAAATAAAAATCATGGACACGCAGCTCGCATGCGCATGCGCGGTATCACAATCAGACAATATTTTGTACATTTTACGAAGCTAACTTATTAATCACGAATAGACAATCCTATTACAAATGCCATTTTTTGCATAACATGTTTATAACATTTTCAATATTACTTAAAAGTCATTAAACTTGTGGCCCTACTAACAGTCCCCTATCCCTGCCCGTCGTACATGCCGAGACAAGCATTTTGAATACCAAACACGTGTTTTGGAAACTGTTTTTACACAAATGTTTTTGTGATTTCTCCTTTAATCGTGCATTTATCCATTGGTAATCGATTTATTTTTTAAAAACATGTTTTCCTTTCCTTCCAACTACCGCCTTCACCCCAACGACTACTCTTATTTAAAAGGCTGTGTTACTTAAAACTGTCGTTGTGCGAAAATTTGCACGGGCCCTCTGATAACTAATTATTTAGCAAGATAATAATTACGAACAATTAGATTAGAAGATTAGAACAATTAGAAGATTAGTATTAACTAAGATGTAGTACTTACCTGTAAACGTAATATTTGGTAAGATTATTAGGAATTAGCAAGACGATTATTACTAACCATACAATTAGTACTTAGCCTGGACGTTAATATTTAGAAACATACTTAGTGTTAGCGTTAAAATTAGAATTGTGAAAGGTGATTTTATTAGACATAAGTTACATAAAAAGCCTGTATATAATATAAAGAAATATTTAATAAAATTTTACCAAGGCAGAATATCTACAGGAGATATGATTGCAGGTGTGTCAATTTTGTTCAACAAGCGCCCTAATTTAATAACACTATCTGCAATGTACGGGCATAGACACGGTTATATTGAATAAAATTGTATATGTTTTTGTATTATTGTATTTATTATATTGTAAAATAATAAACTAATTTTATTATCCCGTTGTGTGTTTTAAATATAACCAATTTTTTGCAGTAACTTTCATTCTACATTATTATTTTGCGGCTTATTTTAATGAAGTTACTATTGATTATACTTTCTTACTATATTAATTACCAATATAAAAATTTATAATGATCGTGAACAAACAGATTACTGATTTATTATGTAATCATTAATTCATTAATAATGAACATAAGTAATTTAGTAAATTAAGAATTATTAAATATTTTTATTATTAAATATTTAGTTTAATATCTAACATGCGAATTAGTATTTAGCAAAATGATTATTATTTAGCATGCAGATTAGTATTTAGCAAAATGGTTAGTATTTAGCATGCAGATTAGTATGTAGCAAGATGGTTATTATTTAACATGCAGATTAGTATTTAGCAATATGGTTAGTATTTAGCATGCAGGTTAGTATTTAGCAAGATGGTTAGTATTTAACATGCAAATTAGTATTTTGCAAGGTGGTTAGTATTTAGCATGCAGATTAGTATCTAGCAAGATGGTTAGTATTTAGCATGCAAATTAGTATTTTGCAAGGTGGTTAGTATTTAGCATGCAGTTTAGTATTTAGCAAGATAGTTGGTATTTAACATGCAGATTAGTATTTAGCAAGGTGGTTAGTATTTAACATGCAGATTAGTATTTTGCAAGATGGTTAGTATTTAGCATGCAGATTAGTATTTAGCAAGATAGTTAGTATTTAGCAGGATTGACAGGATGATAATTGACTAAAAAATTAATACATTGCTAAATAATAATATGTATTTAGGTAAATAAATAGTTCGCAATAAGTATGATAATAAAATTAACTTAAAATATTTGTATTTTGCTAGATCATAATTAATTAGCTCATGTGTTAATACCTCACTAGATGATAAATATTTTGATTATATGATTCACATTTTGCTATATCATCATAATTTAGTGATTTGCTTAATATTTTACTTGACCGTTAATATTTCCTTATACTTTTAATATTTCATTGTATTATTAGAATTTTGGTAAATAATCAATATTATAATAAATTGAATATGGTAAATTTATGGTAAATAAATATCTGCAATTAAACACTGAATTATTTCAATACATAATTTTAAAACACTAATAAATTTTAGTATTTGAAATTTACTATTGGCTATGGTTGGTTACATTTGGATCCAATTTTTTAGCTAGGCCAATCCATTTGCTACTGCAGTGGTGCTGAACTCTCCACCTCCCAGCCCCCTGTATATATTAGTATAATCCAAACATTTGCATAAATCCGAATCCATTCAGACAAAGTGGACCTTTTTTGCATAAAGACGTGAAATATTTTTCTGTATTAAATCAATTATTTAATTTTTTGTTCAAAAACAGTAGTTTTAAATTTAATTTAATGAACGTTTATTCATTATTTTACAGCATGTAACTAATCTCTTATCATGCCACTTCCTATAGATTAGTAGAGTCTTTTCTTACAATCTTTCAACTTAAGTTAAGGAAAATAATAACGTTTGAAAAAAGTTTGTATTCATAAAGAATCCTCCGCAATCATGTGTAATTTTACCACATTTACATTTGAATAATTTATTTCAAACATGTCGGTTTCAATATAACAACAAAAAATACCAACTTCGTAAAACTAATTATTAACTACCCAATAATGACCGACGGAGGTTTAAAAGCGATTTTTGAAAAAAATATATATATATTTGCGAAAACATATGTCGCAGATATTTAAATCTCGTTAGATATAACAATAAAACACTACCGTTATCTTTGAAACCCTAGAAGATTTCCTACATTCTTTATAGAATTGTGTTTAGTATGAAACAATGTCAAATTCACAATTGAAAAAAGTAAATTCCAAGAAGGCAGCGAAAAAGTACCAATTGAATACAAATTTAGTAATGCCAACCAGCACACAACAATGAGCAGTGTTGGTTTCGTAATAAAATTGATTTCGTAATAAAATGAAAAAGGATGGAGTATTTTTAAAACTCTTACTCTTTCAAATAAAAAGTTTTAAAATTACTTAACACCCAAACAATTAAAAAGAAAGTTTCTACAAATTTCTAAAATAGGTTTTTGTAAAAACAAACAGAAAAACTTAACCAAGTCTAGGAACTTCAGACTTGTAGTGAGAACAACTTAGATGATAGATACTATTTTATCAAAACGTCGGAACAATATTTATTCTTCTTCTAGAAGAATTGTTTCTAACAATTGTGTCGAACGGAGATATACTCCGGTTTTCAATTTTATATATATATATATATATATATATATATATATATATATATATATTATAATTATATATTTATATGTAAATATATATATATATATATATATATATATATATATATATATTTCAGCGAAAAACCAATATTTTTTTTTGAAGGCGAAGAACACATAGAGAGCTATTATCGCCTCCCTAAATGTAAGTGTGAGTGTAAAGTGTTAAAGTCAAGTGTAGTGTTGTAAGTGTATGTGTTTTAAGACTCGGGTACCCTGAGGACGTCTAAATCCTCTCAATTAGTGCTGCTTGTCAGCACCCCCTGCAGGGAAACAAACAATAAGGTTATCATCACTGATATATATATATATATATATATATATATGATATATATATATATTTATATAATATGTTTATATATATATATATATATATATATATATATATATATAATTGAAAACCGGAGTTTGACACAATTGTTTCTTGAAGAAAAATATTGCTCTGACGTTTTGACGTAGTTATATATATATATATATATATATATATATATATTATCGTATATATATATATATTATCGTCTATACTTGAACCGATGAAGAAGAGATCAGTATTAATGACAAAAAAACATTGACGGCAGTAACAGTTTTGAACCTACGACCGTGAAGTGCGGTAGTTTGTTGACTCATCTAACTGACCGGTACTTTCTTTATTCATCACAGAATCGCTTACACCGAGATATAAACACATATTGACAGTGCGTCAATAAAATCAACAATAATTTCGTAATACCAATGAATGTAAAGGTACTAGAATGATAACCCTTATGAGAGATATGCGAGCGCTCGCTACTAATGGCATCCTGCGACATAATGTTCAACTATAGTTAAATAGGTAATTGTACTGTCTATTTTATTAAACGTTTTCATCCCTTGTCCTTGCTTGAAGCGTTCGTTGTGACAGATATTTGAATTACTTGAACTTACTTCTAATATCGAGCATACATTTTATAATGGTGGCTGTATTTATAGTACGTTTACTGTATATTCAATAGTAATACATAAATAATGTAACAATGTTGTAAATAATTAATTATGAATTCCTACTCGTTCGTTACGTATCATCATATATAATATTTCTCGTGTCAACATCCCTTTTTCTCAGGACATACTATTCGTACAGGCATAAATGAGGTATCTAATGAAAGATTTTTTAACCGGCTTCTGACATTGCAAAATGATTTTGCGCTTAAACTTACTGTTTGTGGAAAATTTTAACATAAAAAGACACTTAACTGTCATAAGCAAAACGGCATCACGGATGAACAACTCTCATTCGCATGAGCGGCATCACAAATCAGACAATATTTTGTATATTTTACGAAGCTAACTTATTAATCACAAATAGATAATCCAATTACAAATGCCACTTTTTTGCATAACGTGTTTAAAACAATTTCAGTATTTACTTAAAAAGTCTTTAAACTTATAGGTTATGTGGCCCTAAAAACCTACTGACATCCCCTATTCCCTTCGTACAAGCTGGGATAAACATTACGAATACCAAACACATATTTTTACACAATATATATTTGTGATTTCTCCTTCCATCGTGCAATCATGCATTGATAATCGATTTACTTTTTAAACATGTTTTCCCTTCCTTTCGAATAACGCCCTTACCCCAACGACTACTCTTATTCAAAAGGCTGTACTTAAAACTGTCATAGTGCGAAATTTCGCACTGGCTCCTCCCTGGTTTTCAAAAATGTGTGAGAAGAAATTATGGTTAAGGGATTTAATGCTATTAAGATTATAAATTATTGTGCAAAATCCTTTGTGTGTGTAATTAGATTACTTATAGCAGCTAGGCATATTAGGATTTGTTAAGCCTAATATAGGCTACCTATGTATTTAATATAAGGCCTCCGTGCAAGGTAGAGTAGCAAAACACAGTGCAGTGTACATTCGTAGTACACTGACAAAGAGACAACTGACTGCACTCCACGCACGAACGATCCCACTAATTTGAATTCAAAGTGAACCAGCAATTGAAAATATTCTTGTAGGTAATTAAAACAAATTTATAAATTTCTTAAAATTTAATACCGAAAGTTGTTTTAGAATTTTATATTTGAAAATAAAGCAGAAAGTGATATTTTAGTTAAACAGAAAAAAATCGCACCACAAATTTCACATTTAAAAAAAAACAATAAAAAATAATAAAAAATAAAAATCTTATTTAATTTAGATTTCAGCACTGATTGCGACTATCAGATCAGATTTTTTATAAAATATATAGGCTATTATCTTTTATTTGAGATTTGAAATAACCGCCAAAATATTTTGCTTAATTAAGAACGTATCTGATTATTAGAATCGAATTTAGTGCAAAGTGTGAACGAAATTGGCATAAATTAGCATATTAAACTTTCAAATAACATAATTTGAAGCACCCTGCTATAACTATGATACCGATTGAAGAATTTTTTCCTCGAAAAATATTTCTCTTACACTATTATGAAAGCCATCTTAATCGGCGTTACATTCTGCATGTTTTGTTAGCGCTTTAAATTTTGAAGTTACATTGAAAATATTGAAATAAACCATGATCGATGTTAGGTTCATTTTAATAGTTTCTATAGAATTTGAAAATTCAAATTCCTAATATATGATATCCAACCGCATATATGCAGATTTTTACGGTGATTACGATGGTGAAATCAGATTTTAAAAAAATAAATAAAACAAAACAGTTATGAATTTTTTATTTTTGTAATGGTCGCCAAATTTTTAAAGTGTTGAACGGGTTTTGTTGGATAACGAAGTTGTTCAGTATATTATAGTAATACATTTTTGCGCCAAGTTTCCATTAAATCGGACCGAAAGTACTTACACCTGAGCTCGCGCACACGCACATACACATAGATGAGGAAAGACACACACACACACACACACACACACACACACACACACACACTTTGATGCAGATTACCTTGGTGAAATCAGACTAACGTCGTAGGACTACATCTACAATACAGTAGGTATGCTACATAGAACCATAAGCACGTAGTTGTCTCGCTGAAAAAATATCACAATAATTTGTTATTTTAAATGTGTTTGAAAATCTGAGTTATTTTCGCATCTCAATATATAAAAGTCGTGACTCACTGCTCATAATCAACGTGCAGGCAAAACTACTGCAGCTAGAGACTTGAAATTTCCAGAGTTCCTTTTTACTCCTATATAGGGGTGTACTATAAACCAATTTACAATATTCAATCCCTAAATTGGTAAAGGAGAGGTGAAACAGTTTTTGTTGGAAAATATGTTTTAGTTCGATCTTATTGGAACTTAATATAATTACTTTAAAACCCAAGTAATGAAATAAATTTTTCAGCATTTTCCAAAAAGTCATCTCCTAAAGGGATTAAAAGAGGGTAGAAAATGCGTAAAAAAAGTAAAAAATTTAGCACCAGAAAATATTTTTCGATGGGATTTTCTTGATAAATAGGCTACTTTGAAACTCAAATAATGAATGAAACACATATTTCACCATTTTTTTCGAATTTAACCCCTAAAGTGGTAAAAATTATAAAAAATAGATGTTTGCATTTGAAAAGAAAACATCTGATTTTCATGAACTTAAAAAAGTTTTCTAAAACAATAATTATGAAACACGTATTTTTCACAATTCATCTCTTAAAGTTGTAAAATATTGGTAAATTTTCTCCTGACTGACAGCATTAACATACAGCCTTAACTGTTATAGCTAGAGACTTGAAATTTTGAGATACCTTCATAATATTATGTGCGTATGCACTAAGAATGTTTAAAATTTCAGCCCCTAAAAGGGTAAAAATGGGTACAAATATTTTTACTAGAAACGTATGTTTATGATCAGATTTTCTCGAAGCCTAATATAAAAATTCTAAAGCACAAAATAATAAAACACATGTTTCAGCATTTTCTAAAATTCATCATTTTAAAGGAGCGAAAAGGAGGTAATAAGAAAAAAAGGAGTATATAAAATTTTGCATTGAAAAAAATATTTTGTTAATCGAATTTTCTTAAAACATTAAAACAAAAGAAATAGTGAAATGAATTTCAACATTTTCCTGAATCACTCAAAGGAGAAGAAAGGAGGCATGAAATATTACAAAGGTAAAATTATTTATTAGTCATATTTTCTTGCAACGTAACAATCATACCGTACTCTAAACCGCAAATAATGAAACATGTATTTCAGCATCTTCCAAAATTCATCGCAATTAAATTTTATTAGGAAAATTTAAAGATCTAATAAACGCATATTTGAATGCTAATTTTGATAGTGGAATTATAATTTCAAAAATATGTAAGATGAGCAGTTATTTTTGGAAATTAACTTTAAATATTGTGTCAGCGAGATAACCAAGTGACGCCATTCATGTAATTTTAAAATTTAATGTGCTCATTTATGCCAAATTAATTCAAACTTTGTACTAAAATCGACTATAATAATCCGTAGGACTGTCGCATTTTTCAAAATAAGTTGGCGACCATTTCAAACCTTAAAAAAATCCTTTACACTTAAAGAAACCTTATTTCACTATCGTACTCGGGGTGGAAGTTTGCAATAAATAGCATTTTCAATTTTTAAATTCTTTTTAAATGCAAATTAAATCTGACAGTAGTGATTGTTTATTTTAAACGAGCTATGCAAATTTAAATGCTCATTATGACAGTGAAATCACAACATCACACAAGTTTAAGTTAAGCAAAATTACTGCTGGATTTTCGATTTCACGAAATGAACGAAACAGCTGCGTGCCGTTATTTTATTCAATTGGAAACCACATTTTCGTGGATGTTATCAGTCCTGTTTCAGATAAAACATAGATTTGTTTGCACCAAACATGGCACAGAGCCGAGGCTGCAGTAAATTCATTCAATCACTCCCTCCTAGGCAGCATCGCATGCACTGCCCACGCTGTGAACTTTTGCCCACTCAAACACTAATTAAATAATTTCAATTTATATTTTTCGTTTTAACTACGCGGAAGACATAAGGGAAATTAAATATACAAGAGGCCAACAGAAAAACGCATGTTTCTTATACTTAACTTCTTTTTAATTTTTTCTACACGTACACACACGCGCGCGCACGCACATACACCAAAACACGTAAAATCCATTCATCAGATAAAAATTTTAACTACAAAATTAAGTCGTTGTAAGTCGATACAAAACTAATGACAAAAAGTCATTTTACACTGATATGCAGATTGGTAACACCTGTAGAACGATAGGCCTACACACTAATAACACTAGGTGGTAATGTACTGTAGTTTGTCGATTCGAATTGGACGTCTGACAATAGAGAGCTGTACACACAGATATGGAAGAAAATGTAATTAGCACTATACCAATAATGAAATTTATGTTCAATTAATTAACTACTCTTTTGACACTGCATTTGACTGATTATGTGTATCCTTCACAAAACGTGAAAAGCTACGCCTACACATAACTTTATCAATAAATTAATTACCAGTAAGGATTGACTTTGTAAAATAGCTTACATTTTTTATATGACTGTACAAAGAGAATGAGGGGAGAGTGAAGCGATATCAAAACTTCTTAAAGTTATGCGCCAGTTTTGGAATGAACAAGTTATAAGTTGTGGGTAAGTATTCATACAACATTAATTGTGTACTATGTTACATATACAGTAGAGTCTCGATTATCCGACATAAACGGGTCGCCATGATGTTGGATAGTGGGAAAATGTTAAGAAAAAAGCAGGTATAAGCAAAACAAATTTGATAAACTAATCATGTAAACATAATTTCTAATATAAAAATTTACTGTTTAATACAAGTTCCTAACAGGTTAAGTTATATGTATAGAATTCAACAAATTTGATTAAGGTCTTAACTCAAAAGTCGATAGAAGAACACAACCAGTATTATTACGTTGATAAAATATTAAAAATACATTTACATTACTAAAATGCTACGTAGAAACCTAGAGTAGAAATGTAGAATCATATGAAGTAAAGTTAGTAAATTTCTTCTTCTTGCCCAACATTTGCAGTTTTCGCTGCCAAGTTCCGCCATCTTTGGAGCATCATGGTGTCGATCCCCGTAGCATCATTGTGTTGCACGTCATATGCCATTGAGACTTGACTGCATCCTTCTGCGATATTTGAGAAGCTTAACAGTTGGTGCTTGTTCATTTTTTTTTTTAAAGACGTCGGTTAACACGGAATGCCGGATGAGCAGAGGTCGGATAAACGAGATCCTACTTTAAATTTGATGGAATTGCTTTTATGGAGTACGTTTATGCTGCAGCCTCGCTGTTGACACATCACTGCACTTCTCACGTGGATTTTTGGCGATGGTAAAAAATGGTCACATGGATAGTGACCGCGTTGCTCGCTGCTCGATCATCGTCACAGCGATGTTAAAAAACTGGTTTGATTTTCGAGCTCGATCATCGCCTAGTTTCTTCAAACTTGCTATGTAATTAGTTCTTTCAAGGTCATCCCCAGAAATACTCTCTGAGCTATTAAACACAGCTATTGTAACACTAATCCATGAATTTTTAGAATTCAATCGTAGTAAAAATGAATAGATTTTGTAACTAAATACTCCGGAAAATAAATCCGCGTATTAAAAATCATATATATATATATATATATATACACTATTTCTCGAGTCAACATCCCTTTCTCTCATCACATACTATTCGTACAGGCATAAATCTTTAGGATGCGCAAGCGCACATCTCAAATCTGACAATATTTTACGAAGTTAACTTATTAATCACTAGTAGGCAATTACATTACAAATGTCACTTTTTTGCATAACGTGCTTAGAACAATTTCAATATTTACTTAAAAGTCATTAAACTTATAGGTCATGTGACCCTACCGACAGTCCTCTATCCCTGCCCGTCGTACAAACCGGTACAAGCGTTTCGAATACCAAACACATGTTTTGGGCACTGTTTGTACACAAATTTATTTGTGATTTCTCCTTCCATCGTTCATTTATCGGTCGATTTTCGATTTATTTTTTAAACATATTTTTCCTTTCTTCCAACTACAGCCTTCACTCCAACGACTACTGTTATTCAAAAGCTATGTTTACTGAAAACTTTCATAGCGCGAAATTTCGTACGTACTCCGAGTTTTTACTTATAAATAAAAACATTTCCTACCTCAAGATAACTGCAAGTCTCCCTTCGACAGATATACTGTGTTGTTTGTGTTTGATCGCGTATTTAACTTTTCATAACTTTTATAACTTTCAATTAACATTCAATAACTTTTAATTAAAAGTTGATTGTGACATCCTTAAATGTCTGAAAAACGATCTGAATAATTCTTGAGCCGCTGATAGAATTTGTGAAAGCGGTAAATACACAGTGTAGATTGTTTTCAATTTTTCGGTAATTTTTTCGCTATATAACGCTGTATTATATTCTCAAAAACAATAATCCAAATTATAAAATACGTGACCCTCTTATCATCAAAATTGCTAAATGTATTTAAAGTGTTTTTAATCGCTAAAACGATAAAAACACTTTTTTTAAAATACAAAATGACCTAACTGACACGGTTGTTGGCTGAAAAACTCATTTAATTAAACGGATGCCACTTTAACAACGTACTAAGTAGGATATTAAGTAATGCTAATTAAAATGTGATAATGCGCATGCGCTGTAAGTGAGTTTAATAAATGATAAGGCGCATGAGCAGTAAGTGGGTGTTGGAAATGTAGTATGTTCCTTCCAATGTAAACAGCAACGGCGTTACAATACAATTACGTAAAAAAACAGTATAAAATCGTATGCAATCTTTACAAATAATATTTTCCGCGTATTAATATGTCTTAATTAAATGATAAGGTATGTAAAAAGGGGACAAATATACAAAAATCACTGTTTTTGAAAAAACAACCGACACTGCACAAATATCGTGAAAGTAATTATGGCGGGGGTGTTATTGGTTAATAGATGTACACCGTACCTACTATAATATGTTGGCAAGGATATTGTTTCACTTTTATCACACTTTGTATTGTATACACTCACTCGAGACCGAATGATATCGATATGCACAGCTGCAGGATAAATGCACCATGGCGAACAGCGACGTTGAATATAATCATAGTAGAAGTACAGCCACCATTATCAAAAATTTGCTGCTCATTATTAGCGGGTAAGTCCAAGTAATTGGATTATCTATTGCTACGAATGCTGCATCTGTAAGGACAGTAATGTTATCTATTTAACTGTAGTTGAATACTTTGCCACAAGATGCCGCCAGCAGCGAGCGGTCAGATATCTCTCATAAGGGTTATCATTCAATACGTTTATATTCAATAGTAGCGAGAATCCATGTGCACGCAGCGGGGATGCAGCATAAACGTACTCCTATTCAGAGAGTACTTCGTTAAATCATTCAATTCCACATTAGTTCAGAGTGAACGTAAACACCTACCTACCCAGCACTATTCAAGCCTATCTACTACGCAATGAAGCATCTGAATTGGTATTCTTAATAATCGGTTAATAAGTTTTAATTAAATTCTAATTAAGTACTGTTAAGTTTTAATTAAGTAAAGTTTTAATTAAGTGTTATAAATTATATAAACTAAAAAAGTTAATAAGTTATTAACAAATGTGGTTGTCAGTTGAGAACGGGTTTTGTGTTATTGAAATTACATAGAACATTGTCCCGAAAAAGTGGTGTTTGAATCCATCGTGCCTGGGTTTATAAAATGCTAACGTAAGGAAATTAACTTGTGTTGTGCATTGCGTTTCGTGTGTAACTATTTTTTATGTTACCATTTGTTTATGAGAAGGATATAGAGGGCTCAAATACAAGTTAAGTTATTTTCATAAAGATAAACGTTTAAATAACCGGAAAATTTGACACATACCAGGTTTTTTAAATGCTAAATTTAATTCAAATTAATTAATTTATTGACATAGTTTGTAGAGCTTTTAATCGTTGAAATATCAAATTCATCTTAACTGTGGAGTCTTTGTAATTTCTGATCCTTGGTGCCCTACAGATATTGATCAACTTTTAGTACCTTTCGGCTACAGCCAGTTTGTCTAAATTTTTGAACTTAAGAGTAAAAAATGGAACAAAATCATGCATCCTTGCTTTTACTTCACAAAGTCTATGTAGATACATAGATAAATGCCTTTATGTAAAGCACGAAATTAGGACCATTAGATACTCTGTCATCTAACCCGATTAAAAAAATACAATTACAATGATAGTATAGTAAGAAAATGAACCAATTAGGTAAAATAATATTAATAAATACAGAAAATAAATATCCTGGAAAATATACAAACATCTGAAAGAGTAATAAGAACAATACGAATTAGGGGTAAAGGATTTTTTTGTTATTTTAAGGCGAAAAGCACATTGAGGCTATTATCGCCTCCCTAAATGTAAATGTGAGTGTAAAGTGTTAAAGTCGTAAGTGTAGTGTTGTAAATGTAAGTGTGTGTTAGACTCGGGTACCGCTAGGGACGTTTAAATCCTCTCAATAGGTGCAGCTAGTCTGCACCCCTTGCGGGTAAGTTAAATTATTTAATGTATAAAGGAGAATAAAACATATAATGAAAGAGAAAAAAGAATATATAACAACTTTAAGTTACTAATTATTTATCAACAAAAAACTAAATAAATAAAGAAAAAACTAACAATAAAATTGTAAATAATGGAAACTGGAATAATGGAAATAAAATTGGAGGAAACTGGAGTTGTATCTAACCCCACGTCTATTATACTATTGGACGCTGCAATAGAAGAAGTGAGAGATAGAGTCTTAAACAAGCAATGCCTTCTACGAACATCTATCAGGAGTGTAAAACCGCAGACTGAGAAGAGAGAATAGGTGGTACCTATTTATTCTTCATAATATTTTCACTCTGTTAGGATTTTAAAAAATGTTAATTTTTAGTTACTAGTTTTAAATATTATAATGAAGTCACAGCCAAAGAATGACTACTATTGACAAAGATATAGGAAAATTACGAAACTGCAACAAGCAACAAGGAATAAATCAGCAGTTGAAATAAAAGCTTAGGGAAGAAATAGGGCGGGGGCAGTCCATTCTGTGCAGATCCGAAGGGCTGTATGTCGGGACGCACTATGGGAGAGCATCAGAGCTAGACGGTGCTGAGAAATGGCGAATCGGCAGACAATGTAAGTAGACAAAAATTGCGTACACTTCTTCCCCTTTTTACTTTTGGTTTGATTACGTTAGGATATATTTTGGGGAACATTTTGAAGAATAAGACAGTAGTGTTCATTCTTGGGGTTGTTATCAACCTTAGTTTTAGCTGTTACCGGATAAATGTAATGTAATGCATTTAAATATATTAAAGATTTTTTTCTTCAACCACCGATAGTTAATTCTTTGGAGGACCCGAGTAGTAGAGACCCCGAACCCCTAACAACTCCCCAGATTAATATTTGTTAGTTCCCTATTTTTGGTTTTAACGGTTTCTTTCAAGCCATCAGAATCATAAAGTAGTTTGGGAATAAGTGTCCACCCTTAAAGTTCTCTGCATGCAGCGGTAAGGACAAATTTAAACTGGATGTCGCCTGGTATACAAAGTGTGCATACTTAACCACAGCTGACCCTCAGATACACTACCTTTACTTGTGATGAAGTGATATAACACAACATCAGATAGATGAAGGAAGGTAGATCCAGCTAGGGCGCCACGACATACTCGCAGTAAGTGCTGTCTTAAGGACATCGTAACCATAAGTTTAATTTGATAATTTACAGACTACATTTAAGCTAAATGTCGTGTTAATCGTTAGAGATATTTTACTAAGCGAAGCGAGATACCTTTTTAATTCGACCATTCGATTTTAGTTTGTGTTTGTTTGTTACGAAGTTTTGGCCAAACGCATTGACCGATTGTTTTAAAATTTCGTACAGAGATCAAGATATAAAGCCTTACTGACGAATGTTATTTAAATGTCATTTAAATCTATTTACTTCCATTTGAAAATTCCGGCCTCTTATTTAACGATGGAAAATGTACGTAATTTTAACCAAAACGCATCGACTGATTGTTTTGAAATTAGTATGAAGTTAGGTTGTATAAAGCCCGAATGATGTATGTGTAAGACTTTTCCCCGTTCATTTCCGTTTCAAGATGGCGACCTCTGATTTACAATAACGAGTGTTCGCAGTTTTAGTCAAAAGCCCATTGTTTTGAAATTCGGTACGATGATATGTTATAAAAAGCCTAAATGACTTACGTATTTTTTTCCTATTTACTTTGGTTAAAGATAACGGTTTGTGATTTAACGATGACTAAAGTACGCAATTTTAATGAAAATATTGAACAATTTTATTGAAATTTTATTAAAAGATATCTTGTATAAAGCCCGAAAGGAGTTTGTGTAAGATTTTTTTCTCATCATTGCCGTTTCAAGATGCTCTGATTCAACGTTGAGGATGTAGTTGCTAGTTATTTCTTGTAATACTGGCTGAATGGTAAAGCATTTCATAATTTTTACCGCTTTATGAAGAAAGATCATAATAAAATTTTCGATAAAGTTGGTTCAGTAACATTTTTCGCAAATATTACGGTTACAGTTAAATTGGCGGAAAAAGTTACGAGCGCAGCGCTCTGTACATATTTATTTCAAACATACTGGGTTTACTGTTCCTTGAACTATTAATATAAGGAAAATACAATTTTTACAGTTTTGTTGATGGAAAAGAGCATTACTTTAAGGTGAACCTGAATTTCATGCTTAGTTTTAATAAAATCGCTTGGTCAGTATTGTCTTCAGAAATATGCATAGACATAGAGTGGAACAGATATTCAAATAAACACTCAGTTGAACCGAAAATAGATAGATCGATCAAAATTTCAAAATCGATATTTTCAGTTACCGTACATATAGCGAGAAATAAAACTTTACTATACTATTGAAAACATGCTGTCAAAGGTTCAAAGGACGTGTTAGAGGATTGTATCGGACGTCAATAAATTCCAATATTACACAAACAATATGATCGACATGAATAAGTCTGGAGTAGGCTATTGTACAGTATATAACCTATTGAATGTAGTCGGGTACAAACTTGCCTAGGTGAGATATAAAAGGATTTAGTGCACACAAAAAAAGGAAATAATATTTTAATGCGGTAAAAAATTAAACTGTGTGTGTGTGTGTGTGTGTGTGTGTGTGTGTGTTGTGTTGTGTCTGTGTGCGCGTGTGTGTGTGTGTGTGTGTGTGTGAGAGAGAGAGAGAGAGAGAGAGCGTGTGCGTATGTATGCGCCTGTGCGCGTGAGAGTGAGAGAGAAAGCGTGCTCATGGATATTAGTTTGTGTGTGTGTGTGTGTGTGTGAGAGAGAGAGAGAGAGAGAGAGAGAGAGAGAAAGAGAGAAGAGAGAGAGAGTACGTATGTATGTAGCTCGTGCTCGTGAAAATGGAAAATTAGTGTGTGTGTGTGTGTGTGTGTGTGTGTGTGTGAGTGTGCCATGTTTTAACCATCTCAAAATCACTTTCATTTCAATTATTATTAACTCATTCAGCATCATAATAAGCGTTAAAATTTACATAAGTAAGAATTTAAGATATTCAAATCTCTCTATATACGAGTATAAGCGGCGTTGTCCTGACTGACTGACTTAGAATCAACGTAGAGCCGAATCTATTAATGATAGAAACTTGAAATTTGGACAGGCACTTCGGAACATTATGTAGGGGTGCACTAAGAAAGTATTTTGAAAATTTTTTATTTTGACGCAATTAAACTACTTACCCAGTACAAATTTAATAAACAACGTACAGCCAATACTATTATAGCTATACTTGAAATTTTCAGGGTACGTTCTTACAACAATGTCGAGATGCACTGAGGAAGTATTTTACAAAAAAAAAAAAAATGATTGTAACTCCATTAAACTACTCACCCAGTCCATCTTTAATAATCAACGTATAACCAAGACTATTATAACTAGAGACTGGAAATTTTTAGCGTACCTTCTTACATCAATGTAATGATTCACTAAGAAAGGATTTTGCAAAAATTTGATTTTAACACTATTAAACTACTTACCCATTCCAAATTTAATAAACAACGTACAGCCAATACTATTATAGTTAGAGATTTCAAATTTTATGGTACCTTCTTACAACAATGTCAAAGTGCACTAAGAAAGGATTTTACGAAAATTTTGTTTTAATGCCATTATTCAACTACTTACCCAGTCCAAATTTATTAATCAACGAACAGCCTATACTACTATATCTAGAGACAATTTTCGGGATACGTTCTTACAACAATGTCAAGGTGCACTAAGACAGGATTTTGAAAAAATTTGATTTTAACGCCATTAAACTACTTACCCAGTCCAAATTTAATAATCAACGTATAGCCGAGACTATAATAGCTAAAGATTTGAAATTTTCAGGGTAACCACCACATGTAGGGGTGCCCTGAAAAACGATTTTTCAGTATTCACTCCCTAAAGAGGTAAAAATGACGTACAACAATTTTTATTGGAAAAAATATGTTTTTCGTCTGACCTTCTTAAAACGTAACATAGTCACTTTTAAATATAAGTAATGAAATATATTTTCACCATATCCCAAAACTCATCCTCTAAAGAGATTGAAAGGGGTTAGAAAATGTAGAAAGGGGTATACAATTTTGCATTGAAAAAATATTTATTTTGGATCGTATATTCTAGAAATATGCAATGAAACGCAAATAATGAAACACATATTTCAACATTTTTCCGAATTAATTCCCTAAAAGAATAAAAAGTAAAAAAGTTGGAGAAAAAGAGTGTTTTCACTAGAGAAAAATATTTTTTATTGGCTTTTTTAAAAGTAAACAAAATATTCTAAAACACTAAATTCAGCATCCCCCCCGAATTCATACCCTAAAAGTACAAAAATATAAATGTGGTATAAATGTTTTTATTGGAGAAAAATATTTTTTTTAATAAGATTTTCTTAATTTCGAATGGAACACGTTTGAAGACAATAAAACAACATATTCAGGTTATAATATTTTTTCATATTCACTGTAAAATAATCATGAGTGTAGATGATCACGCTTTTATTAATATATTTTTTTATGTTTCTAAATTATTATATTACTGAAAAAGTTTAAGTTTCGTGGGCGAAGCCGCGACGGGTAATGCTAGTTATATTGATAATTGAAAATGCTGATTTACGTAGATTTTAACCGTCAGATTGTAACGTTAATTACGATGGTGAAATTTGATTTTCAGAAAACCCAAGAGATTAAAAATGTGATGTTAGTAATGTTTTGAAATTATGTTTCGTTAAGTCATTGATTGTTTTAAAACTAAAATGAAATTAAAACTTGTAATAAAGTATTTAAGAGAATATTGTGTCCAACAAAGGAAACTGAGTTTTAGCAAACCTTTTTCACGTAGTATTTTTTTTTATTACAAAATGAGTGACACGAATTTACTACACCTACATTTTTTTGTCGCAAGGAAATTAACGCTGACATCAATGAAATTCGTAGCTTTTTATTTCAGTTCAGTTTTTAAAAATTCTGTTTTCACTACAATTGTAAAGATTAAACTCTCTAACGTTTAAAATTAGCAGAAAAGTCGAACTTAATAACAGCTTGGACAAGTTTGTCACTCAGGAAAGAACGTTTTCAAATAGCGGCTATTTTAAAACTGATATAAAAATAATCAGCGTTAAAAATTGTATAAATTAGCATTTTGATTTTTCAAAATCCGTTAAAGTTAAATTGAATTTTACTGCGGTAAGAATTCATTTTCGTATTTTAAATGTTACTGAAATAATTATGTACGGTTTATTTTAATAATAAAATCATAATAAAAAATAAACGTTTTTTTGAAACTCACATCTATCTCGTTAGGATACGGTTAGTTGCTTACCGTGGTTAATTTTGTACTTTAGGGTAAGACATTTTCGAATTCTCTGCGAACAAACAGTTTTGTTTCGTCGCAAAAGTCGTTTTTAAAAATTCGTTTGGACGATTTAAAAGAAAACAACACTATTGTATAGTTATAATTCATATAAATATCCTATGAAGCATGGATATGTGGATTGTACTTCGACTGTTTTTCTAAATACGCCAAAACTGGGTAGTGGGTAGTGGGTATGCTGTAGGGTGTAGTGGTTTGTAGCCTATCATACCTATGCCTATTATTATTGACGTTATAAACACAAAGGTCACTTGTCTGCACTACACTCCCATCCGACTACTGCAAATAACAGATTACTGTAACACATCGCCTGCTATAATGTAAAAGGCTTTCTGTTCTTATTGCTATAATTTTAACAATAAATTATCACTTTGCGAAACTGTCTCGCTGACGTGATGGAAGTGAATTTTCAACAACAAATTTGTAATTATAATTTCACCATCATAATCAGCGTCAAAATCTGCATATATTAGCATTTTAAACTTTAAATTGAATCAAAAATATGAAAGTGAACACTGACAGCCGTTAAATTCAACTAATTAATTTTAATTTATTTTTAAAAATTAAAAAAAACTAATTATGTTGTTTTTAACGTTGATTACGATGGCGGAACCAATTTTAAAACAAAATCAATATAAAAATTAATAGTTTTTGCTGGGTTGAAACTGGTCCAAAATAAATTTCTGTTCCAAGTTCTAATGTACAATACTTAAAAGTTACAAGTATATTTATACAAATTTTATTCCTTAAAACGTGCTCTAAAAATCAGGGTAGGTGCTCATTTCATTGTGCCAATTCTACACCGTAACAGTAACTCATTTTCAAACTGAAATTTGTTATTAAGACACACATTTGCACGAATAATTTGCTAATGTATGTAATAAATATAACACATTAAAAAAATGGATTCCAATCTCAGTTTTCCATGTACTGCTACAACATTCCTGTATTCTATTGTATATAAAAATTATTAATAAAATAATGCATTCAAAAATTTATGTGGATTATTTCTAAGACTACTCGCTCAGCACATAGGCCTGCTCTTTAAGGTTTATTGAGTGTATATCCTGTAATTATACTCATGAACAATACGCTATTAATCCTTACACAATGCAAATTGTCTTACATTTAAACTATTCAAAACACTCGGCTTGCAGAAGAAGAGAATATTAAAAACTATAAGGTATCTGCCCGCTTCACGAGCCAACCCTGCACGATCTAAAACTGAAATATATGAACTGATATAACCTAGACCGCTCTATATGCTCACAGCTGTAAATAATTTATTAAATTTTATAAATTATTGACGCAGGTCTTTGGTTATGGTATTTATTTATATTTCGTTTACAGTCTAAAAAGGGCCGGGATGTCTGATGCGTCTTCTGACTTGTGCATAGGGTTGGAAAACTTTTTAAAACATCGTTTTCCGATGTATCGATGTATCATTTGAAGGATGGATGTGTCATTTGAAGAATCGATATATCATTTGAAGAACATCGATGGCGTTAAAATATCGCAAAGAAAACATCAGTGTTTCCTAAATATCGATTTTGTTTAGGATTTTAAAATAAACTATTAAGCGTGTAATTAAAATCATTAATGTAGTCATGCAACGTAGAAATTATAGTTATATTATCATGATACACACACACGCACACACACACACACACACACACACACACACACACACACACACACACACACACACACACACACACACACACACACACACACACACACACACACACACAGGTCAAAAAAAGATATACCTACATATATTTTAAGATCGATGTTTTCGTACGTCCCTATACTTCTAATGTAGAAAAACATTTTGCTTTGTATAGTGAAGATTAAAGCAGTAAACTTATAACCCAAACTGGACTGGACGAAAGCCTCAAGTGTATATTATGAAGACCTGACGAAAACAAAGTGAAACTAGAGTCACTTCTTTTATTTTATTTTGACTTACTGCTCCTCCATTCCACACTTCAATTTCTTTTGAAGCTAATATTATTATTCTCAAACTATACATTTCAGTATTTTATCGTTTACTTTAGTTATCATTTTGTAAAGTGTATCATTTCTAAAAAATAAATTATAAATAGAATAGAATAAAAAAATTAATGAATAAAAAAATTCTACAAGGAATGTCGTATTTGCTACTTGCAAAGTAGAAATATCTTAAATTTTAAACTAAACTTTCCCATATTCATTAAAAAAACTGGTTTTGAACCTACAAAGACAAACAAACTGGTTTAGAAGCAATATGGACAAACATTTTTTTTTAAATTAAGGCTTTTGGCAATCACTGTCCAGTAAAATATCTTATACGGAGGGGAACTAAATCGAAATATTGTTATACTGTACTAAAAATAAAACTAAATACTATAACTGGATAACATTATTAAAATATATAAACTTAATCGAAAAGGATTAACAGGAATAAAAATGTGAAAAACAAAACAAATAATATAACAACAAAAGTGTGTGACTAGTTAAAAAAAATCGTATATACATTAACAATATTACAATTAATATATTTAAACGACGTAAACAAAATTAAAACTCGGTCAATGAGCGACGAATCCTTTAAAATTGCCTCTATAGTTGGCACCCAATCCTCACATTTTACGCATGCTTTTAAAACCTTCACGGCCCAGAAGAAAGTGTTTGATTGTAATGATATCACTACTAAACTGACATATAAAGGGGAGAGAACTTATATGGACAACAAACTGGTATAGAAGCTATATGGGAAAAAATCGGCCCAATTTCTCAAAATCAGTTAATCAATTTGTTTTGTTTTTATTTTAATCAACGATAACATTATGTTAATCATATTATATCAAGTTATTGTAACAAATTCGAAATAAATAGTAAGATTCATTAGTAACCCGGGAAAACAACTCTGACGAATTTGAGGGCTTTTATTTTTTCGATTTACTTAAGGATTGTAAATTTATTTTATATCAGATTATATAACTGAGTTTATAATATGATGGCCAAAACTTTGTGAACAATGTGATAAAACAATTTTGAAAGATTATGCAATATTTTAACTTTTTTTTATGTCCCTAACCCCAATTTCATTCATTAGTTCGATGTTTTCAATGTTGGGTTAAACTTAACAGTGTGTTAAATACAGCATCGCACAAAGAGGTTTACGCATTTGATCCTCCGTTATTTTCTCATTCCTCCATTGACGTTTTGAAGCTATAGGCTACATATTTTTTAAAGAAGGTACGAGAAATATCATGTGACAATTGCATCTGGCTGATGTTTGTGGAAATAAATAGCGGCCAAAATAAAGTTTAAATAATGCATAAAACTGATGTTATTTTTTCAAACAAAATTTTATTTTTTAATTGTTGGTTTTTTTAAATTTAATTTCATACAAACTAATTAAAAGAAAACTAAATAGTAATGAACGTTTCATAAATCAGACCTATTAAAACTGGACGTTATTTAACAGCTGTTCAATAATCTCATTTAATAATGCAGTACAGTGAGATTCTCAAGAGGGACAGACTTTATTCATTTTGGCTGTCATTTTGTTTCAACAAACATCAGCCGCATGCAATTCTCACGTACTCTTTCTGGTACCTTCTTTAAATAGTATGTTTCGTTTCAAAATGATCAATGGAGGAATAAGAAAATAATGAAGGATCAAATGCGTAAACCTCTTCGTGGGACACACTGTATCCTATAAAAAAGACCTTAAATTCTTACATAATAATAGTGAAGGTAAGTGGTAAATTTATAAAACAAAAACTATTTGACTAAACTACCTTGTACACAATGCACATTACTTTATAAATAATCTGACATAAAAGGTAGTCTAACGTAAAATTTGTTTTGTTTTATAAAAATTAAAGCATGACCTCATTTTTTTACAAAAAATAACATTTCGTAAATGTTTTTATCAGTAATCCTGTAAAAAATTAGTTTAAAAAAAATACATTTACTTTTCAATTAGCATTAAGAAAGCATTATTTTAAGCTAAATAAAAGTAAAACGTTTCAACATAGCACTGAAATACAAATGTTTACCTCTTACGAAAATATAGCTAAGTGGATATGTTTACTTATGAAAACAACACTTCATTTAGTCACTGAGTAAATTAACGAAAATCCTATCAGTCATTTCCGTATTGTACTAAGTACTAAGTACTAAGTAGGCCTGACAAAGCTTAATGCTGTGCTCGTAGTGCCTTGTGTTTACTGAATATTCATGAAGATGGTTACCCAGTTATTCCTAAGCACGTAATGCCTGTGTTATTGCCCAATTCAACCCATCATTCGTCAATGTGCTAAAACCACCGAAGTTCTGTATGCGTACTTAGGTCCTGCATCAGATACAAGCACTAGTAAATGTAATAGAAAATACATTTTTTACTTTGTTTAATTTGTTTACTAAACATTTTTATGGTTTGGTTCTTTTTAACGAACTTTTATTGTAATGTGAGCTGTTATTGGCCATTGTATTGTAGAACTCAGAGCAAGAACTTTAAACCATTTTTAAGGTAATTGAAAAAATGTATGTGTGTTTGTGTGTGTGTGTGTGTGTGTATATATATATATATATATATGTTTATTCGGATAAAAAAAATAAACATGTAGGCTATCTTACCACAAATAAAGACATATTATTATAAGCAGGTTTAATACTACCGTGCGTGTGTGTGTGTGTTTGTGTGTGCGCGCGCGCGTGCGTTTTATTTTTAACTACAAAACATAATACGTAGCCCGAGACATCGGCATTCGGATAAGTAATAACAGTAAGTAATCATTTTAATAAATAAATCTACAATTTTACTGTAGCAATAATCTTTCTTGGTTGCGTCATTGAATATAAATGTACGAGAATGATACCCTTATGAGAGAAGTGTGCGTTTCATCTTGCGGAGTATTCAACTACACTTAAAACAGATAACGTCTATTTTCTCAAACGTCTCCCTCTGTCCTTTTAACAGCGTTCATAGCGGCAGGTAGTCAAATTACAAGGACTTTAGCCTCTGATATCGAGGCTTTTTATAATGGTGACTGTACTTCTAGTCCATTTATATTAAATGGTTGCGTTTTACAGTACAACCGTTTCGAATATATCCCGCCGTTATTAGGTTCCGCAAGATTATTCGTTTAGTTAGGATTACCTATTTTCTTCCGTCTAGTGGTCTTTTAACTCACCTCGTAAAGGCTACCACGGTTTCGAAACATTATAGTTTCATTTTCAGGCAGTAGTATAAATAGTCAAATCCCTCAGTCGCGGTGGTCACAAAATTAACAAAACATTGAACACACTCGTCACAACACTAAATACATGTACACGATTTTATTAAAACGCACAACAATAAGATGTGGTTTGGCTTTAGCCAGTACGGACTATAACGCACAGTAATGTTTGGCGCTTCTGCAATCTCATTGTGCTTTAATAAGAATCGTGTAGTTGTGTTTAGTGTTGTGACGTGTATTTTCAGTATTTTAACTTGTGATGACCTCGACGGAAACATTTGACCATTTGTACTACGGCTTGAAGATTTCCAGAACTAAAGATTTGTAAACATTGGAGTTCCGTAACAGCGGTTAACCTTTACGAGGTGAGTTAAAATACGGAAAATAATAGGTCGTAATCCTAATTATTTAAAGATGTGGTCGGGTGGTTGTGTTGCAATTATTTGCTTGTCTTAAAAATGTCATACGACACAACACAGCACTAATAAGAGTCACATATACACCGTAAGCACAAGGTGGCTTAGGGGAATAACAGTGATTCCACAACCACTTAATGCATAGCGTTGCCCTTGATATTCAATGTTTTCAACGTTAATGTTCTAACGTAAACCGATGTAATTTCGGTTAAGTATTTCATTTAGAAAAATCGTATTAGAATTTTAATATCTGGCTTAAGGAGTTTTCCCGACCTACTTCTGTCCACTTACTTTACAATTTTCAGATCTTTGCGGCCCCCCCACACACACGCACGCACTCACAAATGAGGGCGAAAACATACATAAACACACACACGCGCACGCATTCACACGTACGCGCGCACACACATACGCGCACGAAAACAATATGCGCGCACACTCTCTCTCTCTCTCTCTCTCTCTCTCTCTCTCTCTCTCTCTCTCTCTCTCACACACACACACACACACACATATTTCCTTTTATTAATATAAAGATATATCCTGAGAGTGTTGCGTTTTGTTATAAAAGTTTTATACTAACAAAAGATAATGGCTTGAATATTTGGAACAGCTTTCATGTGAACGCAAGAAATACTGACTGTAAATTTATTTACTTAGAATAGCCTATTTATTTAGTGTATAGGCTATGTCTTTTTAAAGTTGTATTTAGGAATTTAGGACGTATAGGCTATAATGCAAAATGTATCGTGACACAATAATATTGTAATATTGTGTTGAACAAACCATCCACAGCATACAGTATTGTGTCAAAGTGATTAGTGGTTACGTTAGCCTATGCTTCCGATATATGCAATCAATACTGACACATACCCGTGTGAACACTGCACCATGACGTTACTGTCAAGGCAGTTAGACGTAACTGCAGCTGAGGTGTAAAGCCTACATTATTCAGATATCTCTTGGATAGCATGATTGTGTTTTTCTTTCTAAGGTCAACGAGGATCAACTGTTAGGCTATGTGAAACTTTAATGTTTCTTTTCCAACGTAAATACTAAATATAATAAATAGTATGTTGATAATAAAATATTTATTTTATGATTTTGGTAGTGTTTAGCAACAACGAGCGCGCGCGTTTGTATGTGTTCGCGTGCGAGTGTGTGCGTGCGCGTGCGCGTGTGTGAATGTGCGCCCGCGTTTTTGTATTTTCTGTACATCGTTGGACACTGAACAGAACTAACCGATTTTTCGTTAAATTTTTAATGTACAATTTTTTATTACAAAATTCAGATCTTTTTGGGTCATAAAACTATTAAAAATCTATTTTTTCTCAAAATTGAATTTAACAATTTTGATAAAACTGTGCCCAGATATATTGCGCTGCACAAGAACGCGATCAAAATATGTTTGCCAAAATACAATACGAACGTATTATCAAAAATAACTTTCGGAAAATCAAACTAAATTGAAAAAAATTGGCCTAATTTCGCAAATCGGTTCATCAGGTTTTCTTAAATTTTTTAACTATATATAGATTTCTTGTCTCATATTGTTGTAGCAGATTTTTAAATAAAAGAATTTTTTATGTAAGAAAATCGACAAAATACTAAATATGAACCCTGGCAGTCGTTGAGTTTTTTCTCGATTTATTGGAAAATGAACAATGAGCGTTGCCAAATTCTCTACAATCGGACACTTTCGCGTCTAAGCGAGATGCCTTTCTCTATAGCACTTGCGGTCTCTTCCAAGTGAAAACATTTTGAGGCAAGGTAGCACTTAGAAAAGGTAGGCGGGGGCTGTTTCAAGCTATTACAGCACACAAGTTCAGGCCAAATGTATTACTTTATGTATAAAAGTTAGTATCTTAACAAAAATTTTGAAATTTTTAATTTACTTACGTACAAGTAAGTAAGCCTTGAGTCCACCAGGTGCGTAAAATATGTGCCAAGTTGTGACAAAGTTCGAAACTTCTCGCGTGACAAGACACGACATTGACAGAACGATCTAAATATGAAGAATGGAGTCAGGGCGCGTTTACAAATTGAGGAGGGTTTGCCGGCTGATAACCTGATAACGTGCTACAACGCATTTCATTAAATTCAGTTTGGATTTTTTTTTGAGAGAAGGAGACATTGATTGTGAAAAATTGATTAATCTTATTGTGGAAAGAAAATCCCTTTAGGACCTGAAGGATTCTCAAGACACATTTGTCGTTTCAGGCACATAACAAACAACTTATGGTACGGTGTTTCTATTTTCACCTAAAGTAATGCATAGTTTATTTTTTTTACGAAGACCTTTGATTAAATGATGGAACTCTCCGTACCGATCTCTTGTATAAAAAATATCTTTCACAATTCATGTTTTCTTTTTCGGGTACTTTTTGTAGGCAGCCAAAAATAAATCTAACAATAAAATCTCATCACACATTGTAAACGCGTAAATAAGCGTAGAATATAACGTATTATAATAACGCGCTCTCGCCCCCCCCACACATTTGGTATATACCTTAAAATTGGTTTGTGTCTTTTTTCCAAATAGAAATGTTTATTATTTGAGATATTCCCACAAACTTTCACACAAAGGCTGTTTATGGTCCAAGAATATAAGTACAAATACTGTGGCGGACCCTTCACATCGTCTCCCACCCCAAAATAGCTATTTTTCTCCTTTCATTTATATCATCAAAGCGAAAAGATATATTTGTTTGCGATCTTTAGCAATTTTGTTGGTCTTCACGAAACCTACAATTTCCTCATGGGATCCTTACCTCCAAACACCTAATCAAACTTTAAAAAATTGAATTTTATTGAACTTTTATCAAAAACTGTATTCTTTCGTAGTGAATCTTATTAATGATTTCATTTAGAACCAAGCAATACGGGTACGCACAGCTAGTTTGCTATGACTAACGCTGTGCGTGAAACCGAGCAGTAAAATAATATTTTCAAAAATAAAGTTAATCTAAAAATGAGCTGACTAGGGAACAAAAAAAGTGAACCGAGTATAGATCACATGTAAAAATTATTTGGAATACATAATAAGCCAGAGTACAAAAAATGTCAACACTTATAATGGACTTAAAAGAGGTATGCGAGTAAAGTAACTTTTCTTGAAATTTGTTGCATATATCGGTGAAACCAAAATTACCCGCTATTACCCGCCTTTCTTTCATTACCCTCATGACTACCCACAAAGCCTCAAAATTACCCGTAAATCGGCCACACTGGTCTCGTATAAAGCTCATATGTGGTACGATAAGAAACGTTTAGACAAAATTGCAGACTCGACTGTTGGATATAAATATTGTGGGACCACTAAGCTTTTATAAATTATATTGCTTCTGGGCAGTAAAATGTGTTTTCGTTAAATGCAGTATGGTTGTATTCCTTACATTATTACAGATTTTATTGACCGTGAGTCATAAGACGTAGAAATGAAAGACTTGTTTCCATTTTACGATTGTCTTTGACAATAAATAGGCTATGAGCCGTTTACGTGAATTGAAATATCGTTTTATCGATTTTTGCTGAGAGTAGGATCCGCAGATAGAAGAGGAAATCCTTTAAATCCTGCCCGAAGGAAACAATAATGACATTATAAGACTTTGAGGAAATGTGGTGAAATGTGATTGGAGTGGAAAATGTGGAAAATATTTCAGATAGATCTTGCTTTTATTGTTGCCTGCTCGCGCTTGTGTTACAGGAAAGACGCAATTAAACTCTGCATGCAACATTCTCGTTATATCATGGAAGTGAACTTCCAAAAATAAACAATTTTTTTAAGTCTCATAAAAGAACATTTTTGTATATTACAATATAAACAGGCCTAAAAAGTTTATCCGCAATCAGTAACATTTACAATCTTAAAATCGCTCATCCGATCCCAATTAAAGTAAACTCTGGACCAATTCCCCGTGCTAACTCTGCTAAATATTTGGGAATGACAGATGTAAAACTGAAGTAGAAGGAACGTGTAAAAAAGAAAAAGCAAGAATTGAATTTATGTTTAGAAAAATGTATGGCTAATTGGGAGACAATCCAAACTTTCAAATCATAATAAGTTATTAATATATACGCAGGTCTTAAAACCAGTGTGGAACTACGGGATACAGCTATAGAGTTGCATAAATAAGGCAAATATTAACATATTTCAAGTTTTTAAAAATAAGGTACTTCGATGCATTGTTGACGCACCATGGTATATTCGAAACGATAATATACATAGGGATATAAATACAGACTTTGTCGGTGAATAAATCAAAAATTCAAACATTGAAGCCTGGACATCGCATCTCACATCATGAACGTTCCGAGGTTCGGGGACTGATGGTTGCACCGACGGTAGATGGAAGACTACAAAGAACTAAGCCTTCCGAATTTTTTGATGGAAATTATTAATAGGGAATAACCATTAGGTTACATCTTTGGTTTATAAATGTGTCCATTTAGGTGTAAATTACTAGATGGACTGACTCAACTGTAGTAAAAAAAAAAAATAATAAAAAAGTAACATTTTCGTATTTTAGAAAGTTTATAATGCTAAACGGATTGCGATTGTAAAATCGTATTTAAGAAAATATGAAATAAAAATTGTGTGATTTAAAAAAAATATATACGACCGCACATTTTGAAACGGTTGAGCGGATTTTGTTGGGTAAGGAACTTGTCAAATGTGTCAACAGTTTTTGTGCACCTCGTGAACCAAATCAGACAAATATTGAGAACAATTTTTTCTTCGCTCAATCGCAAACACACAACGCACACGCGTGAACAGAAACTTAAGTTTAATATTTGAAGTTCCCTCAAAAAATGCATTTAATGCGCCGAAGTTTTACTATAACACGTAGCTTCAATTTTTCAAAATCGGTTCATCGTATTTTGCATTAATGGAAATAATTTATAAAAATACAAAATTCAGGATAGTGTAGGCAATCCGAAGTGAAAAAAATAATATCCAAAAAATAAATTGGAAAAACCATGACCGCCGTAGGGTTTCTTTGGTTTCCTTCTGTTTAGGCATACATTTGAACCATAAACTTGTTTATTTTAACTTGGTAGTCTCAATACCAAGTTTTTATTTTAACGTGTTTATTTTAACACTGTCTCAATATGAGTTCTCATATGATCCTTGAGTAAAATCTGAAAATCACGCCCGCTTTAGGTAAAACAGTATCGTGTAAATGCTGTTATTTAAATTAAATGCTGTTATTAAATAAATGTACAGTTATTTTTTTATTAATTACTTTTATCTAATTTGACATTTTCCTTGGAAAAATCAGTGTGCAATTGTTTTCCAAATCTAGGGTATCACGGAAGATCTAAAAATACATAAATTTCCTCTTTAATTTGCCGCTACACAAAGTAAATCAATAGACTTCACTAATTAACCTTTCCAAGGCGACCGCAGATTCGCTACGTGTTATGAAATGTCTCGATGAAGTAGTTACAATTGCTCTGCAAAACTTGGCTTGTTAGAGTTTATTATAAATACGGATTGTTTGGAAAACGTGAGAAAGTTCAAGCATTGTTTTCCTTCTACAGTATTTATATCCTGTTATCATGCATCTGTAATTTTGCCCACTGAAATCAAATTATATACATTTTAGAACGCCTTGAACCGAAATACAGACAATCGAGGTCTAGGCTGGATTTAATAGCCTAATTTGGACTTAATCAAATCTTGTAATTACTTGGTTCATAGAGTAACCTTCTTGACTTTGAAATTTGGTTGTATTCATACCAAGGAAATTTTATTAATATAATAAATAATAATATATTACTATTTATATTAATATATATTATATAAATATTATATATATATATATATATATATATATATATATATATATATATATATATAACTACTTAATTAGAACCGATTCAAAAATTATAGATGTAGTCTCTCCTCTTTTTCACCCTTTCTTCCCCCACTCTCTCTCTCTCTCTCTCTCTCTCTCTCTCTCTCTCTCTCTCTCTCTCTATCTATATCTATCTATCTATCTATCTATCTATCTCTTCTTATATATATATATATATATATATATATATATATATATATATATATATATATTCTTTTATATTCTTCTCCTTTTCTGCTAGGATTATTGTCACTATGTTCAGTATAATGATCTGCCTTCCTTAGCTTGTCAATTTTACTTTCGTTGACGCGTTTCGGAGAACCTCCATCTTCAAAAACTACATCTATACTCACTATCGGAGTATAGATATAGTTTTTGAAGATGGAGGTTCTAAGAAAACGTGTCAACGAAAGTAGAATTGACGAAGCTAGGGAAGGCAGGTCATTATACTGAACATAGTGATATATATATATATATATATATATATATATATATATATATATATATATATTTAGTCTCGCGCGCATGCGCACACACACACACACACACACACACACACACACACACACACAATTTCAGGGTTGGTGCTGTATTAAGTATCCGGGTATGGTATAATGGCAGCTGCACCACACACTGAAAGATAGAAGATACTTGCTCATTCGAGTCTGAAATCCTCTAAAGGATAGCCTAATTCCATAAATTTCTTGAATTTGTAGCGATCGGTAAACTAACTACTTTACTTAAAGTTGAAAATTGCATGCTCGGTGATGCAAAAGTATGCTTTGTGAATATAGAATGTCAGGGCTTTGCTTACTTATGGAAAATCTTGGTGCTTAATTTATTAAACGTTTGCCTTCGCTGCTATATACTTTGATAGATGAAACAATGCTTTATAGTGTTGCAAATGCTCTTTTTAATAGGCCAGGCGCTTGATTTAGTGAAAATTCTTGTGTTCAGAACTACTTTGGAAATTTAATGGTTGAAAATCGTTTATCACTTTGTTAATTTTATGGTAAAATTAATGACATTTTATATCAATTTTTTTTGATAATAAAAAGTTTCAAAATGGCGACCATTCATCATTTTTATTTTTTTGAATCTTGACCTACGAAATTTATAATTTTTAAGTGTTACACCTTTTTCGAAAGTGATTTCACTATCGTAATCAGAAACTTGTTAATTGATTTCGGTACTAACTTGATAAGTAATATATGTACAATCCTTTTTAAAATGGCTGCCGTTAAAATTCTTTAAAGAAAGTGGCCAAAATATGAAACTGATTTTGACTTAAATCAATATTCGCTTAAAACAAATACAATTTTCGAATCTTAACTGAAAATACTAAGTTTAATTTATAACAAACTGGAGCTAAGGTCAGTGATTTCGTATAAATAATGACAATGTAATACTAAATAAATAAATAAATAAATAAATATATACATATACATATACGCGCGCGCGCTTGTTTGTTTGTGTGTGTGTGTGTGTGTGTGTGTGTGTGTGTGTGTGTGTGTGTGTGTGTGTGTGTGTGTGTGTGTGTGTGTGTGTGTGTGTGTGTGTGTGTGTGTGTGTGTGTGTGTGTGTGTGTGTGTGTGTGTGTGTGTGTGTGTGTGTGTGTGTGTGTGTGTGTAATATAATAGGTCAAAAAAAAAGTTTTTTTTGAAAGCACGAAAATGAATTTGACACTGTCAGGTTTCTAAAAAAGTGTAAGATAAAAGTAATTAATTTTCGGGGTTGGAGTTCTTTTTGTATTTTTCAGTTAAGTTAACAATGAATTCTGGACCCGTTTATCAAAAGATCACATCAGTAGTTAAGGCAGTTGTGATCATTGAAGTTGGGTAACAGTGATCATAGGCACTTTTGTCATTAGTTCTTATCAATAGCTAAGTAATCCATTATTGCCAAGTGGGACCAAAGCCTGTATGCGGGATTAGTCGCACAACTGCGAGAGGGGCAGCAAGGAAATGGGCTAGGGATTAGTACACTAAACGATAGAAATAATTCCCTGGCCAAAGATTGAGGAAACGTCTTCCCTCGGGACCAGACCCTGTACTGACAAGGACACTTGTTCAGTTTAACAGATCACTGAGGCAGGTCGTCGCCATGATCACCGGACACGGCCACATCCGGAACCATCTACATAAGGTGGGATTGTTACAAATCTCGCCTGAGTGTCGCTTGTGCGGGCAGGGAGTTGAAACTGCAGCATATATATTCCTTGAGTGCAAAGTCCTGGAGTCCAAAAGGAGACTCTTTGGTCCTCAGCAACCAGATCAAGTGCTCAACCAGAACACCTTATACAAGATTCTGGACCTCATCAAGGACATAGGAGTCGGTTGAATGTGAAGTGATAGCGATACATAAAAACCTCTTAAGCTCGTGTCGGGGGCCATAGAGCCGATGTTAATCCCTAAAAATGTAATCCATTAAACTATTCCCTTATATCAAACCAACTTTATACCACGCAGTAGCCTTTATAAGAGTACCATTAAACAATTAGGTTTCTTAGGCCTTTTTACTATTGTACTGTTAGTTATCTTTAGTACTCAGGTAACAATGATTCTCTGTTTTCCTCTGCCGTAGTTTAAGGAATGATTCTTCTTAGGTCTTCTCAGTGTAGTTGGGCACATAAATTAGGGTGATCATAGGCTTTTTTATCATTAATTCTTTCAGTAGGTAAGTGATTCTGGTATAAAGGCCTTTATACCGTAAAACATTTAGGTTTTTAGCCTTTTTGCTACTGTACTATTAGGTAACCTTAGTAGTTTCGTAACGCTGATTTTTGTGTGTTTTCCTCTGATGCAGTTAAAGTAACAATGATCGTTTTTTAGGTCTCCTTAGTGGTTATATATAATGAAACTAAGCCTATTTAAGATTCAGCTTTTCTCTCTATTGTTCAGGTAGCTGTGATCCTGTGTGTATTTGTAATTACGTTTATCCGTTTCTTAAGGTGGCTAGAACGACTTGCAAATATATCCAGAAAGCACTAATGTGAAAAATGTGAGCAATTTAAAATTTAGTATTTCATATTTTGTTCGAAATAGTCTTACAGATCCCCAGCTTTAAATTGGAATTGAACGAGGAGAGAAGAAAATATAATTAAAACCATTAGCAACCACAAAGGAATTTTTATACGCATTATTTAAATAAAAGAATCCTCTTTTCCTCTTTTTGAATCCATAAAAATATCATTTTTCTTTGTTTACAAAGTTTATATTCCTGTGTAAAGGAGCAAATGGAAATGAACTCAATTATCGCCTTATCCATTAACACTAAAGTTTTTAAAAAATACAGACGAGAATGTTTATTTTCTTTTGTGTTGAATATCGTTTCACTTAATGTTGGCATAGTCTTTTAACTCAATATTGCAACTCCCGTAAATGTACATCCATGTTAGGGAATAAACTACTAAAAGAACTTCAAAGAATTATAAAGCAATGTATTATAATTATAAGCAAGAACTATAATGTTACTGATATTCCCGCTACTGTCATCTAGGTCTTTCTTATTTTTTCTTACGCATTCAATGAGAAATAATTATAATATGAAACTTAAAAACAGAGAAACAGTAGTACAAATTATGAGCTCTTTGTGGAAAATACGTTTAGGCTGTTCATGTTATTTCTTTTATTAAGATCTTGAAAAATGAAGCACATGTAGATCTGTAAGATTCGAAGTATATAAAAAAATATTTACAACAGTAATATCACTTATATAGAAGTATTATAACAGTATTATAAAATCAGTTATTAACGAACATGTATTGGAAAATGAAATATTGGAGTGGTTATTATAGCAAGATCCAAGTCCATGACTTGAAATGAGCACAAATAATGACCTATACATTATTTTTAAGGGGTCCTTAAATATATATATATATATATATATATATATATATATATATATATATATATATATACACAGTATATAGCCTATATTTATTGTGTGTGTGTGTGTGTGTGTGTGTGTGCGTGCGCGCGCGAGCGTGTGTTTGTTACTTTACCCTTTCCGTTAACACTAATCCCTTGTCCTCATTAGTCTAAATGGTACAAAGCTAGTTGTTCACTAACTGACAGAATCAACGTAGAACCAAAACTATTGTCGCAGAAGACTTGAATTTTTGAGGATATCTTCGGAATGCTATGTAAGGAGTTCCCGAAATTCAGTCATGAAAGGAGTAAACAGGGGTATAATATTTTCTAATAAAAACATTATTTCTGTGTAATTTTGATTCAACTTTAGAAGTAAGAAAACGCAAATAATAGAGCTTGTGTCCATCATTTTCCAAAATTCAAAAAAAAGGTAAAACTAGGGTATAAAAGTTTTATTAGAAATTGTGTAAGAAACCCTTTAGGGACCGATTTTCAAAAAATTCTTAGTGCACATCTATAAGGAACCTATAGGGACCATTTATGCTACTGTCTACTAAAGTTGTTTAGGCTGTGAATTTTCTGTCAGTCAGTCACGGAGAAGTTCAATATGTCACGTTGAAAACCGGGTACATCCGTTTGACATAATTTCTTCTTGAGGAAACATTGTTCCGACGTTTCGACAAGATCGTATCTGGCACCTTTAAGGTTATTATCGTTCCAAATCTGAAATCGAACTACTAAAAGACCTGAAGTTTTTCAGTATGACTTCAGACTTAAAGCAAGAATTACCTCGAAAATGCCATATAAGATTTTTAATGTGATTCGCATTTTTCCATACGTGAAGGAATTCGTGTAGGATATATATATATATATATATATATATATATATATATATACACACATAACTTACATACATTTTTTTTAAAGTTCATACTATATGCAAGTTAGACTAAAGAGAGCTAGAGACAGACGTAGTTGAAAGGGCAGTAATTGCAGTTTACGACAGTAATTGCAGTTTGGAACCTAAAACCAGTTTAAAGATTCATCAGAAAGACTAGTGTTTTTGGCACTTCTAAAATCGAGCTCTTGCCGTATATGTACGTATAACATTTTTTTTTTTACAACTGAGTAGAAATACCCATCTAGTAATTTACATTTGACACATGTTTACACTTTGAAGGGATATATCCCATTGGATATATTCCCTTAGAAACTAATGTCCATCCGGACCAGCAAAAACCATAAGGTCCAGTGTCTGTTCTTTGTAGCCTTCTAATCACACCAGCCTCAGCCAACAATCCGCGTATCTCCGGATGCTCGTGTTGAGAGATGCGTTGTCCGTGCTTCTTTGCATACTTTTTTATTTCCTCACTGACCATATATATTTTCAAATCCCTATGGAGGTTGTCGTTATTTATGTACCATGGTGCATCTACGATGCATCGAAGCACCTTATTTTGAAAGGTTTGTATCTTTTTTACATTTGTCTTCTTTGTACAGCCCCAGAGCTGTATTCCGTAGGTCCACACGGGTTTCAAGACTTGCCAATATATCAGCAGCATGGATTGATAATTGGGATTTTCTTCCCAAAAACCAATACATACTTCTGAATTTTAATTTTAACTCCTCTGTTTTATTTTTAACGTGTTCTTTCCACTTCAGTTTTGCATCCAGTGTCATACCTAAATACTTTGCTGTATTAGCATAGGGCGTATAACAATGTACAGATACACACACACACACACACACACACACACACACACACACACACACACACACACACACACACACACACACACACACACACACACACACACACACACACACACATACATATATATATATATATATATATATATATATATATATATATATATATAATATAAAACACACACACTTATGCCCCTATAAGTCCTTTTTTGTTTATTTTTATGTATTAAAGGAATTTGGTAATAAATAATAATAATAATAATAATAATATATATATATATATATATATATATATATATATATATATAAAATGTGTATGTTTGTGTTTTTGTGTGTGTGTTTAAATGTACGATTGAACTCTATAGAGTTCGCAACTTTAGCTTGTTTTCATTCTAACTTGGCACATAAATCGATAAATCGATGTTGATAATGGTTTGGACGTATTTTTATCTAGACTAATCAGTTCCACCTATAAAAATGGCGGTAATTCAAAATTTGAAGGGTTGATATGATTCTAATTCAACTTGTTTTTAAAAAAAATTATTTCACCATCTTAATTAGCGTTAAAATCTGTGTAACTCGTATTAGATTATTTATTCGTTTTCTCATTTTAAACATTACCTGAAATTACAAATAATAATTTATGCAGAATTATTAATATCAGAAAGCCAATTAATAATTTTTAAATCAGGTTTTCATAAAAGTTTATGGTGAGAATAGTTACTGTTATAAATTTGCGACAATCAGGTTAGCAATATTAACGTGCTGTTATTATTTATAATAAAAATAGTTAAGCGTGGAAGTATTTGTACAAGTTCAAGTAATAAGTACAAATTTGAAACCTATATTTTACATTTTAAAAGAAAGTATGGTCTAGCAATAAACGTAACCTCAAATAAATTTTTAGCCGCCTCGGTGGCCTAGTTGATAGCGTACTGGGCTTTCAGCGCGATGACCCGTGTTCGATTCCCGGCCAGGGCTTGGTATTTTCATACGCTATAAATCATCCCATCGTTTGCATTAGCCCAAGTGTGCACAATAGTCAGACGTTAAAAAAAAATCAAATAAATTGTTTGCTCGAGTAACAGCTGTGGCCCGAAATCAGCTGATTGGAGCACAAAAGCTCTACTTGCCGCAGCACTATAGCTTTACATAAAACCGTGACAGTTTCGAGTTAATGATTTTATATTTAAAGAAATGATTAATTATCTTCATGTATCTTAGTGATAAATTTATTTCGCCATTATTCACAGTCTACATTAATGGTGTTCTCTGCTCAGAGCTCTTAAATTATACTACTATCCATCACCAGGTTTACAGTTGAAATTATGTTCTTGCAAAGGAATTTATCTTTGAATAAAGTTATCATAATTTGCATACGTTATGCATTGCTGTAGTAAGAGTTATGATCAGCGAATTTTCATCAGAAAATTATGGTAAGGTCTAGGACACGTAACGGTGTATTGAGCACTGAGCAAACTGTACGAATGATACGTTTTGAGAGGTCGTTAAATTAATCTCAGTTCTCCCTCAATTTTTAATTTTAAAATATAATTTTTGTTTAAATTTTGGATATATTAGCCTATGTGCAATATTTTTTTTAAATTTAATTAGCGCAGTTGTTTTGTTTAAAACTTTTAATTATTGACTTTAACTTCCTCATTAAAAATTGTAAAGTTTAATGTATTATTTAACTTTTAAATTTAAAGTTTATTGCTAAGTTGTTTGCCAGATTAAGTGGAAGAAAGAACTTATCCATTCTAACTTCGTCTCGAATAAAACGCAAGAAATCCTCCCTACCCCTTCCATTAGTGGATCCAGGGGGCTGGATGGGCTGCAGCCCGTTTTGGAATTGGAAACAATTTGAAGAAATATGAATTTATTAGTTACCTAAGATTAGCATAATTTTACTCTTTATATTAAAACAGGGGTTCCCTGAAACCTGCAACCACAAGTACAGAGGGACAGATTGAAATGTTATGCTTGAAAAGAACGGGAGAAAGATGAAATAAGTATGCGCACACATTTGTTAGTGAGAAACGAATGCATATATTTCATTTTATGTATTCTATTTGCCAGGGACTCTCCAATATAAATATATGTATACTACAATAAATTGGCCTAATATTTTTTTTTAGATTTTATCATAAATATTTAATTTATTACCCTGAAGTACATCTTGTTAAAGTAAATCAAGAATGTACTTAGGCTCATATGGAATTGCTACATATGTGCATAAAGCTATTGGAAATTATAATAATATTTTATGAGTTACCAGGTTTATCCTTGGGTTAGCCCTCTCCCCTTTAAACTGACTGGATCTGCCCATGCCACATCTCTCTCTCTCTCTCTCTCTCTCTCTCTCTCTCTCTCTCTCTCTCTCTCTCTCTCTTTTCCTTTCTGTGTACTATTTGTGCAGTTGAGTTATTAAAATTACGTTTTATCTCTATCTGCAATACAACCATTATACCAGCAACTTCATGCCTGACACTATACAATTATTGATTCTCAAAATATCCCTACTCTGTTAGTTCATAAAAGTCCTAGAATTTGGTCAAAACATTTCTCAGGAAAAAGAGTAATTAGATATTTTGAATACCAATATTTGCAGATTGTAAGCCGTCTTACGATGTGAAATCAGATTTTCAAATTAGTTTGAGAGTGAAAAGTTAAAAAAAATAAATTTGAAGTACTGCCATTTTTAAACAATTGAACGAATTAATCTAAGCTAGACAAAAATGCTAACTAACACACACACACACATATATATATATATATATATATATATATATATATATATATATATATATATGTATATATATATATATATATATATATATATATATATATATATATATATATGTATATATATATATATATATATATATATATATATATATATATATATATATATATATATATATATATATATATATATATATATATATATATATATATATATATATATATATATATATATATATATATATATATATGTGTGTGTGTGTGTGTTTTAGCAAATACTACTCATTCACTCATCACAGTTTCTCCAAAACCACTGAACGTATTGCAATAAAACTTGGCATACACCTCAAAGGTTCTAAGAAAGATTAAAAAAAATTCCATCCCTAAAGGGTTAAAAGGGACAAAACGTAATTTACATTTTTCTCTTTATCTCTAGATCCAAATAACGTACACAGTTGAAATTTAGTACTCAGTTTTATTTTAGCTTTTGGAGGTGCACAAAGATGAAATTTGTCGGACATTCCACCACTAAAGGGTTCAAATGGTGCAAAAAGTTTAAAATATCTACTGTCAAATAACGTATATAGCTAAAATTTTGGATACAGGTTTTTCTTTGGATTTGGAGACGCTCAAAGAAAGTGTTTTTTTCTAAATTCCACCCCCAAAGAGTTATAAAAACGAAGGTTATATATTTTTCTGATTTTTCTGATAAAAAAAGGCATAGAGAGCTGAAATTTTTATTAAGGTTTATTTTAATATTTGATGGTACACAACCAAGGGATTTTCTAAAATTAATCCCATAAAGGATTAAAATGAAGTAAAAACTAACTTTATATTTTTTCTATATATCCAGATTTAAAACCGGAGAAAATTGATATTTGGTAAATAGGTTATAACTGAAATTGGTACATAGGCTTTATTAGTTGTGCGCAAAGAGAAGTTTTTCCAAAATTCCAAGATAAAAGGTTAAAAATAACTTAAAAACTAACGTTATTTATATTTTATTTCAATACCTCTAGATATGAAAAAAGTGGGAAGCTGAAATTTTATTTACACCTTTATCTTAAGGTTTGAAGGTTCACAAAAAATGGTTTTCAAAAATTCCATACATGCCTATGCATACATATATATCTTATATAAATTATATATAGGGGTTTAAATCGTGCTTATTTTCTGGTATGAGTTTTACCATGATGGCCGCTCCAATGGCTGATTTTGTATTAAAAATTCTCTGAAAATGTGTTTCTCTATGAGAAATATTAATTTGTATAAAAAATTTCGACGGAATTTATTTTATCTTCGCAGGGTGTTCGCAGTGACATGTGTAGCACATGCTGTGCCTCCCTCGACTGCACACCTTGCAGCCCCCCCATCTCCACCTCCACCTTCAAGCTCAAGCTCCCAAAATCAATTTCCTCTTGCCTACTTGATAGTTACCTAGCTGCTGCTTTACTGTTCGCATATTACCGAAAATACTTGTGCCAACATAATTTATAAAAATAATATTGACAATAATAACAGTATAGGCTGATGCTTCGACAGGATATATATTTGTTGTATATTTTACATATATACAGCAGACTGATATTTATACTTGAACTTTTATTGTATTATGTTCATTTTATTGTATATTAAAACAACTTAAATCTAAATCTAGCACATTATATTAAACGTAAATCAATAAATAACGTCATTTTATCTCTAAAAGATTTCTTTGCTTCAGGCGTTGTGGATAAGTCATATTAAGAAGTTTTCACATTGACATGATTTTGCAATCTTCTTTTATGAAGAATAGCAAATGTTTTGATTGTATCTTCCACAAAATTTAAATTTAATTCGCAATGCAAGTCATCGTTACGTTAGCACCACTTGGCGTGTAATTGCTGTAATCAATATTCTGTGCTCGTTGAATTATCAGACTCTTGTACTTGTACACACACAAATTTGACAACCGTATGGGCAAATTGGTACAATAATATTTTGTTTTTAAAATTTAATTGCGATTTTCTGTCGATCAACCGATACAATTGTTGAAATTTTAACTTAATTTGATGTGCTTTTCCGAATTAAACGTTTATACAAGTGCATTCCCAAATATTTTACAGAGTTAAGTTGCAGTATATTTTAATCAGATATGTTTGACCAAAAATAAAATAATACAGTGCAATAATAATCAATGCAAATAACACTTGCACTATTTAAAGAATTCAAAATAGTTACAAAAAAGTGCAAAAAATTGGCAATTTGTTTATTTTTTACGGCGTGCATGTCAAGCAATGTACCATGTCAATTTTTGTTGTTTCGCTAACGATGTACGAAAAACATTTGGTGATGTAAATCCGATCCTAATACTTTGGTGGATCTACCCGTTTTCAAGCCTCCAAAATTCAAAATAGTAGTTTTTGTTTGGATTTCCATCCTTCTGAGTGCCAAGCATTGGTACGTAAGTTTGGTTGGCTCACAAATACGTTTTCTTCATTCAAGGGAACTGAAATTGGATGCATTAAAAGACTGGATGATTGTGTTTTCATCACTGGATTTTCCTTAGTGGTCTTTTTTATTTTTTATTTATTTTTTTTTTTTTTAGAAAAAACTGATTTATTATGAGCATATAACTACTGAGCTAACTAAAAACCTAGCTTTGTATACTAGCAATACAAATCTTCACACGTGTGTTTATAACATGTAACAAGTTTATTGTGTTTGTTCTGTGTGTGTGTGTGTGTGTGTGTGTGTGTGTGTGTGTGTGTGTGTGTGTGTGTGTGTGTATGGCGCGCAAGTTTGCGTGCAAAAAAAGTACACAAATTATATAGGCATTTTTATTACTAATTTTTTCCCGCTTGGCATAGAATAATTTTTATAGAACAAAAAAATGTGACAATCTTTCTGCAAAAAAGCTATAAGGTTCAATCTATGTTCAGATGAGAAAAAGACGAAAAATCAAAGAATGATAAAATACTGGAGTTAAATTAACGGGTAAATCGTAAGCCTTATCGTATAGTGAAGGCTCATATATATTGGTAATTTAAAATTAATTAGTTGACAGAATATTATAAAAAATATCGTTTGCAAAACGTCCTTAAAAACATGTTAAAATTTAAAAATTGTATCGTAAGTGAATGGAATTTAATTTAAAAAAATTAAAATCAATTTCGAAAAAGCTGTTCATGGATTATCGAAAGCAGATGACTGTTTTAATACATACATACAAGTGTATTAGTAGGAATCTATCATAATTCTTAGGCATATTCCTCTCTTTAAACAAATTAAAAATCTTATAAACAAACCACAAAACAAGCTTTCAAGTTACGGTTTCTTGAATGTTTGAATTTTATTTTTACTCCAAAGTGATAACCCTAACCGATATTACTTGAATTAATAATAAATTACATTTATTTGTTTATAAGTGGTAATAGACAATAAACTTATTATTTTTCATTACAGTATTTCAGTTAAATTTAAGAAATATCGTCCCTTTTGTACAGGTATACCGTTAACGAATTCGAGGAAATACAATTTGCAAACGAAAAGTTTTTTCGGACTTACATTTACAATATTTTCATTATTTTGAAGTATGGTCATTTTTCTTGATTTTTTCTTGAAATACTCTGTACGATTACATTAATCACATAATAAATGTTGAAATATCGGTTAAAAGGGCATACATTACAGTTTTCCGTAAAAGCTGCATCTACTCAACATTTAAAACTGAGTAATAACTCCAGCCGTACTTGCAAAATACGAAATAATTGACGTATGGGACAGACAATGTTTGACGTTTCACGTTTGACGTTTGACGTAACACACAGTAGGCTACATTGTATAATGATGGATGTTTCTTGTTTATCCCGGCCGATATTCCATCCACATACAAAACAATATTGCAGTGCACATTGTAACATGTAGTTCGACTGCGTTATCGTGGGTCGGAACAGCGTTCTAAAAACTAAATACTGTAGCACAAACACATAACCCACAATCTGGGTCCAGTCAGTGCCGTAGCTGCATCAGTATACTGTGGATGGTGTAGGGGTGTCGGGGGAGGGGAATAATATGCCATGTTCATTTCTTTTTACGCGAATTACATATCAATTACTGGTATTTTTAGTAACGTAAGTAGGCAATACTTTAGAATTGCATGACCATGTATAAAAGTTCTCGTTAGGCTTTCTGAAAGTAGGCTACAAATATTTCTGAGTTGTATGGTGAAATGTTTTTTGGGCGCGTGTTATTCAATATTTGAATATAACTAACTACTATTCATACACACACACACACACACACACACACACACACACACACACACACACACACACACACACAACATACTCTAAAAACCTGACGACGTAGAGGTTTTTTGTAAATCGCAATTGTTGACGGGCCCAACCTAAGGAGCTGGGTTTTCGTCAAATACAGTTTTACTTGAAATAAAACACAATAAAAACACAGACTTTAAATTTTGGAAAAAAAGAAATATAGCGTATATATCTATTATTTCTCTTTGTTTCAGTTTTTCTATGTTGTGTTTAAATTTGGTACATTGTTTAGGTTGAAAGCCATTGTTTTGAACATTTTATAGTAACTCAGGTTACCATCGAAAGGAGAAGCTACTTTAAAATTGACGTTCTTTAAAATAGAATATCAATAAAGCTTTGTTATTATATTATATGCTAATTTATGCATACTTTAATGCCGGTTATGTTGTGAAATTACATCTTTTTCAAGTATGCTACATAATCGCTTCTATTGCGTCAACGAGACAGCTGCTTGCCACTATTATTTTAAGGTTGAAATTGAAATGTTTAAGAAAAAACTACTACTTCCGAAAGCCGCCGAGAGCCTGATGCTATCAGGCCAGTCTGCCAATGAAAGCACCTAAAATACTTACTACTAACTAAGAACTACCTTTTGTTAGAGTTACTGCCCATTTTAAATGGAACAAAAAATTCCTGTAATGTTAGGATAACAAATGTCATGTTTTGTTTGTAACTTCACAATAGTCGTGATTTTGAATGCAGAACGAAAACCTTTGTGTTTCCATTCTTGCAAGATGCATACAAAATATTGTTATATTTCTAATTTCTGTGATAGCCTTATCAGCGAATTTCCTTTGGAAAATGACTTCCATCATGGTAATTTCTAGACACGGATCTTTAAAGTAAGCGCTTATTCTGAGCTCTTAAGGAATCACTTCTTAAGGAATCAGTTATAATTATAATAATAATAATAATAATAATAATAATAATAATAATAATAATAATAATAATAATAATAATAATAATAATAATAATAATAATAATAATAATAATAATAATAATAATAATAATAATAATAATAATAATAATAATAATAATTATTATTATTATTATTATTAATATTATTATTATTATTATTATTATTATTATTATTATTATTATTATTATTATTATTATTATTATTATTATTATGTGTGTGTGTGTGTGTGTGCGTGCGTGCGTGTGCGCGCGCGCGTGCGTGCGTGTGCCTGTGCGCGCGCGCGTGTTATTCATATTCCTTCACAGATGGAAAAATAACAACTGTATTGAAAACCAGTTCACATCCGTTCAACAAAAGTGTTTCCAGAATAAATATTATTCCGACGTTTCGCCAAAATCATTTGGCATCTTCGAGATGGTTCCCTTAAATGTATATAAATAAAAAATTGTTCATAATTTTACAAATGGTGATAATTTCATTTTTAAAAGTTTTATAACTTTTTGTCACGTTTTTATTAAGTCACTTTGGTTTTTGTCCGGGTGGAATTTTGCAATCGATTTTAAACTAACTTCCCGATGAGCTAGAGGTTTTAAATTTTGTACACAGCTCTAAACTCAATGACAATACAATAATATTGGCTTATGTATAAATATTGAACAGTGCCATGGGCACTATTACTGAAATTGTTTGGCCATTATTTCGGCATGATCAAATGTACGATAACGACATTCCGTCTGTTTTTCTCGTTATAGGTAGTAATGCTGTCGTTCAGTACAAGTCAGGTTGGCCGAATGGTCTAAGGCACCAACTTTAAGCCCTGGTTCCCGATTGGGAGCGTCGGTTCGAACCCAACACCTGACAGGAGTTATATGTTTTAAAAATATTTATAGTTGCATTGACTTGTTAAGGATTCGGCAGTACGCTAATGTTCTAATTTTACCTTTGGAAATTCAAAATTTACAGTAAATAAAAAAATGTACGATAACGACATTCCGTCTGTTTTTTGATACTTATAATCACACACATATTGTCTTAAAAATTTGTGACAGTTAATTTTTATAGATATGAAAAGACTTGCACAATTAAAAACAAGAAACGTAGGGCGCATGAAATTAGATAACAACTATTGTCTCTTATAAGCACCCGACGTTTTTTTGTTTTTAATTGTACAAGTATCTATAAAATATCTATAAAAATTCACTGTCAAAAATTTTTAACACAATCTGTGTGTGATTATGAATCTGTATATGTTTATAAATCTCGATGGATTGATGGTTTTATGAGAATTTATTTGTCTTAAATTTGTTTAAAATTCAATTCCACAATCGTGATCAGTGTTTACTGCTGTATACGTTAGCATTTAAACTTTTTTAAATCCATTGAAATAAGAAATTGAATTGACTGCGACAAAAGTTTATTTTTCATTTTCACTGTCAGTTTAAAGTTTTTATTGGAAATGTATGCAGTTTGATTGTGATTGTTAAAACAGATTTTAAACAGAAGTACTTAATGTCTCTAGGCGCCTTATTTCAAATGTCTTCTTCTTCAGGTGCCTATTCGTTCCGAATATTTGCTTATCCTGGGTATTATAACTTTGTTCAAGGCTGCTTTGAACAGTTCGTTGTTAGTTTTTGAGAACCATGTCCTTAAGTTTTTAAACCATAATATTCTTCTTCTTCCTGGCCCTCTTTTGCCATAGACTCCCTTAGAGAACTGATTTCAAAACGCTTTGTTTTCATTTTTCATAATATGTCCAAGATATTCATATTTTTTTCTTTTTATAGTGTTCATCACTTCTAGGTCTTTCTTCAGTCGTTCCATCACTGTTCTATTGGTCACTCTGTCTCAACACTCTTCTATAGAGCCGCATTTCGAAGTCTTCGAGTCTTCTTTGTGTTGCCCTGAATCCATCTTCCATTCCATAGAAAAGTATCGAGAAAACAGCACCGTAGGAGTCTGATTTTGATATCGATTTTGAGGTTATGACATTTGAACAGTTTAGCCATTTGTTTGAAGGCTTCCGTGCTTTCTCTATTGTGCACTTTATCTCCTATGAATGGTCCCTTCATTGATCATGGTTCCCAGGTAGGTAAAATTTAATACCCTTACTATCGGTGTGTTGACCATTTAGTCGTACCTTCCAACTGCTTCTTTACTAATGAAGTTGGCTTACTTCATGTTAATCTCTAAGCCATACTGATTTCTGACGTCTCTTATTTTGTTTATTAGTTCTTGTAAGCTGTTCATGCTGTCAGCGAATATTACAGTGTCATCTGCGTATGGAATGTTCAAGCACTCTCCATTCAGCAGGATTCCCGTGTCGGTATTCTCAAGGGATTCCTTGAAGATTTCTTGTGAGTAGAGATTTAATATAAGTGGCAACAGGATGCAGCCTTACCTAACGCCTCGAATAATGTTGACAGTATTGGTTATTTCAAATGTAAAATACGTATTAACAAGACTGGATCAGTTACTTCAGTGCCTTCTACACTCAGTGATGCAAATTGTACTGCTTTTAGCGTAAAATTTAAGTGCAATTTTTAAAACGTTCAAAATGACCAAACATAAACATTACTTTCTAATAGCATTCTACTTACTTTTACCAACATTGCAAAAGGACGAGCGGAGCAAAATACTTCGTAAATTTGTTGATGAAATTTTCAAAACCGCTTTTTTAGAGTTTAATATATTCGAAAATTTGTAAAATATCGAAAACCCTGAAAACCGATTTTTGAAACCAAACTAAGTTTATAAGTTTTTCGAGATTTTCTGATCCAACATGAAGAAATTATAATTGTAAAATGTGATAAACTATTAAATGCAAAATTGAATTAATTAATTCCAGTGCGTTTTAGACTCATGCCAAAAGCGTGCTACTCACAGATTTCGTTAGCAAAAAATCATCGCACTGAGCCATGAATGTGACTGGAATAACTTTCTGGTATAATTACCAGTGGTATTCACTTCAAAAAATGCTTATGTATTTTCGACAAGCTTGACGCTTTTTTACACATTATTTGTGCTATCGCGAAATTAAATTTTTTCCCCTCATATATTTAAGCATTATGAAGTTTTTACTTCAAAAACTGAACTTAGAGTCATTATATCTTTACTTTTACTTTTACGTAAAACTTACAGTAAAATATATCTTAGAATTTAAAAAATTCTTAATAATTGGATTTCATTAAAATCGCTTTTAACAATTTTGCTCAAATATAATCAATCAGTACCCAAACGGAAATTAAAGGTTACTATCCCTCCAAAAATGGCGAATCTGTTACTATCCCTCTACAGATGGCGAATCATTCAAAAGATGAAGAAACCAGTAAAAAGTGGTTAACATAAATGCACAGATATTCACTTTAGTTTTTTATAACGCATTTGTACAGTGTTCTATTTCACACATTATTATTATGTTTCTATAAATACAATTCCAACTTGTTTGTGCAGTTGCATTGAATTGTTTAGTGTATAAATTTACCTCTAATTTGGTTGTATCATGTTTCTACGTTAACGTTGTTCTAGTTTTATAAATTAATGATGTTTATTTCAAAATTATTTCACTGCCTTGCAGTTTGAAATTACGTCGCTTTAAAACTTAATTTTAAATTATTGTGTGCAACGTATATTGTATTTTTCATTTAAATTTGTCTTTTTCAGGTCACCGGTTTCCAGTTTTTGATCACATGTGAGTACATTTTTCACTTTTAGCGATTTTAATTTATGAACTAATATTGTACGAATTACATTAAATTAAATTACATTAAGCCATCTTTTGACACAACCGTTTGTGGAAGAAACAAATGTTTTGTTTTGAAACTTGATGTACACATTTAAACAAATCTCTTACCTTCTTTACTGTTTCAAAACGGCAACTCAAATGAGTGTTGAATCAAAAGTTGCATGACGCGTACATTTTGATGAAAACACCAACTTGAGCATCTCTAGTTTTAAAAATACATGAGTAAAAACGTTCGTATACATTGGGCGCATGTAAAAGTGTATCACGAACGTTTAAAATTAATGTTAGGTAAATTTCTTGAAAATTGTAAAAACTAAAGCCACATGAAGGACACGTGCATAGGACACAGTAGCGTTTTGTAAATCAATGTGTCAAGTGGCTCTAGTTTAGTGTGTTTTTGAAAAATCGACTTCAGCGTGTGCTTTAGAAATTTAACAATGTGTATGCCAAGTATAACGTCGACTTTTAAAAATTAGCTACAGTCTCAAAGCTGGAATTTTTAAAATTTACTTTTCGAAATAACTACTTCTTATCTCGGGGTATGGGTGTAGGTTTTTCGAGGGAAAAAATTCAGTTTGCCGTCACGGAACGCTCCAACACATCCACAAGCGCACTCTAGTGAAAATTATTACACACATTATTGTTTTTTTGTGATTAATAAAATGTATTTTTGAATTGAAAACGTGTATAGTCGCGGTTGACAAAATATGTTTATAAACGTTTGCTTTCGCGTCACGCTTGAATCCGTAATGCATACCTCACAGCATATATTGTTCTTGTATATATCTAGACTGGAAGTGACTACTTCTAAACAGCTGATTTCGCACAATAGCTTCAATATCATTTCAATTGAGGTTATGTTTATTGTTCTTCTTAATTTTAAACGTGTGTATTTTCTAAATTTGTGTAGTTAAATTATTTAATGTATATGACCTATACCAATTTTTGATTGCTAGAATCACAAATATTATATTTATTATTATACTTAAACAGTATAAATGTCATGTATAACTGTCAAAAGTAGGGTTATAAACTGATTAATTATTAAAGTCTCTTATATAGCTTAAGATACTAGTGTATGACAGTATCTTCATACTGTACATTCATAATTCATGAATGTTGGACTCATTCATAGTCTGTGACTGTTTCAGTTAATTTTTAAGTTGTGTACCTACACACACGCGAAATTTAATACGAAAATGATTTTCAAAAGTTGTCCTTTCTTGCGTGCATCTAAGTTTTTATAAAAAATAATTAAATCATAATAGTGAAAAAGTATACAAAGTTGTTGCTCCGTTAAACAAAAAGAGAATAAATAAGGAAGTCGATTATGCACCCAACTAATTTTATAAAGTCATTATCCTTTAAATATAACAATTTATTTTTTTTTAATTTAAATGCCTTCTTTCGTGTTTTCCCCTGTCTTTACATTCCAAACTCTTATTATTAATTGAAATTAAAATAATAATAACATACCCATTTATATATTTAATTGCTTGTAATAGCAAATAACTTACACAATTGTTTAAAACTAGGATATAATAAAAAGTTACTTCCTTTGTATGAAAGACGGCCATTTTGAAATTTCGAAATGTAAAATTACATTAAAGTGTGTAATGTAAATGCTTTCTTTTATGCTACAAAAATTTCATAAGTGCTTACATAAATATAGTTGCGTGAAACAACTAAAAAATGTTTTTTCGTGTTTAAGGCTGCAATTTTGTTTCAGCATATTGTACACACAGAGGGGAAGAGATTAAAAAACGTGGGCGTCGGTTAACCAGCGCTGGGTTTCCACATTTTCTGCTTATTTTGCGTTAATTTTACTCGATTAATATAAAACTACAAATCTTGAATATACACTTACAGCTTTATACAAACAAAGGTTATTAATGATAGTTTGTAACTTCCTCTCAATAAGAATTTGTCGTCATATTTACTTATTATTATTAAATAAAACTAGTTTAGTAATTGTAAAAAATCAATCGTATGTTTTTAATAGAATTTTGTTTTTAGGCGTACTTGAACCTAAAACATTGGTTTTACTTGGATAACCCGGCGCGCAGTACATGTGTACACGTGTATATTTTCATAACATCCTAGTAAATCTATTAATTCTTCTACTGACACACCTGTATGTAAATACAAAAATGTATTTACATTTTATGGCAAAATACGACGGTTTTTTCACTTTTCTGGTTACTGGGAACACTCTAATTTCTTGAAATACTGCCAACGAATCCCTAATTTCTTGGAACACTGCCAAAGGAAATTCGTAAAATATGTTTCCAGACAACTTGCAAAGCCTCCTGACTGTTTTTTATTTTGAAAGTTGGGAGATCTAAGATATTAACTGACTCCCGGTTGGAGAAACGCTTACTGGTTGAAGAGATTATGAAGAGAAAGGGGGGAGGGAGAGAGAAAGAAAGAGAAAGAGAGAGAGAGAGAAAGAGAGCAGTGTTTTAATCTGATACTAATATTGTTAACAACGTTAGATGAGTGTAGTCTTAAATACCCTAACAAAGTGAAACAAGGACGAAAAAATCCAAGAAAATATTGTTTTTTGAACTATCAACAAAAAGTAGTGAAACCTGCATAATATCCAATAATCTCCTATTTAAACTGATAAATTGGTCGAGTTTTAATCATAAAAATGATTTTAGAATTTTGTTAATTTGCTGTATTAAAATTTAGGTACAGTAAATGTACAATTAGTTAGATCAATCTATAAATACCTTTAATTTAAAATTTAGTGAGAATTTTCACATTTTACCAAAAATTTGTTCAAAATCTGATGAACCGATTTCGAGAAATTATACCGATTTCCATCGGGTTTTCCTTGATAGTCTATAACAAACTGGATTATTGAATAAAAGGTAGTTTCACTAAAAATAAACGAACATTTTTGTCCTCACTTTTACGAATACAAGGAATTTAAGATTTGTAATCATTTTGGTGTTTTCACGTACCTTTTTAATGATTTTCTTAAATGTTCCTATTGTCATAGCGCTGATAACCTTTACCCGCCGTTAAAACTCCGGTAACCATGATAACCTTTACCCGCCATGATGATGGTTTTTTCGCCGGAAAAAAATGTTCCTACAACTATTAGGCACGTTTAGGTTTACTTGATATTTTAGACTGTAGAGCCGTATGTTTAAATTAACTATTTTTTACTGTTTTTTTTTTTTGAAATTTTACAAGCATAAATCTACTTATTTTGTGATTTATTTTTAATGCAAAAAGGACATCCTGCAGCAAGGTCGGGCAAACGAGTCATCGTTGATCAAAATCGCTTTAGTAGATAGGTTATAGACGCAACAATTTTGAAGAAGAAAAAAATGGTAGCCTAAAACGTTTTTCTCATCTTTTTCTGTGCTTCAACACTACCAATTATTTAATTTTTTTAAAATTCTTACCACTTTTCATACTTTTTAACAAAATAGTATTTCTAAATATATAGACGTTTCCGTTTTTAAGTTATGGACATCTGAAAACTGCTGATTTTCACCTGTTTATATTCACTGCGGAAGCTTCATTGACTTAGAGAGGCGGAAATCTGCCGCGTTTTTTGATTTTAAGCTCCTATTTAGGACACACACATTAAACATTTAAACATTTAGGCACTTTTTAGCTTATTTTAATTCGTGATTATTTTAATTTACATTAGACCTCTTGTTAAAATGTAAAACAAAATTTATTAATGAACTTCTTAGTTTTCTTTATGTATAATAATTCTGATTTAAAATACTTTTGCCTGTACAGTAGTTCTAGTTCTGTGGTCCATATCAGACAGTTGATCCTGAGAACTTCTAAATGACAAGAAAATATGGAACACGTTCCATAAGCAATATTGTCACAATAGATGAGTCTTGCTTGTAAATGAAGTTAGTTTAAGAAGATTAACTAAAATCTTTACACACAATTTTTTAAAATACGATTTTGTAGAACATTTTTGGCCAAAAGGAGCCTGCTTTTTCAAAACTAAAAATTGGTCTTCAATAATTGGACAAATCTAAATTCCAAATTTTATAAAACTCGATCACATCGATTAGTCTCCAGCCTTGTGCTTAAACACGCGTGCATCGAAGTCAAAACCATTCTGGCAAAAAGTATTCACTACCGAAAAACAAATATATTAAAAACGCATACTAAATCTATTTCACACTATCTCTCCTCTAGTATTAAAGAAGTACCTCGAGGGGTAACAGTATTTAGAAATCTGGATTATTATTAATAATGCACTAATCCACAGCACTTAAACCGATGGGGAAAGTAAAGAAAGGACAACAGTCACCATGGAAACCTTCAAATGGCATCAAATACCAGTTCTATTGCTCCTTTTACTGCTGCTTAAGCAATTTATATGTTTAATACACTTATATTGCTTAATAAATGTCAATGAAGTCGGTATTGCTTAGAGCTTTTATATTCACTGCGATGTTATGAAGTCAGACAAATCTATAAAGTTTCGTTTGTTAAATTTTTGCTTTAAGTTGTCTTTTTTTGAAGCTTTGCTTCTTTAGATGCGTTTAGCACCTTTTTATGAGTAAAAAACATTGGTTTTCTCGTCACGCTCGAGCTGTATACGGTGAGTCATCGTATATAGCTTATGCACGTATAATATATATGTAGGTATAGCACTTTTTGTATCAGTAAACCGCTTTGGTTTCGCGTCACGCCCGAGTGAATCATACGGTGAATACGGTGAATCATCGTTTATAAATAAATACATATATATTTATCTATTTATTTATGTAGAGATTATAATATTATAAGAGAAAGATGTTGCATATAACAATTTAACTTTACTTTAATAATCATTTTTGGAGGTTACGAGTGCCGATAATGTTATTGATTTTAATGTAGAAATTATTAAATTAATTTTATAGTCAAATATAAAAACCAAATGCACTGTTTATTGCAGAGTTAATGTTTAAAAACTCATATTTTCTTTATTTTGTTATTTTGGTTTTCTCTGGCCGATTATAAAATGAAAAATCTACAGTCGAGTCAAAATATTATTCTCTATTGAACTATTAATCTCTGCAAACTCATAATTAGTTACTGGAAAATTGACTATAATTATATATCAATAATTCTACAATGTTATGAACATATACGTTACTTTCTATGAAAATTAGTGTAAGCAAAGCTTACATCGGCTAGTCCTCTGACTGCCACGGCTTTTTAATAAAGTTTGTAGGACTACCTCAGTCGATGACACAAGAATTTGTTTTTTTTAATTAAAACTTTCTCTTTCGGGATACGGTTTAAACGGATCACCTTATTAAACAGAGTATTTTATTGTCACGAAATAAATCCATTTGTTCCAACGAATTCTGCATTAAAATTGTTGAAAAGTTCGGTATAACGTTTTGAAGTAAGGATTTCATTGGATTGCATTGTTCACTTTCCGTACAGTTTGAATGTAACTTCAGTCTGGTGAAACTTTTATTTGTAATTTATATTCTTTGTTTTGTGAAACCTATTTAAAGTTGAAACATTAAAGCTTCGTGTTAATTATTATTTTATTATACGGTGTATCTCTTACCTTTACAATAGAATAACTATCTAGTTATTTAAATAAGTGGAACTTTGGAGAGATTTATAATTATACAGTGATTCACAGATTTATAATACCATCTTTTAACAATCAATTGCAAACATTTCTAAACTAAATTAACGGGGGATTGGCTTTAACTTATAGTTCACTTATAATAACATTTTAAAATAAATGTTATAATAATTTTTAATTGTTTAACTAGTGTAATATTATTGTGGGTTATTGGCTAAAAAATCTGTTATTAGAACTAATTCGATCTTGTAATTTTTGGACATATTTTTACTGTACTCTGCCGGGGGGGGGACTGTAGGAACTATGACAACAATTAAAAACATTATAATTGTTTAATTGTATAATAATTATAATTATAATTCATTAAAAATTATTGTTTTCAAAACATACAAAACATATAAACTGAAATTATGCTTTACTTATATTTCTGTGAATCAGTTAAATAATGTACCTGTGTTAAATAATAAGAAACCTGTGTAATATCAGTGGTATTTTTAGATTATATTTTATGAGTTGTTAAATATAATTAGATGAAAAATTAATCACGAAGACGACGACATGTCACCTTTGTGCTAGTATGTCCCGCATGGATAATGTCAAAAAATTACAAAAAACTGAATTATTCAAACATTTTTTTTAGATTCTGAAACCAAATACACATAATTTTGCATTATATTATAAGATACTTATCCATAGTAGGCCACCAAATGTCCTTAAAATTTTTAATATTTATAAGTATATGTCTGACCTATTTTTTTAAAACGTAAATTGTAATCTTTTCAGGTGATCGTGTATAATTTGTAATCGTTTTATGTATTTTTCTGGGTGTTTTGTGTATTTGTATTGTAGCCTATTGTAATTGTTTTGTGTATTGATATGCCCGGGTGGAGAATATCAAAGAAATTACAAAATTGATGTAAGTTAATAAAGTCAGTGCAGTAATTAATAAATAAATGTTACTTTTTAAGAGTAAATCGAAAAACCCTTACCACAATCAGGACTGTATTTTTTCTTTATTTCCCACCCCATTTCTTTTTAAACTTTGTGCAATAAATTAAGTTATGAATCTCGATATATGACTGAAATTCGAGTAAAATATGATAGTCAGTTTGAAATAATGAGGTGTTTTTTTAAAGTCCGTAGGTAAAACCTATGCCGCTCTTGTGGTGTATCGATAGTTAAACTAAAAATAATGCTAGAGGACGGAAATAACTTGAGAGCTAATATATTTCAACCTACTAAGCCACCAAATTTCAAGTTTAAGTTAAGTAGAAACTTAAACACGTAATATAAAAAAATTGTTTAAAGTCATTCCTACTCAAGCTATGCGATTTCATCACGTCGCATGCTGTGATCACTAAAAGCAACATAGGATAGGACATAAGTGTTATTTAAATCAAATCCTATCGTCTGTACAAATAGACGATATTAATATTTGACAAAAAACTACAAGTTTAAAAAAAATGTATAACCTACAAGTTTAAAAAAATGTATTTGAACTTGAGTGGCTGAATAATAGTAGACATTACCTAAGCTATGAATAATAGATATTAATAGACAAGTTTAAAAAAATGTATAACCTACAAGTTTAAAAAAAATTTGAACTTGAGTGGCTAATAGTAGACATTACCTAAGCCTGTACAAATATGCGATATTAATATTTGACAAAAACTACAAGTTTAAAAAAAATGTATAACCTACAAGTTTAAAAAAATGTATTTGAACTTGAGTGGCTGAATAATAGTAGACATTACCTAAGAAATCCTATCGTATAGCCTGTACAAATATGCGATATTAATATTTGACAAAAAACTATATTAACATCAAGTGCCATTGAATACAAGTTTTAAAAAGATATTTGAACTTAATGGGATGAATAGAAAGTGTTTTTTTATTAACGATTGAAAATTTGAACTATTTATATAGGAAGTGTGAACCAATGTTAGGAATTGAATGAAAAAAAATACAATTTATGTTTAAGAAAAATTCAAGGAAAGGAACTTGAGGACGTGTCCTGCATTTTCACAATCCAAAGGAAACGTAGACCTGTAATAAAACGTTTTAAATTAGAAGGTTCTGTAAAATAAAGCAAACATTTTTGTTCTGAAACAAACTATTAAAGTCCCTTATGTAACCTAAGATAGTGAAATTCATAATATGTGACAGTTTTAGTTAATTTTAATTTGTGTACCTACAGATACGCGAAATTCAATTCGAAAATAATTTTCAAGAGTAGCCTTTTCCTGCATGCATCTAAATTTTTATAGAAATAATTAAATCGTAATAGTGAAAAAGTACACATTCTACCATGCCAAAAGAAGTAGTCACTTCTGTCGGCAAGTCCCGCACTGCCTAAGTTTTTTTTTTTTAAAGAGAAAAGACTATAAACCAAATCATAATTTATTTATGCATTCACTACGGGAGCAAGTTAGCCTTGCTAGATATTAGTTTAATTGTTTCTTACGCATCACTTTAGTGTTTATTCATATTTATATTTAAGCGTGAAGTCTTCTCCGAAAAAATTCGGAAAAAATAACGTTTGTGCGAAAGATTGGTCACGTGACCTGCCCAGTTCAGTTTGCTGCTATAGTTATTGTAGGCATACTGATTGTCGCAGTGATTGAGTTAAACTGGTTAATTCAAAGTCTGTATCGTGGCTTTGTCTGTTAGCGAAAGCTTGTGCATAAATTTATTTTGATGCATTACATTACGTGTTCTGCAGTCGGTAATTTGTTTTAGTTTCGTTGTTGATGTCAGTAACCAACGTCCTTACATAGTCACGCGCATGCCCCCTACGTTTGTTTGTCGGTAATGCACCGCATTTAAACCGTTTAACCGATCGCTATTTAAGGAAAATAGTCTTTTTAGGCCTGAACATAGGTAAAATATAGGGGTTGACAACAAAAAATATTTTGGGTAATTAAGGGGTAAAATCTTACTAGCATTTTGTTTACTTATATAGCACGTGTGGTTCATTTGAATCTAGTGATACTGATTCCGAATATATTGCACATTGAGTTTGTTTAGAATCGCTATATAGAATGTGCTATATCTTCAAAAGCAAATTTCTTGTCCTCCTCTAAGACATGTCTGACCCGAATATTCTGACAAATTTACAAAAATGAATAAAAACTACAAACTGTTTTTCACATATGTCGATATTTTACACACACGCGCGCGCGCGCATTATATATCGTTTTTTTTTTAGAAAACTCAGCAATAACTTTTGACTGTTTTTACCTATTATTGTATAATGGAAACATAACCTCCGAACATTTCACCTGTGTGGAACGTTACACAATATTTCATAAAATGGCTGAGGTTTTATCGCTGTGGTCAACCCATAACCACACAGTTTTTTTTAAAGCAGTTTATTAGAAAAATGTTTTTTCAACAACGATGTAATATTGTCATGTTCTAAATCAATGTTTTATTACATTTACTTTTGAGTTTCTTTAATTTCGTTGGAAAATTTAATATTGACCGAACGAAGCGATGTCTCTATTTTAACACGGTATTTCGATATTAGGTTTGTGTGTTTGTTTACGCAGTACACTCACCGATTTGTTTCGAAATTTGGTTTGGAGGTACGTTCTACAAAACCCGAACGACGAATATGTAAGATTTCTTCCCACTGACTTTCGTTTCAAGATGGCTGCCTCTGATTTACAATAACGAGTGTACGCAGTTTTAGCCAAACGAATTAAATGATTGTTTTGAAATTTTATACGAATATATCTTGTATAACGCCCAAATGACGTATGTATAATAACTTCTCTTATTTATTGCCGTTTCAAGATGGAGGATTCTGATTTAACGATAATGAGTGTACGCAATCTTTTTGCCGATTGTTTTGAAATTTGGTACTAATGTTCATTGTATAAAAGACCAAAAGACGTATGTGTAAGATTTTTCCTTTCAATTCTGTTTCAAAATGCCGGGCTCTGATTCATCATTGATAGTGTAGTTGATGGTTATGTCCTGTAATACTGGCTGAACGGCAGAACCTATCATAATTTTTACCGCTACATGCAACATAAAATTTCTAATAAATTTGGTACAGTAACATTTTTCGTAAATTTTACGGTTACCGGTTAAATTGACGGAAAATATTATGAGCACATGGTATATTAATTAAGAATATACTGCAAGGTATAGGCTACTGTTCTTTAAACTACTGGTACACGGTTGGGGGATAAATTTGTAGATTTGTTCTTATATAACGACGAATAAGGTTTAGGAACAATTTCGTTCAGTACGAATTTTTCAATGCTAATCGATTTTTATATTCATTTCTATTAAATAATTCCCTCAAAACTTTAAAAACATATATAATATTTTTGCATTTTCGGAATGTTTTGTTCTATTCTAAATATGTTTTTTTTAAAACTATTCTAATAAAATGTTTTTTTGCTAATATTAATGGTTTTACAGGCGTGAAGTACCTATTTTAATACTAATAAAAACATCGTAAATTATTTTCATTAAAAACCTTTTGTAGTGTGTGTGAAAGTAAATTGAGTACGACTCAAAAGTCACTTTCAGCGTCACTCAAATACTTTTCAAAAGGCGCACTGAAACCTTACACTATAAGGGGTATAGTCAGCGCGGTGCGTTTCTTGTGTTTTTAAAGGCCCATTTACAGAAACCAGTTGAGAAATGAGTGGAAGGTCACTAGCATGATGCGACTGGAATGCCACATCACTGATGTTTTACCTTTTACACGTTGCCAGTGGCTGGCATGCCAGTTGAGAAACGACTTGAAGGTTACTATCATGCGGCGCAAGAACGCCACCTCATTTTATTATGTGGTCCGTATCACTGAACCATGGCCCTGATGGTTTATACATAAAATCTTTTCCAGCACCACTTGCTTTACATTTCCCAACTTTCGTCAACTTTAAATAATATGTAGGTATTAAAGCTTTTTTTTGGCACGTCCTTCATTGTTAAATTTGGCACTTCGTGTCATCAACGATGGCTTGCATCGAGGCATTTCTAGCCTCCCGATCGCGGTAATCTTTACTAAACATGTTCCATAAGTTTTCGTGGTCACGGTACAACTGTACAAATGTCAAAGTTTGTTCCCCATTCCAACGAATAGCCATTTTTATTTACCTTTAACTACTTAAACAGAACCTGGTAAACTTAATCCAAGTGGTTGAATTTTTCAGGTGACTTACTGACGGCAGTTGTTTTACACGGTGCCAGTCGGCTGGCACCAGTGCGGTAGAGTGGTGAAGGGGGAAGCTGGAGCGCCAGTAAACAAAATTATTTGTTCTGCTGGAGCTGCCAGCGAATGGCACGCTTGTGGCTTGTTGGCCTCTCCAGTAACACTAGCATTGAGCGTTTACACGGTGCTAGTCGCTGGCATCTAGCGACTGGCAACCTCAACTGGAACGCCGACTGGCATCGTGTAAATGGGCCTTTTAGCGTTGACTCGGTCCGCTGCACGGCAATATAGACGCCGCCATTGACTATAAACGTAAAAGAATGATTACCTAATGCTCCACATGCGAGTACTAGCTACTGGTGGCATCTTGCGGCAGAGTGTTCAGCTACAGTTAAATACATAATAGTACTGCCTATTTTCTCAAACATCTTCTCCCCTATCCTTGTAGTTTGCAGCATTCGTAGCGTAAGATAGTTTACTATTTGGATTTTAGTTCAATCGTTTGATATCGAGCCCGTTTTTTTATAATGGTGGCTGTACTTTTAGTTTGTTTGTATTTAAGAAGTATGCTGGTAAAAAAAAATTAAAGGCAGCCTCAATAAAAAAACAAAACACGTCACATTTCAACGGTCCTCACTATTTTAGAAGAACAAAAAAACCTGCGCATATGCATTTTAAATCATAGTTTTACCATTTTATTCTTTTTTTTGTCTGCAGCTTGCAAACTTGATATTTTTGATGAATATTCCAATGTGAGAAATATGCATGGTGGTTTTTGTATTATTTAATCCAACAACAATAGGTTTTAAAATTATTTGATCGTTATTTCGTCAACATAACTTCAAAATAACATTATCTTATGGAAGTTGAGAGAATGCATTTACAATAACGTATTTAATTTCTGGAATTATTAATTTGAGTAAGATTTTCCACGCCAAAAATTATGTTACATTTTGTTTTATTTTCGTGGAAAACACGTGGAAATTTTATTATGTTAAAATTTTCTCGTTTGATTTTCGTCGCTAGGTTGCAAACTTGATATTTTTGGGGGAAATAATCCAATGTGAGAAATATGTATGGTGTTTTTGTATCATTTAAACCAACAACAAAAGGTTTTAGAAATTATTTGTGAATGCATTTATGTATCGTATTTAATTTCTAGTATTATTAATACGAGCGAATTCTTCTACACTAAATAAATGCTACATTTTATTTTCTCCTGACGGATTATACGTGGGAATTTTTCTCATTTCATTTTACGTTAAAATTTTTCCGCTTGTTTCACAATTAAAACTTCTTTTACATTTTACGTCAGTCAACGTTTTATTATCTTTATTTCGTGTCACGACATGAAACATCCCTTGCAGTTACAATTATGTTTTTTCTAAAGAGTTCCAAACACACTACGTGCCTGCGGGCATTATTTGTTCCACTGATAATAATTCTTCTGTTTTCTTGTTATAACGTTTCACTGGATATTTTTTTGCAAACAGATGTCCTTTTGTGTGAAAGACATTCAAATTAGATTTGCACAAAATATTGAGAAAATGGCATTTACTTAAAGGTGGTCACAGAAAGAACGACGGAAAATACAGAGTTGTTTAAAAGGTCAAAGAATAACAAAAGGTCAGATACTATTATAGTTTTTATAGGGCAACCACTAACCTGAGTTAAGTGTGTGCGAATGTTGTAAAATATTAATTATTTTTTTAATTTTATATAATTTTCGTATAATACTATAGTATTTGTGTATAAGTCTAAATTACTATTTTTTTAATAGTTGTAAAATGGGCTTTACATTCCTTTAAGAAAATTATAAAATATTTTAATAGATTATTTAGTTCTCGGTACCATTTTATCTTAAAATATTTTATGAAACGCTATTTTTATTTTCATTTAAAAGCAATTGAAATACACATAAAAAACGAATGCATCACATTTTATTAAAAAAATTTGGTTATCGGTAAAAATGGCGAGAAATCCTTCTAAAAATCAGTCAGATTGTACTCAAATTTTAGTTATATTTGAAAATTTGTAACACAAGTTAGTATATTTAAAAAAACCGAAGGTCGTCTGGATCATTTCAGTTTTTCGATTAACTAGTGAACCAAATATTTTTCCTTTTAAAATGTAGTAAATCATGATTTCTCTAAAATGGTTAATCGGATTTTGCTCAAATTTGAAAAAAAAACGGTCAGTTTAATACATCCTTGCTTTTGAGGATACATGAGCAGGAAATTAATAGAGGAATATTTGGGGACTTGAGGTAAACCTAAACAAAACGGACTACATGTACATTGGAGGGCAGAGCAGGAATGTTCTATTGGAACACGACACAAAAATCAAGGGTTGTACAACTTACAAGTATTTGGGAATTGCTGTTACTAGCGATGGACTCTTGGAGAAAGCGATAAAAGTACGGAACACCTTGGGAAGAACAGCAGTAAGAATACTGAACAGCATCATATGGGATCAATATATTTAAAAAATACATAAACGTAGCATATATAATACAATTATGAAAAGTATTATCTCATATGAATGCGAAGTATGTCCACTGAAAAAATATGTCTTGAAGATACAGAAATGGATATGGATATCGTTTGGCAACGAGCAGGAAGTCGGTCCAAACGGGAAAAATGTTTGAGTCCTGATATCATGAATATGAAACACACCATTGTAGACGAATCCAAGAGAAACCAACTGCTTTGGTCATGTCAAAAGCATGGACGAAAATCGACTTCCAAAACAAATTTTAAAATGGAAACCACATGGTCGCAAAAAAAAGAAGACCGAGACTTAGTTGGAGAGCAGGAATTGATAAGGAGAGGGGATTTGATCACGATCTGTGGAATTACAGGGAAAAAGGAAGCTAGGAATCGGAAGACGTCTGAGAACGTTTTAAGCCGAAAAGAAGAAGAGTAAAAAATTCAAAATAAAAGGATTATTTTTGGTTTGGGAGTAAATTTATACGGCGTGATGATTTTTCCGGTTGAGATCAAACCGTATTTTGAATCCTTTTACACTGGCTTGAGTGTAAGAAGAGTATCATAGAAATTTCAGAAAATCTGATGAACCAATTTTGTTCAATTAGTCTCGATTTCATTTTTCGCCGGCAGCTTTTTGAACGGATTTTGTAATTAAATGTGCGATCTTTGTTTAAATGTTTTTACATCATTTATTCGAGGAAAATTCAAAGTTGAAGTCTCTTTATCTTGGAAATATTACAAAGCACTTTTACCGCTTTCACACTCGAGCTATATAAACACTGTAGACTTCCAAAGATTAACCTTTACCGAATCAAGAACGCGTTCAGGCGAAGTTCATTAGAGTTCTTAACAGACTTTAAATTTATGAAGTTATCGACTTTTAATAGGGGATTTCGTAAGCTTAATAGTTATGCAAGTTGCAAGAGTACTTTATAAACTTTATAAGCTATTGACTCGAAAGTTTTAATCATGCACAAAGAAAACACGAAAAATCATTCACAAATGTTTAGCAGAAGATAATTTTGTTTTCCTTAAAATAATAATAGACAAAGGAGAATTTAGCTGTGACAAGAAAACATTTTAAATACAGAATAAACAATTTAAATAATACTTTTTTCCTTTGAACACAATTGCTCTTGTGTTTAAAAATACAACCTTCTTTAAAAAAATTAAATGAACATTTAATTTAATTTATTTTACTAGATATTGCATTGAATTGTAAAACAGATTAATTAATTCACAAAAACAGATCAACTCCCATCATGACATAGGACGTTACTGCGGAGATTAAGTTGTATAAATAAACACACAAGAACATCAACCAGCTGTTACATTAATTAGTATTACATTTCACTTGTTTTTTCATGTAATGCAGGTAATGGAAATGTACTAACTCAATACTAAAAATAAAAATTACGAAATTTTAGAAATCGTTTCTTTTCTTTAAGCTTAACAAGGGTGGGCTTCATTCTATTAAAGTGATCTAATAAATTGTAATACTAACTTAATACTAAAAATAGAAATTACGAAATTTTAGAAATCGTTTCTTTTCTTTAAGCTTAACAACGGTGGGCTTCATTCTAATAAAGTGGTCTAATAAACTGTAATACTAACTTAATACTAAAAATAGAAATTTCGCAATTTAAGAAATCGTTTCTTTTCTTTAAGCTTAACAACGGTGGGATTCATTCTAATAAAGTGGTCTAATAAACTGTAATACTAACTTAATACTAAAAGTAGAAATTACATAATTTTAGAAATCGTTTCTTTTCTTTAAGCTTAACAACGGTGGGATTCATTCTAATAAAGTGGTCTAATAAACTGTAATACTAACTTAATACTAAAAGTAGAAATTACATAATTTTAGAAATCGTTTCTTTTCTTTAAGCTTAACAACGGTGGGATTCATTCTAATAAAGTGGTCTAATAAACTGTAATACTAACTTAATACTAAAAATAGAAATTTCGCAATTTTAGAAATCGTTTCTTTTCTTTAAGCTTAACAACGGTGGGATTCATTCTAATAAAGTGGTCTAATAAACTGTAATACTAACTTAATACTAAAAGTAGAAATTACATAATTTTAGAAATCGTTTCTTTTCTTTAAGCTTAACAACGGTGGGATTCATTCTAATAAAGTGGTCTAATAAACTGTAATACTAACTTAATACTAAAAGTAGAAATTACATAATTTTAGAAATCGTTTCTTTTCTTTAAGCTTAACAACGGTGGGATTCATTCTAATAAAGTGGTCTAATAAACTGTAATACTACCTTAATACTAAAATTAGAAATTACATAATTTTAGAAATCGTTTCTTTTCTTTAAGCTTAACAACGGTGGGATTCATTCTAATAAAGTGGTCTAATAAACTGTAATACTAACTTAATACTAAAAGTAGAAATTACATAATTTTAGAAATCGTTTCTTTTCTTTAAGCTTAACAACGGTGGGATTCATTCTAATAAAGTGGTCTAATAAACTGTAATACTAACTTAATACTAAAAGTAGAAATTACATAATTTTAGAAATCGTTTCTTTTCTTTAAGCTTAACAACGGTGGGATTCATTCTAATAAAGTGGTCTAATAAACTGTAATACTAACTTAATACTAAAAGTAGAAATTACATAATTTTAGAAATCGTTTCTTTTCTTTAAGCTTAACAACGGTGGGATTCATTCTAATAAAGTGGTCTAATAAACTGTAATACTAACTTAATACTAAAATTAGAAATTACATAATTTTAGAAATCGTTTCATTTCTTTAAGCTTAACAACGGTGGGATTCATTCAAATAAATTGGTCTAATAAACTGTAATACTAACTTAATACTAAAAGTAGAAATTACATAATTTTAGAAATCGTTTCTTTTCTTTAAGCTTAACAACGGTGGGATTCATTCTAATAAAGTGGTCTAATAAACTGTAATACTAACTTAATACTAAAAATAGAAATTTCGTAATTTTAGAAATCGTTTCATTTCTTTAAGCTTAACCCGGTGGGATACATTCTAATAAAGTGGTCTAATAAACTGTAATACTAACGTAATACTAAAAATAGAAATTTCGCAATTTTAGAAATCGTTTCATTTCTTTAAGCTTAACACGGTGGGATTCATTCTAATAAATTGGTCTAATAAACTGTAATACTAACTTAATACTAAAAATAGAAATTACATAATTTTAGAAATCGTTTCTTTTCTTTAGCTTAACAACGGTGGGATTCATTCTAATAAAGTGGTCTAATAAACTGTAATACTAACTTAATACTAAAAGTAGAAATTACATAATTTTAGAAATCGTTTCTTTTCTTTATGCTTAACAACAGTGGGATTCATTCTAATAAAGTGGTCTAATAAACTGTAATACTAACTTAATACTAAAAGTAGAAATTACATAATTTTAGAAATCGTTTCTTTTCTTTAAGCTTAACAACGGTGGGATTCATTCTAATAAAGTGGTCTAATAAACTGTAATACTAACTTAATACTAAAAGTAGAAATTACATAATTTTAGAAATCGTTTCTTTTCTTTAAGCTTAACAACGGTGGGATTCATTCTAATAAAGTGGTCTAATAAACTGTAATACTAACTTAATACTAAAAGTAGAAATTACATAATTTTAGAAATCGTTTCTTTTCTTTAAGCTTAACAACGGTGGGATTCATTCTAATAAAGTGGTCTAATAAACTGTAATACTAACTTAATACTAAAAGTAGAAATTACATAATTTTAGAAATCGTTTCTTTTCTTTATGCTTAACAACAGTGGGATTCATTCTAATAAAGTGGTCTAATAAACTGTAATACTAACTTAATACTTAAAGTAGAAATTACATAATTTTAGAAATCGTTTCTTTTCTTTAAGCTTAACAACGGTGGGATTCATTCTAATAAAGTGGTCTAATAAACTGTAATACTAACTTAATACTAAAAGTAGAAATTTCGCAATTTTAGAAATCGTTTCTTTTCTTTAAGCTTAACAACGGTGGGATTCATTCTAATAAAGTGGTCTAATAAACTGTAATACTAACTTAATACTAAAAGTAGAAATTACATAATTTTAGAAATCGTTTCTTTTCTTTAAGCTTAACAACGGTGGGATTCATTCTAATAAAGTGGTCTAATAAACTGTAATACTAACTTAATACTAAAAGTATAAATTACATAATTTTAGAAATCGTTTCTTTTCTTTAAGCTTAACAACGGTGGGATTCATTCTAATAAAGTGGTCTAATAAACTGTAATACTAACTTAATACTAAAAATAGAAATTTCGCAATTTTAGAAATCGTTTCTTTTCTTTAAGCTTAACAACGGTGGGATTCATTCTAATAAAGTGGTCTAATAAACTGTAATACTAACTTAATACTAAAAATAGAAATTTCGCAATTTTAGAAATCGTTTCTTTTCTTTAAGCTTAACAACGGTGGGATTCATTCTAATAAAGTGGTCTAATAAACTATAATACTAACTTAATACTAAAAATAGAAATTTCGCAATTTTAGAAATCGTTTCTTTTCTTTAAGCTTAACAACGGTGGGATTCATTCTAATAAAGTGGTCTAATAAACTGTAATACTAACTTAATACTAAAAGTAGAAATTACATAATTTTAGAAATCGTTTCTTTTCTTTAAGCTTAACAACGGTGGGATTCATTCTAATAAAGTGGTCTAATAAACTGTAATACTAACTTAATACTTAAAGTAGAAATTACATAATTTTAGAAATCGTTTCTTTTCTTTAAGCTTAACAACGGTGGGATTCATTCTAATAAAGTGGTCTAATAAACTGTAATACTAACTTAATACTAAAAGTAGAAATTTCGCAATTTTAGAAATCGTTTCTTTTCTTTAAGCTTAACAACGGTGGGATTCATTCTAATAAAGTGGTCTAATAAACTGTAATACTAACTTAATACTAAAAGTAGAAATTACATAATTTTAGAAATCGTTTCTTTTCTTTAAGCTTAACAACGGTGGGATTCATTCTAATAAAGTGGTCTAATAAACTGTAATACTAACTTAATACTAAAAGTATAAATTACATAATTTTAGAAATCGTTTCTTTTCTTTAAGCTTAACAACGGTGGGATTCATTCTAATAAAGTGGTCTAATAAACTGTAATACTAACTTAATACTAAAAATAGAAATTTCGCAATTTTAGAAATCGTTTCTTTTCTTTAAGCTTAACAACGGTGGGATTCATTCTAATAAAGTGGTCTAATAAACTGTAATACTAACTTAATACTAAAAATAGAAATTTCGCAATTTTAGAAATCGTTTTTTTTCTTTAAGCTTAACAACGGTGGGATTCATTCTAATAAAGTGGTCTAATAAACTGTAATACTAACTTAATACTAAAAATAGAAATTTCGCAATTTTAGAAATCGTTTCTTTTCTTTAAGCTTAACAACGGTGGGATTCATTCTAATAAAGTGGTCTAATAAACTGTAATACTAACTTAATACTAAAAGTAGATATTACATAATTTTAGAAATCGTTTCTTTTCTTTAAGCTTAACAACGGTGGGATTCATTCTAATAAAGTGGTCTAATAAACTGTAATACTAACTTAATACTAAAAATAAAAATTTCGCAATTTTAGAAATCGTTTCATTTCTTTAAGCTTAACAACGGTGGGATTCATTCTAATAACGTGGTCTAATAAACTGTAATACTAACTTAATACTAAAAATAGAAATTTCGCAATTTTAGAAATCGTTTCTTTCTTTAAGCTTAACAACGGTGGGATTCATTCTAATAAAGTGGTCTAATAAACTGTAATACTAACTTAATACTAAAAATAGAAATTTCGCAATTTTAGAAATCGTTTCTTTTCTTTAAGCTTAACAACGGTGGGATTCATTCTAATAAAGTGGTCTAATAAACTGTAATACTAACTTAATACTAAAAGTAGAAATTACATAATTTTAGAAATCGTTTCTTTTCTTTAAGCTTAACAACGATGGGATCCATTCTAATAAAGTGGTCTAATAAACTGTAATACTAACTTAATACTAAAAATAGAAATTTCGCAATTTTAGAAATCGTTTCATTTCTTTAAGCTTAACAACGGTGGGATTCATTCTAATAAAGTGGTCTAATAAACTGTAATACTAACTTAATACTAAAAGTAGAAATTACATAATTTTAGAAATCGTTTCTTTTCTTTAAGCTTAACAACGATGGGATCCATTCTAATAAAGTGGTCTAATAAACTGTAATACTAACTTAATACTAAAAATAGAAATTTCGCAATTTTAGAAATCGTTTCATTTCTTTAAGCTTAACAACGGTGGGATTCATTCTAATAAAGTGGTCTAATAAACTGTAATACTAACTTAATACTAAAATTAGAAATTACATAATTTTAGAAATCGTTTCTTTTCTTTAAGCTTAACAACGGTGGGATTCATTCTAATAAAGTGGTCTAATAAACTGTAATACTAACTTAATACTAAAAATAGAAATTACGCAATTTTAGAAATCGTTTAATTTCTTTAAGCTTAACAATGGTGGGATTCATTCTAATAAATTGGTCTAATAAACTGTAATACTAACTTAATACTAAAAATAGAAATTACATAATTTTAGAAATCGTTTCTTTTCTTTAAGCTTAACAACGGTGGGATTCATTCTAATAAATTGGTCTAATAAACTGTAATACTAACTTAATACTAAAAAATATAAATTACGCAATTTTATAAATCGTTTCATTTCTTTAAGCTTAACAATTGTGGGATTCATTCTAATAAAGTGGTCTAATAAAATTTTCTATAAAGTACGCATAAATATGCATCAATATGCATTTCTTAAAAAAAAACAAAAATTGATAATATGCACCCAAATGTTTACATGAAGTAAAATGTTTTCAGAACAATTGGTTTTAATGTATTTAGAGGTATATTTTTCGCTTTGTCATCCATAAGTCATTAGATAAATTCGACATTTTTAATTATTTGCAAGCCTGCACAGTTAGTGGTTTCGAATAACACGTAAATTATTAAAATCGGTTCTGTGGAACTCAGGTTTTAGTTGTATAAAGGAATTCCGTACTTAATTATTAAATTATTACATATTGTGTTATATATCCTATGAGATTTATTCAGCGGTACCGTGCAATAAAATTACCTTCCTCCGTATAGCAGATACTTGCGAGAACATCAGATAAGTTTTTTTATCATTCATGTAAATTATTCAATAAATTTTGACAAGTGTTACAGTTCTTTTACACGGCTGCCAAAAAAGGAGTGTAATGTTTCAGTACCTGGGTAAGTAAGTAAGTATGTATGTATGTATATATGTATGTATGTATGGATGTATGTATGTATGTATGTATGTATGTATGTATGTATGTATGTATGTATGTATGTATGTATGTATGTATGTATGTATATATGTATGTTCCATCATAACCTCTTAACGGCTCGTCCGATTTTGATCTACCTTAGCTCGTTTGATTCCTCACTTCACCAGGAGTGTCACAGGTTGCATAACTATCACCCAAACCACTTCCAATTAGGTAAAATTGGGGTGAAATAGATAAGATGAATTTATAACTAATTTCATATACGATAAATAAGTTGCTAGGATGAAATCATAAATTATTAAATAACTAACGAACTCATACATTCTTAAATAACTGATGTACAGGTGTAAAAATATTACTAGAGACTATACAATAGGAATTACTCAGATTCAACCACGGAAAGCAATAGAAAAGCACTCACTTCGGAACCAATAGCCCTAGAGTTACCACTCAAGTTTCAGCTGATTCAGAGCAAAGAGCTGGGGAAAGTGACATCCTGAACAAAACATCGGCCGAGCCAAATCGGTGTTTGAAAATCGGAAGGAATGGTAGATAATCTAGCAATGGGCTTTGTCCAAAGGTCAGGCTCAGGGACGACACCGGCCTTTCAAATTAAAGTAAATGGTGAACAACGTTCAATTGTTGACGTGACAAAAATTAAATAATTCGAAAATTAAAAATTACAGATAATTGATTTAAATTGGAATACAAATTTTTCAATCCCATACATGCTAACTTCAGTCGGCGAATGCCGTACATGGAGACAGGACCAAAAGAGGGAACACAGATCAGCGCTAGGACTTCGCAGTACCTGTTTTACAGTTTTGTTTTTTTTTTAAACAGAAAAAAACGGAAAAATGGCTAAAAATGGTATTTTTTAGTGGCTTAGTTACTAAAAATGAATAAATAAAAATAATTACTTAAAAAAATAAAAAACTGCTGAAACACAAAATACAAAAATATACACAAAAATTTCACATATCATAATTAAAAGAAATGAAAATCTGAAATAAAATTGATTTTAAAAAATTAAAAGAATGTATTAGAATAAATACTACAGAATATTTTCCGAGTATTTAGTTCAACAAATTAAGAAATTACATGTTTAGGCTACATATAGTAAATGCAGTCGGGGACTGTTTAGTGCAAATATATTAAGATGCAGCCTCCGACTGCATTTATTGTATGAACTTAACATGTAAATTCTTAATTTATTAAACTAAATACTCTGAAAATATTCTTCAGCATTTACTCTAATACCTTGTTTTCATCTTTTTAAATCAATTGTATTTCAGAGTTTCATTTCTTTTAATTATGTATGAAATTTTTGTGTATATTTTATTGTATTTTGTGTTTTAGCAGTCGTTTTTTATTTTTTAAGTAATTATTTTTATTCGTACTACTTTTTTTCATTTTCCAATTATTTTTATAAACACTTATATTACATACTTGCATCTTTCTTTTTAAGAAAGTTATGTAGCTATTTAAATCTGCTTATTCATTCCAATGTTCGAGTAAAACTGATCTTCACTGGAGTTCTATTCATAATTTACTTTCTCTTAAATGTTTCCTTTTTTTGATTGTGTAATCCACATTCCACGATTATCTTCGAAACACTACAGTATTTATTATTCTGACTCTGACAGATAACTTCCTGTGAAAGACTACATCTAATTTCAAAGAAGGTTAGACGCGATCCGTCAATTAAAATAGCGAATGTTTAATACGTCACTGCTTAACGAAGTAATAATCCGGTAACGCTGTTACGATACCGCAACAGTAATGTGTATGTTTTTTTTAAATGTCCTATATGACAAACTGAGGGTAATTGAGGTATTGGGCATGTTTAGTAGCATATAACCCCAAAGTTTGGTTTAAATTGCTTCGTCCGTTTACAGTGGGTGTGGATTGACTAAAACACAAAAAAGGCCATTTAATAACCCCCAAAACTCTTAAAAAAATTTTAAAAATTTCTATGTGAAAATAACATGTCTCCAAACATGTGTGAGTTATTTTAAGCCAAAATATCAATAATTGTTTTTTTTTTTTTGATCGCACAACCTTAAAGGCGTCATTAACTGTTCCACAGGAGATGCCAGAATGTCTACAGACTGTAAGGTCAGTTATATTCACTCCTCAACCGTCTGGTTGTTCGGCAGACACCGCTGCTACTCTCCCTGGAAGCACCTCTGCAACCAGCCAATAAATCGTCTTTCTTCCTCTGCCTTAAAAGGTGAAAGTATTAATGTTGTCAACGAAACGTTCCTTTTTTTTGCTCGAGCGGAAGTGAAAACCTCGTGGCAACTCTTTCCTGTTTTTCTCAATGAGAGATTATATTTATTCCAAAACTTTTCTTTAAAGTATTTTAGTATAATCAACCGTAGTAAGTTTTGATTTTCCAGGCTCAGATTTCTCTGGGTGGTAGTTTAGACGTTTAGCTTCGGCATCAGTGTCAGGGTCTTCACTGACTCCCGACTGACTTCGGCTATTCTAGTGAACGTAGTCATTGAATATAAACATGCTAGAAGTAGAGCCATCAATATAAAAAGCGTGCTCGATACATAAGCTAAAGTCTAAGTAATTGGATTATTTGTCACTAGGAACGCTGCAAGCTGCAAGGACGACTTTTGAGAAAATATACAGTGCTAATATCTATTTGACTGTAGTTGAACACTCCCGCAAGATGCCACCAGCAGCGAGCGCTCACATATCTCTCATAATAGTTATCATTTTAGTACGTTTATATTCAATGATAGAGTTTACTCGGTTGAATTACCTGCTTTAGAATTGTTCATTAATTTGTCTGCAGTACACGAGTGCAGTATGAGCTATAAGTACGGTGAGATCAGTTGCACAACTTAGGTTTTCCCGTAGAAAAAACAATATTCGTAAACAGAAAGCAATTTACTATAAAAGTAAACAAAAATCGATAAGGAAAATAATTAAAAAGCTTTAAGTCAAGGTAATAAATTTAACGATTTTCTTAATAATTTGTAGATAATAAATTTAAAATCTTTTCCTTAATAAAAATGTCTTCGGTTCAGCAGATTTATATTGTAAAGATTTTAATTTAAATATTAATTGAATCTAAAAAAAATGTTTGTTAAACAATTAAATTGAATTTTGTTCACTAACACTAAAGCCACATTAAAAGTGCAGTTGTAAACAATACAAACTCATAACTTCAGTTTTAATTAAAAAAGGCAAATGGTATGAAATCTCACGTTTTTAAAATCAAAACACAAACAATATAGTCGTGTTATTAAAGCCGTAACAGTGTCAATAAAATATTTAAAAAAACAACTATTGTGTTAGGCGTGTGTGAAAGGACATTTAGAAAACATATTCTTAGAATCCACTGCTGTCCCTGTCAAGCTTCCACCAGAACCTTTCACAGTTTATTTATAGTGGGCCTCACCTCAGCCATCTACCACAGGGCAAATTCTATGTAAGATGCACTGAAAAATTTTCGATTTGGGTTCGATGCACTGAAATGGTTCGATGCGGGTTTCGAACCAGCTCACGTCTTGCATATTATTCTAGCCACCGTTATACTGACACCTTGGACTTCTCGGCCGTTTGGCCAGTCTGTTATATTCACACTTTAGTAAGTCTCATAAGACGTTGGTTATTGTATTATTGTTTGGTTGTATTTAATCCTTAGACGGCCATGAGCCGATATATCGGCCTTGTAATTACTACATTAAAACGGCCAAGAGCCGACATATCGGTTGTTATTTTTTCGGTAAATACCAAGCTTATTCTTTATTTTATTTTATTAAAATTTACTTGTAATGAAAGATAAATCATCACAGATTATGTTTTTAATAATTAAAAGGCACAAAATGTTTTTTATGTAAGTAAAATTGTTGTAACTTCGACGAAGTCAAGTAATGCTCGGTTTGACAGCTGTGAGTTGAATCATTTTGGTCAGTTGTGTATTGTTTACGTCTTTGAATAAACGTGTGTGGTAATGTTATTGTATTTATAGTGTGTTAATTTTTGTTTGTATAGTTTTTATTAGTTTCAGTATTTGTTTTAGCTCGGTTTGACAGCTGTGAATTGTAGAATAATTTGTAAACTTGTACAACTTTGGGGTCAAATTACACCTAAATGTAACTTTTGTTTAAGCGGTCTAGGCAATATATTTATCAGTCAATCTTCTTGAAATTTTCAGAATTTGTCAATATTAGAAAATAACTAAATTGACTTCAAAATATTTTCTTCAAATATACCTATTATAGTTCAAAATCAAAAATTCAAGTTATATTAAGTATATTTATAGGCTGTACATATTATGACCCACAAAAATTGTTAAACATATTTTATGTTACTTTTCTTTATTTATGACTATAGTAAATATTCTTAAGATAAAAATAATGTCAACAGTACTTTTCTACTAACATTTTCAGTTTTACACGTTTTTAATCCACATCAAGGAAAAACTGACATTTACAGCCTGGCCTTTTTGGTATACAAATGCTAGAAGGTCACTGGCCTTTTTAGAATAAAATATTATTTTCTTTCCTGTTCATAAAAGCGCTAAACAACGTATTAATTAACTTGGTATGAACGTTGATTATTGAAATAATTGGTAAGTAATAGACACAAAATATTAACTAAAATAAAAACATGATCAAAGGCTGCGTCCTATTGGGCTACGTGTACCCTATGTCACTATTTGCGTATTGACAGAGCCAATTGCCAAAACTTAACTAACAAAGCAAACAGTCGTTCTACGAACTTCGTAGCGTTCACTAGGATTGGCATGGCGTTATCCTTTAGTTGTGATGCACGCTAAGGAGGACATTGCCACGGTAGCTCTGGCGACATGTCGTCTTTCCGTTATCTCCTATCAGTCTTTGTATTTATCAATCCTATTACTTATGTTGCGTTTGTTTTGTTGTGCTGGTCTATGACTCTGACTCATTGTAGTATTTTGTTATTACTGTATTTGTTTATTGAAGTGACTACTTATCGCGGGGAGAACATTCAGTTTGCCGTGCGGAACGCTCTAACACATCCATACGCGCACTGTAGTGACGTGGTTTGTTCAGTGATTAATAAAATGTATTTTTGAAGTGAAAACTTGTATGGTCGTAAATAAACATTTGCCTTTGCGTCACGTTTGAATCCGTAATGCATACCTCACAGCGTATATTGTTCTTGTACATATCTGGACTGGAAGTGACTACTTCTAAACAGCTGATTTCGCACAATAGCTTCAATATCATTTCAATTGAGGTTATGTTTATTGTTTTTGTTAATTTTAAAAATGTGTATTTTCTAAATTTGTGTAGTTAAATATGGCCTATACCAATGTTTGCCAGAAAAAAATATTATATTTGTTATTATACTTAGACAGTATAACTGATAAAAGTAGGGTTATAAACTGATTAGGCCCTAATTATTACAGTCCCTTATATAGCCTAAGATACTCAAATTCATAGTCTGTGATAGTTTCAGTTAATTTTTAAGTTGTGTACCTACACACAAGCTAAATTTAATACGAAAATACTTTTCAAGAGTTGCCCTTTTCTGCATGCATCTAAATTTTTATAAACATAATTAAATCATAATAGTACAAAGTATACAAAAAAATACTAAAAAAGTTATGAATTAAATTTATAAGTTAAAAATTTAAAGATTTTGTGTGGCCGCCATTTTGAAACTTAAATAAATTTTGCTGGTTAAAGATCTTTTTAGCATACTCACGTTCGCAATTTTTGTCCGATTTGATTCAAATTTGGCAAAAAAATGTATTACGAAAATATCTTCTTTAACCAGCAAAATTCATTCAACTGTTTCAAAATGGCGGCTATTTAATTTTTTTTGTAACTTCCTAACATTTTTGTCACAAATATTGTTGAAATGTTCATTCACAGTCGTAATCAGTGTTGATAACCGCATATATTTGCATTTTTGAATTTTCCAAATCTGTTATAATTAAGAAATTTTTCTACGGCGGTCAGGGTTCGCTTTCTCATTTTCAAAGCAATTTGAGAGTTTGAAATAATAATATATGCAGATTTTAATGCTGCTGATTATTGTGAAATTATAATTTCAGAATAAAGACAAAATCCTTTTTTAAATTGGCTTCTATCACGTCAGTGAGACAGCTGCGTGCGGCGGTTATTTTTTCTTTTTCTTGACATGTAGAATAATTTACTCAAATTGAGTAGCTTACTTACGAGAAACTCTGTATTTTGAGACATTTTACAGCAACATTATATAAACCTCCTAGCTACTACTTGGCTTGTAGACAAGTCGAAAATAAATTGAAAGGAAACAACTTTAGTTAACTTGAAATCGATTTCGGGCTTGAGGATTAGGTTCTGCTGTTTGGGTAGGATTAGTAAGTTTTAGTTGTTTGTTTGTAATTATTTGGAGTCAATATCAAAAATGTGAACGGAAACATAACGATTTTAGGATTCAAACGATATCGTTTTCTCCTTTCTCTGTGAGCGTGTCTCCTCAACTTAATTGTTAAATTTGTTGTAAATAAATTATTTTCTTAACTATTCTTAAAAACTATTCAAAATATTCTCCAGAACAAGGCCATTTTTGTACAGTATATTCCTCAAGACTGCAACCTTCCAGATTATAAAGCAGACCAAGCAGCAAAAGCGCTCTCAGAATCAATTCCAAAACCCCTACACTATCAAAGATATTTGTCAAAGATTTGATGAAACTTTGACCATATGTCGTATTCAAATATTTGTCAATGTTTTATCAAAGAAAACATATTACATTTGTCACATTTCTTTGATCAGCTGGGTTATTAACTAGATATTCTTTAGGGTTATGTTTACCAAGTGCAGTAGCTGTAATGGATCAAATAATGTTGAATTGTCATATTGCTGCATTAAGCGCTTGTCTTCCTATGGCGTTAAATAAAAAGAAAGGAAAAAAAAAAACAAGTTTGGGTCCGACCATGAGTACAAAGGAGAAAGATACTAAGTGCAAATGATAAATAAATACTATTATTAAAGAATTGCATTTGGAAGATAGTGATTCATGTAAACGATTTTTAAGAACGAGTGTATTTTGTATCTCGGCTTTAGTAAGTATTAGTGTGGATATTCCACAAACACTCTTATTCCTCATATTGTAAAATGTTTTTACTGCTTCAAAAGTCAATGACAATTTCATCATTGTTGTAAATTGTACGCAACGAAAGAAACGGAAGGAACAATGTAACACAAACAGGAAATGACAAAATTTCGAGGTAATACCTACGTATTTTGAAAATATTTTTCAAAGATTAAAACATGTCAAAGGTTCATCAAAGTTTGATAAAATGGTAAGTCATCAAATTTATTTCATCAATAATCTTTGATCAAAGAAATTTGACGTTTCTGTGATGGTGTAATATGTCTTTAAAATAGACTTTTTAAAAGCTAGTTTTGGAGAAGTAAAACAAATGTTCAAGAAAATGTGGTTTGACCAAAAACAATTTCACTGGAAGAACACTTTCCTAAAGACGCACAACAATCCCTAAATCAATAAAGTATATATAGAGATTAAAATCATTTTTTATCTCTCAATTCTTACTGGTCACAAAAGTGTATCTCCGACTTTTCAAAATGTCAGATTCACTCTTGTGTGCAAGATATGGGGAAAGCATTGAAAACCAGTACACTATATTCTGGAACGCAGAAAATAGATTAAATACAAAAGGAAAATACAAATAAACATTAAAAAACTGACAATGACAACATGCTGTTAGTTAAACATAATAAATTACATTATTTCATCATTGCCAACGGACCACATATTTAAACAATTGTGATCAACCTATTTTCTTCCGTCAAGTGGTCTTTTAACTCACCTCTTAAAGGCTACCGCGATTTCGAAATTTTACTGTTTTATTTTCAGGCCGTAGTACAGATAGACAAATAGTTCTGTCGAAGGCGATATAAAGTTAAGAAAACATTGAAAAAAACGCCACAACATTAAACACAATTACACGATTTTATTAAAACGCACAACGATAAGATTGTTTTTGGCCAAACACTACCGTGAAACTCTTCATTACAGTCCGGACTGTAACTACATACGAGTTACAGACCACTAGACAGAAGAAATTATGTTTATCCTAATTATAATTAATTACCATAGCCACTTTACGTCAAACATAAATATTTCAACATTATAATTTAATTGTTATTGGTAGTTTATTTTTTATTATTTATATTCATAATAAACAATCAAAATAACCACAATTTCAGTTGAAATAGTAATAACGAAATATCAACTTTAGTGTAAAATCAATTGTTTCCCTAATTAGCCTCTACATTACACTATCAGATTGTAAAATGTTTTCCGTTACATATTAGACCTTATGTTTTATATGTAGTACTACAGACTAGATGTAATAATGTTTAATGTCACAATTGTTTCTGGAAGAAACATTGTTCCAAAGTTTTGCCAGAATCTTACGAGGCATCTTCGAGCTTATTCTCTTTCCAGATGTAGGCCTACTGAATTTTGTGTGTGTGTGTGTGTGTGTGTGTGTGTGTGTGTGTGTGTGTGTGTGTGTGTGTGTGTGTGTGTGTGTGTGCGTGCGTGTGTTCGAGCGAGCGAGATCTAGTGTGCGTATAGATATATATATATATATATATATATATATATATATATATATATATATATACATACACGAAGTTATTTTTCATTAACATGTACAGAGTGCGATAGAAGAAATATGTAATAACTACAATGAAATATTCACCAAAATTAGAAAAATTATTCATAGAAATATACGTCCAAATACGCTTCTTTAGAAATTTACGGTTTCCTACATTTTTGAACGTAACTTCTGTTCTATAGGGTGTACTAATACCTAATGAAATTTCTGGGAGCTAAGTTAATGGTTAAATTTAGTAGTTTAAAATGAATTTTAGTCTCAAAAATTAAATTAAACAGGTACCGATTCCAATCGTATTTTCAAAAAAATTAAAATTTTATCTGAAACTCCAGTTGTCAGCGAAATCTGAGTAAAATGAGAAATATATTGGGATCGAAAAGAACGTTTAGATTAGAATTAAACTGGTAGTAAAAAACATTTTGTAACAAAAATTTGTAGGAAGTAATTTTGAGTAAACCTATGTGATTAAAGTGAATGATGAAATCCAATATTTTAAAAAAATCCATTTTAATTATGATAAAAACACAACTATGATTTATGAAAATCAGACTTTGTAAACAAGTAGATTACATATTTTTAGGCAATGGTTTGCTGCTAAGAACGTTATTTTATATAAAAAATTTCACACACTGTTGTAATAGTTAGTAAATATTAGACTTTGTAAACAAGTAGATTACATATTTTTAGGCAATGGTTTGCTGCTAAGAACGTTATTTTATATAAAAAATTTCACACACTGTTGTAATAGTTAGTAAATATTAGACTTTGTAAACAAGTAGATTACATATTTTTAGGCAATGGTTTGCTGCTAAGAACGTTATTTTATATAAAAAATTTCACACACTGTTGTAATAGTTAGTAAATATTAGACTTTGTAAACAAGTAGATTACATATTTTTAGGCAATGGTTTGCTGCTAAGAACGTTATTTTATATAAAAAATTTCACACACTGTTGTAATAGTTAGTAAATATTAGACTTTGTAAACAAGTAGATTACATATTTTTAGGCAATGGTTTGCTGCTAAGAACGTTATTTTATATAAAAAATTTCACACACTGTTGTAATAGTTGGTAAATATTAGACTTTGTAAACAAGTAGATTACATATTTTTAGGCAATGGTTTGCTGCTAAGAACGTTATTTTATATAAAAAATTTCACACACTGTTGTAATAGTTAGTAAATATTAGATTTTGTAAACAAGTAGATTACATATTTTTAGGCAATGGTTTGCTGCTAAGAAAGCTAATTTACACAAAACATTTTACATATTTCTGTAATAATGAACATTAGCAGAATTAAATTCTTTAAAAATTTTATAAGCTTGTTTGCTAGCAATGAACCAAGTTATTGTACGCCTAGCCTAAACGTTAAAAATGTCATTTACAACGCCAATCATTTGCATTTTATAGTAACTCGTTAAAAACTGAAGCTACAACTTTGACACCTGTTTTATTCAATTAACAAGTGGGTTAAAGCCACACAATTTACCCATTACTTTTGTCCTCAGTAAGTTCAGTAGGGCTTGATTTTCTCTTTGCAACAGAAATCGCGGTCAAAACTTCAAAGGACTTTAACTTCCTAACGAACCTGTTTTGAACATATGTCTGAATGAACTTTATTTATTACTTTGATGAAAGCAATACTACTGTGAAATATGGTAGATGAAACACTTCATGTACTGAGTGTGTTTTAACTGTGCCATCACTGGTATCTTGGAAAGTAAAATTTACTACGTTAAATAGAGAGAGAGAGAGAGAGAGGCCTTACGTACTTTCCCTGTGGAAAAAGTAATATTCTATACATAATAATGACTTTCAACGTTTAGTTTCCTAAAAACAACTGCTAATTTTTGTACTAATTTCTAACTAAATGTTCTATTTTATTAACTTTTCCTGGTATATTTCTACTGAATCTTTTTTTTATATGACATGGAATTTTTTCCATTTTAAAACGCATGTAAAAATGTAATTTTTATGTTTATTTAGTTTTGGTTTATAATTAATGGATAATATTCAGATATGTGGTGTTTGATCGGTCAGTGATAGGTATTTCTTTGATAATATGATAACATTTACTGGAATTTTTACACTCCATCTTTTATTTTTGTGTGTATTTTGTTATTGCACTTTTTGAATACATTGGTTTGCGTAGTTAAAATAATAAGGTCTAATTAATGTGCAATTAATTATTAAAAAAATTTTATTTATAGTGTAAATAACAAAGTAATAACTATATAGTACACCTGTGAGCATTGATTATCAATTATAAACGAAATGTTTAAACCAATTGAAATAATTTAATTGTTCTCCGTGTATTTTATAGCCTATGTATAGTGTATAAACTTTGAGTGCGCATTTCTCGTAAATGAAGTATTTAAAAAAAACGTTTAATCGGAAAATATTACGATAAGTAGGGATTCCAATTTTAAATTTAATAGTTAGCCGCCATATTGCCAAATATGACGAAATAGTTCGGATTATGACCTATTTTCTTACGTTAGTGGTCTTTGGCCAAACTAAATTTTAACGTTTTTCTTTTTAAAAAAATCGTGTAATTGTGTTAGTGTGTGACGAGTGTTTCAATGTATTGTTAATTTTGTGACGACCTCGATAGAGGGATTTGACTACTTGTACCTGGCCTGAAGATGAAACTGTAAAGTTTCGAAACCGCAGTAGCCTATACAAGGGGAGGAAAAATTACTATACGGAAGAAAATAGGTCGTAATCCTAATTATTTTAATATGTGATCCAGTGGCTGTGTTACAATAATGAAATATGTCAAATTTAAAAAATTCAGATATACAGTTTATTATTATTTAAAAAAATATAAGATCTTGCATTTTAAAATTTTGTAAATTCAAGATGCCAGTGTCACTTTAAAAAAAATGTTCCGTAGCGTATACTATCATACGAGTAATGTGAATAAGAAATTTATTTAACAACCTTGTTCACTTGTAAAAAGCCGTTTTGATTATAACTACAAAGCCACTGGTTAATAAAAACGTAACGTTTACTGACTACAATATCATAAATGTCAAAACCTCTTTTTATTAACAAATTTATGTCTATATTGTAACAACAACCGTTAACACAATATATAAATAAAATTTCAAAAGGGATTATGTATTAATTGAATAAATAATTCACTTCAGTGTTATGCTGCAGAATACATCAGTGCATTTTATCCTTTTTTAGAAGCCTTAAAACTTAGCCAAATAAGCTTTGGTTTTACTTGGATCGGTTAAAATAAAATAGATTCGCGATATAATTATACTGAACCTGGGATATATGAACTAGGTATCTATGAAACCTAGTAAATATAATTAAAACTTGTTACAGTAATTATACTTGGAACACAATATATATGAAATGCGTAGTAACTATAATAGAACTTAGTACAGTAATCATACTTAGAACACAGTGTATATGAAACCTAGTAACTATACATAGAATTTAGTACTGTAATTACAAGTGGAATAATTATATTTTTGTAATGACTACTTCTTTTCGCGGGTTATGGATGTATGTTTACACGGGGAAAATTCAGTTTTCCGTCACAGAACGCTCTAGTACATACAAGTTATATAGACAATTATTGTAAACTTTGCTAGATTTAGTGTTAGACTTAGCTATATTTAATGCTGACAATTTAGCTTTTAACACACTAAGCATTTTCATTTACCTAGAGAAGAAAGAGCAGAAGCTCAGTGTGAATCGAGGTTTCACTCAGTTCGCATCTCAATGCATATGAGACGAACTTAAATAGTTATAATAAGTTTTAAGTGAATATTAAAGTCTTATTTTAATTATTAAAAAAGTTGTTTTTTTAAAAAGCGACGTCCCCGAAATCATACCATAACTGGCGCAGTCGGTAGGACACTTCGGGAAAATTAGTGCATATAATTTTTCTTCAGTTTCAACTGTTAACCGAAGTGTCGAACAAAAGACCAACCGTTTAATTTAATAAGTGCATATTACTAAATTGAACACAACCAACCGGCAAAGTGAATATTTGCAACCGTAGAGTGAACATCTACATCCGAACCAAAGTGAAGTGAAAAAATTGTGTAAAAGTTCAGTGCATTACGCAATGAGCATAGCGTTTTGGATTTTGTAAGTAATACAAAGAAGAATAACCTTTGTGAATCTGTATACATTATCCTTAGTTATTTATAACATTTTAACTTTAAATAATAATTAAATTAAAAATTTACAATGGCAACTCCTGTTTTAAAGAAGGAATATCTAGATATGATTCCGGAATATTCTGGAGAACCAACAATGTTAAGTAGATTCATATCCATTTGTGACAAAATAGTTGCTAAATTTTATGTAGCTAGTAATCCTGAAGACTTTCAAAATGAATATTTGATGTCGACGATTTTAGCTAAGTTAAAAGGATCTGCTTTAGAATTAGTTGTAAGTTCTAATAGTTATGCTTGGTTAGATGTAAGGAAAACACTTTTATCTTGTTATTCAGACAAAAGAGATTGCTTTACATTAAATCTCGAAATGGCTGAACTAGAACAAGAAGTCAATGAATCACCATTTAAATTCTATGATCGAATACAAAAATTGTTAAACCTGCAAATAGCATATTTTGTAAATAAAGAAGTAGGCAACCATTTGGTACTATGCGAGTATGTCCAAAAATTAGCTTTACGAGTTTTATTAAGAGGGCTACAGGAACCATTAGGTTCTCTTATGAGAACGAAAAATCCCACAACTTTGGGTGAGGCACTTAACATGCTTACAAACGATTTCCAGTTTAAAAAAAACGGATTATTCCAAACAAACCGTTCCAACATTCCTCCAAAAAACCAATATATGCCAATCCGTAAACCTAACCGTAGACCTAACCATCAGTCTCAACAAAACCCTTACAAACAATTGCATCAACCACCACAACCCAATTCTAACTATGGACACAGACAACCTTACAATCAGACACAAAAACATTTCGTAACTAATTATACTCCAAAAGCAGATCAAAGTTATCGACCCACGCCAATGAGCATTTCGACTAGACAAACGGGCACCGCGATTAGACAAAATAAGTTATACCAGATGACCGGCAAGCAGGTTGACCAAGAAAGCGATGACCACGCGATGTACGAACTGACGAGGCAAATACCTAATATTTCCTTATCAGACCAGGATGTAACAGACGAGAACTCGGAAGAACAATGTTTTGACTACAACCACACTGACGAAGACTGTGAAGATAACCACTTAATCTCACAATCCGAAGAGAATAATTTTTTAGAGATGACCAACTCAGGAACCGATTTTCGATAATGAATCTGAGGAGTGATAACAATCACTTACCTTTTATATACGATCCGAAAACTAACTTTAAAATATTAATCGACACAGGTAGTACACGATCTTTTATAAGAAAATCATTAGGCCTAGAATGTTTTAAAACAAGTATAATTAAAGAACCCTTTGAAGTAACCACTGCACATGGCGTTTCAAGAGAAAACTTTAGTTGTAAACTACCTTTGTTATTTAAAAAGGAAATGAAATTTTACCTTTTTGACTTCCATAAACAATTTGATCTATTGTTAGGTGTAGATAACATTAAAGATTTGGGAATACATTTAGATTTTATAAATAATAAGCTAATCTTGTGTGGTAACAAGATTCCTATTCATTATTTTAACACGGAAGAAGACGTATCACAAAAAAGAACAGACTCTGTTAAACAACAAATTTCAAGTTACATAGTACAAGCTAGAACCAGTCAAATTATGAAAATTTCAGTAAATAATATAAATAACGGTGAAGGAGTGTTAGCATATAAACAAATAAATGGGTTAGAAATTCCTCAATGTTTAGTAACAGTACGTAACGGCGAAGCTTTTTGTCCCATTACTAACAACACAACAAGAAATATTAAATTGACTATAAATGAAAGATTTAAATTAGAACCCCTAAAACAAATATTATATTTATTATTATACTTAGACAGTATAACTGACAATAGTAGGGTTATAAACTGATTCATTATTAAAGTCCCTTATATAGCCTTAAAGATAGTCTGTGACAGTTTCTGTTAATGTTTTAGTTGTGTTAAAACACACACGCGAAATTTAATACAAAAATGATTTTCAAGAGTTACCCTTTATGCATGCATAAAATAAATCACAATAGCGAAAACTACACATTCAGGCATTCCAAAAGAAGTAGTCACTTCTGTCCCGCACTGCCTAAGTTTTTTTTTACATTCAAAAACTAGGAAAGTTTATATACGCATATAAAAAAGTATGTGAATCGTGTAAGCAGTATTCTCTGTACTAATACGAACTGAATAAGATATTCCTTTGTACTTCTAATTCTATTGTTGCAATAGATTGATTTCAATCTTTGACGTATGATTGGAAACCACTAAGTGCGTCTATGTACAAATAATTGTGGGATTGGACATTTGTTTACAATTTTGTCAATAAACGATTCACATATAGTCGTTAACATTCGATTTTGTTCATATATTATTGATTCATTTTGGGTATATGAACTCTATTTCTTGTTTTGCATGTAGGTAAAAATATGCCTTTTATTGCATATTTCTACGTTTCTAGTCGCACTTTGTTGATCTCAAGATAGATATAGATTAACAGTACGTATATACCACATTTCATTAACAATTCCTCTCAATCAACACTTCCAATCAACAACATTTCATAAATCAGATCTATTCGAACTAGAAACCATCCGCAACTACACACTGATAACAACGCTGAACAAATGAATCGTACGCTCTTGAAAATAACTCCTGAGGTATCTAAAGTAATTTCTCTGCAATAACACTTTTCAAATCGTCATCGTTGTTGAAACTATGGATGTACACTTGTTCCTTTAAGATACTTTCTTTAAAATGTGTGTAGAGTTTCAAAATGATCAGTGGAGGAATGAGAAAATAATGGAAGATCAAATGCCTAAACCTCTTCGAGGGACACACTGTGCACTAGGTTCAGTATAATTACACCGACAATCTATTTTATTTTAACAAACGCAAGTAAAATCAAAGCTTATTTGATTAAGTTTTAAGGCTTCTAAAAAAGACTTCTCAAATTTTGTTCTGGTAACTATGAATTAACAATTGGATTAACAAACGCAACTCCTAAGTTTTACACCGTATATCTATACAAAATGAGTACTTGTTTGTTTCAGTGAGTTTATTGTGTGTTGGCAACTGAATGCTAGCTCAAAGAAGATAAACCTCTCGGTATATTCTTAATTGCCTGGTCACAGCTCACAAAAAGCGTTCTGATACACTCGTAACATTTCCCGCCAATTTAAACAGTAATCGTAATGCTTACGAAAAATGTTACTGGACTTTGTTGGAAATATTTCCATAAAGCGGTTAAAATAAGCCATTTTAGGCGAGCGGCAGCCATCCCTGAAATTACAGGGTACTAACCAGAATTTGGAGAATGCCTAAAATTGGACATACTTTGTTTTTGAGGGTGCTGAATCTGAATGTTAAGAATTACATCATTTTTCCTGATGCATATTTTAGTCTTAAACTTTACAGCAAACTTGTTTGTAATCTATATTTTAATATAAAGTAGGTTAAAAAATTTAATTCGAATCTTCGTCACTAAACTTTTACGTCCGAAGCTTATAAACCACGATCGCATGACTTAAAAAAAAATAATGTCAATAGACAGAATTTGTTAATGGACTTTGGGAAGTGTTCATTTTCTTTCTAATTCTGTCAAGTTTACGCTACAAAAATTTCAAAAAGAAACATTTTTTTGGGACAAAATTGTAGCGAGTTTAACACTAAAAAAACAGGAATCGTTTTCTCAATTTTTAGGTTAGAGATGCATTTTTGACCATGTTCTACCATTTAAAATTTAAAAGTAAACACCGAATTCAGATTTAGCATACTCGAAAACATAAAGTATGACCAATTTTAGACATTTCCCAGCCGTAGTCAGTATCTCGAAAACTACGCGTTATTTTAAGGATGTGCCATTCGCCTATTTAGCCAGTATTACAGAAAATAGCCAGCAACGTCACACCTTACAGCATGTCAATGAAACTTTTCCCGTTTAAAATAAAGTTTTTTAATTAGAGATTATTGTAAGATTAAGAGCTGTTGTAGCCTAACGGGACGACCAACAGACAAGGCTACTGCACGGTTCCTTCGCGTAACATATTGTATTATCTTAATATCGGCATTATCTTAATGCCGAAGTTAGAAGTGGGTATTTAGAGGCTTGACCCAACATCTGACTTACTTGCCGTAAATATGATTATATTTTACCATAGGCGTATCCAGAGGTGGATTGGTTTGCAACCCCCCCCATTGATAAAAAATTTGAAGATTTTTAACACATTTTCTAATATTCCAAATATAGTTTATTTAAGTTTTTATCTCGTTATTTTTTCACAACAAACCCCAAACCCACTAATAAAGCAACTAGACAAGCCTAGTTGAAAACCCGTAACTTTTAAGATTGTTTTTGTATATATATATATATATATATATATATATATATATATATATATATATATATTGTTGTTGTTTAAATAACCTAAAAGTATTTTAAAACAACTTTATGTCTTACTAATTACTCAAATTATAGATGTTCTCCTAAAAAACATAAGAATAAAGTTGTCCTCAGAAGGCTTTAAAACTCTCCATTTTGCGCCTAAGTTTTCAGTGAAGGACCCCCGGTAATGGAAATCCCCTCAAGTACGACCATCCTAGATACGCCTATGTATTCTACCAATAACAATAACTTATTTTCTCTGCCAAACACAAGAAAACTTACTGTAGTTTTCATTAAATCAAAAATTTTAAGTCAACTTTGAAACTAATCAGCTCTAATTTTTTATTTCATGTAAAATATCGTAGCAAAGCACAAGCACACATCTAGTATTACACAAATTCTAAATGTAACTTCTTACCTTTTTCAATATTCAGTACGTCGCAGCTGGTTCTTCTTTCGGTTCATCAATTTATGCAGGATTTTCTTCTTGTCACCAATAAAAAAACCGCTTAGATACGTAAATAACGACAAAAAACGTAAAATACCTACAGTAGAAACCTGAAGCTGACAGCTCATTTAATCTATTTCGCAGTTTCAAGGACTTCACTTGGAGTTTTATGACAGAGCAGTTCCAGCGGCTGGCGCACTGTGTCGGTGCAGAAATGTCAGTGATTTATATACCAGAGCAGTTCCACCGGCTATTACACTGTGTTGATGCAGAAAGCATGATTTCCTACTCAAACAATTAATTAATTAACAAAATAAGTACTTCTAGAACGCTCCGGTTAATTGGAAAAAAGTTTATTTCGTAAATATTTTGCTCCAGTACATGGATTCATTAAATATTTAACGATTTGTATATTTTTCTTTTATTAGATCCGAGAAAAGTACATTTCTCATTACTACCTGTAAAATCTGCTATAATTTTTGTAATTTTAAAACACCATTAATTTTATCTATCCTTTGTTAAGGAAAAAATCACAATCTCGTCACTGTCTCGTTGGCTAGTCGGCTAGTTGGAAGATATTCAAAAATATTTTCTTTTAGTTAAACGTTTTTCATATATTCCACGTTGAAATCCGCATAAATTAGATTCTCAAATTTTCTAATTAGTTTCTTATACCTTAGTTGAAATCATAAAATATTTTCAGATTACCTGAATTGAAAAGTCGCAAATAAACACTAACCGAATGGATAGTTTTGGTACTTTCGGTAAAATTAAAAGAAAAATAAATACTTATTTATGCAAATGTTAGCGCTAATTACAAAATTAAAATCAGGCTTTGATTAAAAAGTAAGAACAAAGTTTATGATTCTTTTAAAATTTAGTTTTTACCCGTACTGTGTTGTTTGATAGAATAAAGTTCCAAAACTTTTAATTACACGAAGAGATCACGAGGTCGAATCCGGTGAATAAATATTTTACTGAAATAAATCTGTGACTTAGACAATACAAATTAATTAATAAAAACTAATGAACGAAACCACTTCGATTAAATTTAGAATTTAAGTTAGGTTTCCCTGTATCTCTGAACAAATTATAATTCATAACCTTCCAATAATCGGGTTCAAGTGAAATCGAAAAAGCTTACTTTTTTATAGATTTTATTGCAATTTTTGTCACAAACATTGTAGTGAATTATGCCATTTTTATTCATTTGAAAGAATCGCTGCACGATGCTGACGTGATGGAAGCGAATTTCACAAAATATTTTTTATCTTAATCTTTGCAAACTTGATTTCACATTCATAATCAGCATGAATATATGCATATATTAGCATTTAAATTACTACTACATTTAAAATACGAAAATAAACCCTGACAGTCGTGAAATTCAGTTACTTAATTTTAACGGATTTCACAAATTCAAAATGCTAATTAATGCAACCTTTAACGCTGATTACGATTGTGAGATAGTTTGAAACAAAAAGTTATGAATGTTTAACGATTTCAAATGCTCGCCATTTTGAAAATGTTGAAAGAAATTTGCTTTAATTCGTGATCCAAGCTTGTTCATAGTTTTACCATAACCTGTCCAAGTTAACGAACAAGTCCAAGCTATTGCCGTACTGAGTTTTTTTACCAAGTTTAAATCAAATGGGACCAAAATTGTGAACGTAAGCGGGCTTCACGGTTATTCGCCGCAAAAAATCCAATTTCAAAGGATTTTTGTACATTCAAAAACGCGACTTACGTAGTTTTCAAAGCTGATTAAAACTCCTACATTAGATTTTCAAAGCAATTTAAAACAAAAAAATACGTTTTTTAACGTTCGAAATTGTCGCCATTTTGAAACTGCTTATCGTATTTTATGGTAATAAATTTGCGAAACTATTATAATATTCGATTTTTATGCCAATTAAATCAGACCAAAACTACGAATGTAAGAGTGCTAAAACACAAGCGCGCGCACGCACGCACACACACACACACACACACACACACACACACAATTTGTAACAATCCTTAAAAAAGTGATCTATAGGTCGTGCTATGATAGCTGCTTCTTTCAAAGTTCCACGATGATTGATCCAAAAGCACATTTTCCAATGGAAATTCGGTATCAAAAAATTCATTAAAGGCAACAAAAATAATGTTTTTGGTTTATTACTTCGGATAATATATTATAAACCATTTAATGCTGCCAGTTTATTAAAAGTGATTGAATGTAATTAGTGTACAAAAGCTGTTAAGCGGAATTTTTTTTAGAGAATAATTGAATTTGTGGAAGATTGTGCAATGTTTTGGCAGTATATATTTGTTAGGTTTTATATATACTTCCAGTTTTTCCTTTTCGGCGTTAAATCGCTAAACGTGAGTTGCTGACATACTTTCTGCATATCAGACAATGGATATTAGTGTCTGTTTTGTGGAGCTCTGACGTGCTGACATTCTGACGGTCTAACATTCTGTCAGTCTAATTACAAGAGTTAGCTTTAGTTAAAATACAATCCTGGATGCTGAAAGCATTAAGTTCTGTATAAAATGAATTAGGTTTATGTAGGATTCAACTTAATTGTTTCGTTCTAAATCTCTTTAGTACAGTTTCACGTTTTTCAACACTAATGTTTTGAAAACAAATTGTGCGGAAATGACTCAAAGTTCCCAAGTTCAGTTGTTCCCCAACTAAGTTAAACGGTTTTTTTAAAATTTAACAACAGTTTAATGTTGTTAAATGTTAAATAACATTTAACAATTTTTAAAATGTTATTAAATTTTTGTTGTTAATATTTGTAAGGTGTTGTCACCACACAAAATATTGGCCTGATTTATCAAAATTACTATTTCTTCCAAACACTACATCGATGTTGATCGAACGCAATTCGTTCAAGAGTTTTGCTTTCAGATTTACTTTATCAGAATTGAACCCAAATCGTCAAAGGGTCTACACCCCTCTGTCGCTTGCAAGCACTTTATCAAAGGTGATTGAAAGCAATTCGTGCAAGTGTACATCTTGTAATCAGTTGATCAAAGTTGATTGAACGAAATTCGTTGAAAAATATTATTTGCTGACAGTTTATCAAAAGTGATAAACTCAAACAGTTAAGGGTATTGCTTGTAAATAGTTTATCAAAAGTGATTGAAAGCAATTTGTTCAATAGTATTACTTGCACATTTTATCAAAAGTGATTTGTTGCTGGCTATTATGTGATTCATGTGTCATCAGAACTATCGAGTATAAGTGGTTCTTAGCAGGTCATTTGTTATAGACTATTTATTCCAATTTTTCAAAGATGATTTGTTACAGACAATTCGTTACATGCCATTTCTTGCAGACAGTTAGAGGCAATTCATCAATCCACTTTGCCGTCAATTCCTTACAAGTAATTTTTTTTAGACAATTCATTATAGACGATTCCTTACAAGGCAATTCATGCAGAATATTCCATTATTTGCCTGCTATTTCTTGCAGGAGATTCCTTACAGACAATTCATACAGAGTGTGTTATTCTTTGACGGCTGTTTCTTGCAGGAGATACCTTACAGACAATTCATACAGAATATGCTGTTTTTTGACGGCCATTTCTTACAGGAGATTTCTTACAGACACTTCATACAGAATATGCCGTTCTTTGACAGCTATTTCTTGCAGAAGATTCCTTACAAACAATTTTTTTTTTGTATTTTAAGGCGAAAATCACATTGAGGCCATTATCGCCTCCCTAAGTGTAAGTGTGAGTGTAAAGTGTTAAAGCGTAAGTGTAAGTGTGTGTCAAACTCGTGTACTACGAGGGACGTCTAAACCCTCTCAATAGGTGCAGCTAGTCTGAACCCCCTGCGGGTTACAAACAATTCATACAGAATATGACGTTCTTTGATGGCTATTTCTTGTAGGGGGCCATCCTTACAGACAATTTATACAGAATATTCCGTTCTTTTCCGGCTATTCCTTACATGTGATTCCTTACAAGTGATTCATTCAGAATTTTCCCTTATTTTCCGGCTATTCCTTACAAGTAATTCTTTTTAGACAAATTCATTATAGACGATTTCTTGAAACCGATTCCTTACAGTCAATTCATACAGAATATACCGTTCTTTGCCGGCTATTCCTTGCAGGTGATTCCTTACTGACAATTCATACAGAATATTCCATTATTTGCCGGATATTCCTTGCAAGTGATTCTTTACAGTCAATTCATAGAGAATAATTCATTCTTTCCCGGCTATTACTTGCGAAAGGTAATTTGTCTCAGGAAGTTACAAATAGTTTCAAAAATGATTCTTTACGATAAATTGCTGTAGGCAGTTATTTAAAAATATTGCTTTTAAGGAAAGCGATTTCTTGTAAGGAATTTGTCACAGGATTTCCTTTAAGTTGAGTCAAAATGAGAGATTCCTTAAAACGTAATTTCAAATATAAAACGAATGTTAGATGTTACTGTTTCAAAATACCAATTCTAAATGGTAACAAAATCTGTAAAATCTTATCTTCCCTTGCTTGCTTTTGTATTGTAATTCGGACTGAAGCATATTATCAAAAGGAATGTTCTGTACTAAAGCGATGCATATATTTAATCAAAACTTGAAAATTACATTTCGCATAAGAAGTTGTATTACAATACAATTTGGAAAGTCATCACCTGATGTTATGATGTCAACTTCCATTACATCCTATCTAGTACAATTATCAGCTATATTGCAATCTACATTGATTTCTCATCACTTCAATTTGCATAATTAATTTTACTTTGTCTTCCACTTAGACTTAACAATGTCAGTTATGATCGTTTTATTTCAATGCAGTCCTGAAATGTTTGTCTTGTTCTTTTAATGTTCAGCCTGAGTGGCGGAAGCATTGTTATAATTTTTTGCACATTGCAAATTGAAATAACAATATAATATAATTTAATATATTCATTATTTTGTTTTCAAATGGAATACTATTAAATAGTATTCCAATAAATAAATGCTGTAAACAAAGTAAACAAACTTTATCCAATACAATTAGTTCTGTTAGAAAATTTTGTTTGACAGCTGCAAGCAAAATCGGTTATCACTGACTGCTAAAATTATGCTAATTAAGAATCATGTTTTAAAGTCAGTGTAATAAGTTCGAAATTTGAAAAACCTGTTCGATAGAACCTAAACCAATATTCTAGAACCATACATTTATACTTATAGACTATATTATCAAGATCGTTAGGGCCGACGTTTTACAGTTTTCTGTTAAAAAAATGTTTTAAAAAATTTTATTCGAAAAATTGAAATATAAATTGAAATTTAATAGTTAAACTACAAACCATTTTTTTTCAAAATTAACACCTGCTTATGCAGGTAAAAAAAGACACCCATCTAAAAGACTGCCTATGTAACAAAAGTCCGGAGGCAGTTCGTAATGTAACGACATATACGAGTTGCACGTATCGTTTTGCCAAACCAAATTTTATCGTGTGTATTTTAATCGTGTAATTGTGTTCAGTGTTTGTGACGTATGTTTTTTATGTTTTGTTTAACTTTGTGACGACCTTGACAGAGGGATTTAACATTTTGTATTATGGCCTGAAGATGGAAAATAGAGTTTCGAAACCGCGGTAGCCTTTACGAGGTGAGTAGATAGACCACTGGCGAGAAGAATAGGTCATAATCCTAATTACTTAAATATGTGGTCCGGTGGCTATGTTGCAATAATGAAAAAACAATGTATGTATTTGTTAAGCAAAACAAATATATCATTATATCAGTAAGTTTTATAATTTGATAAAATAATGTTCCTAAAATGTAGTTTTGAAGCAAAACAAATGGGTCAAGCAATTCCCACTGCTGTTACAGTTAGGAAGCTGCCAAGAAACAAAACAATAAAATTGCATAATTTATAAAATCCCGACATCGTGTTTTGCTCAAACGTCCATTATTCGAACGAAACTCAGTGTACTAAATTTTTAACAAAAGAATTTACTCTTTAAGAGTAAATAATTTTTTGATTAATTCTCAACCCTAAATTTCTATTTAAAATTCGCTATACTGACTTCTATGTTTTCATATCCACCCAAAATTTGAATAAAATCTTACAAGTCTATGTTCTATTATGTGATTTTCTGTTAGTAGCTCCGAAACCGCGTTTTTAGGGAACATATCGTGACCTATTTCTAACTTTCAGAAAATCCAATTTTTTAAAATTATGTACGGTATTTTTTACAAGAAATACACTTAGTATTTAAAGAATTGTTTTTTTGATATCTATTGTACTGAATTTTTTGGAATTTAATAGTGAGTTAAAAGTTTTGTTTGCGTACTTGTAAATCTTTGGATTCGATTTTGAGAAAAGTTAATTTTGTTTACAAAACAGTGTTAGTAGTTTAAAGTAAATATGTCTTTAAGCGAGCTTAGCAACACATGTAAAAAAGCATCATGCTTATCTTACAAACATAATTTTTATTCTTGAAGTAAATCTAAGTTTAACCTTATCGTTTCTAATTTATTCTGGATCAGTGCTATGATTTTTGCTTACAAAAATAAGGAACCTGAATTCAAAACTCGCTATTGACCTTGATTTTTTTATTTTTAATATTTATGTGTTTAAAACTATGCAACTTCAACGATAATTATTTAAAGTAAATTTTTTAATTTTTTTAATTTTTAAAAGTTTACTTAAAGTAAATTTTATAATAATTTACCAATATAATTTCTGCTTCTATGAACATAATTATATCTTTAATGTACAAAATCAATCATACAAAATACAAATTATTTAGTTAAAAAATTGTATTACTGAATTGCTCCTAATAAAAGCTTCATTTGCGATGATATTTGTGCAACACATTGTAAATGTGTAGGAGTCTACGGAATAAAAAAAAATATTTAGGGGTCGAAGCAGAAAAAAAGTTGAGAAACCGTGCTTAAGGCCTTATGAAAATAGGTAGTACACTGCTTGCTTCATCTGCTACATAGTCGTCTAATGCTTCTAAATGCATTATAAGTCCAAATTTCTAAATGCTTTACCGTAATATTGTTGTAGGCTATATTATAATTAAGTCTGCCCAGCCCAGAAAATGCCTTGACATCAATAAGTTTTTTTTAATAACTGTCTCAAGCTCCACAGACATGTTGTCACTTTTCTGCGTATGTTCTACACACTTAAATTTTGTCACAGCAAAATTCTCTATTTGGTTTTTTTCGAAATACGGAAGTGATATATATTCTTTCAGTCAGTATGATACTCCCCAATGGTAAAAAATCGAATGAAAAGATTTATAAAACATTCAACAATAAAAATGTTTCTACTATATTTAGTACGAAAACAGATAACCTTATAAAAAAATGGCAGTCGCGGGACTGGCCGACAGAAGTGAAGACTGAAATAAATGAAACCGAATTTATATGTATTGATTTATATTTTAGTTCATGATTCGAATATTTAGTTAAAATTCATTATAAGAAAGAAGTCATACAGGGATAATTTGTACATTAATTACAAATTCATCTTTTTTAATTTATTTTTTACATTTTTATATTTTTTATTTATTTATAAAAACAAATTATGGGCTGCAAAAGTCCAGTACAAAGAAAAACAATGTAATTGTATTTATAATATAATCAATATAAATATATACATTGTAATATTTAAATATATTAATTGATATGTACTGATTTAAAACAAATTTACGTAAAATTCAATGTAAGAAAGAGGTTCTGTAAGTAATATCAATTATTAAGTAATATTTTTTATTTATACACATCATTACTCAACATTAATTACTAAGTAATTTTTTTTTGTTCACATATACATTAATACAAATATCACACGTGTACTGCACTCTCCCAGCTGTATTGAATTGATATGACTCACCGTACACAGATTTAGCGAGACATGAGCTCAATGCTTTTTATTCACCCAAAAAGTGTTAAACGCGCCTACAGAAGTTTTCGCTTCAAAAATATAAAATTTGTTAAAAAAATAAGTTTTTACTGCTCAAGTTTAACAACTCAAGTCACTGTACTGCAAACATTAAATCAAACAAATTATTTTAGGGTTAATTCAGAAAAGAAAAACAAAAGAACTAACCTCGACGGCCGTCAGATTTTATACTAACTGATCAACTTTGATAAAATTTGCCTAACATTACTGTACTCTTTTTTAACTTTCCGAAAAGTGACTGAATGTAAGTACTTTTGGTTTGAAGAAAACTGTAAAAAATCCAAATTTTGTTTTTTCAAATGCATTCTATATGATAGCTTTAAAGCATATAGACGTACGTGTCCTTATAAGTCTAAAAAAAAAATCTGGTTTTAAGGTACAGGAAAAATCAAAAAATCTATCTAGTTAATCAAAATCAGTTAATCGAATTTTGCTAAAATTTCTGTCAGATATAAAGGGTCATATCTCAAATCGTTACAGAAAATTTAGTACAAAAGATAGGCTATATTTGATTTGGGAGTAAAATTGAAAATGCCTGAAAATATACTTTGACTGTTTTCGGCTTTTGAATAATAATTGAATAATTCGGCCACTACTCTCTAATCTTAATTTAATTTTTTTTGTACAATAAATTTTTTACAGTAACTTGAGTTATAATTCTTCATATATGTTTAAAATATGAGAAAACCTTGAGAATTAACTGATTTTGTTATTGGTTCTTCTTTTTTTGTAAGTAGTTGAATATAATAAAGTTTGTATAACGGTTAGCACTATTTACTAATATTAATTTATTGAATTGTCCGTTTTTATTAGAAACGCTCGAAAATAAAAAATGGACGATTGCGTGAACGTTGGATCACCTATTCATTGACGAGTGTATAAAAGATTATTTTACGTGTATAACACCAGTAACGCGGTGAAGCAGTTACCTTCAAATGATATAATCAATGTCTAGGCCTAGCAATGACATTAATCCACGCCTACTGGAACATGCTATGAGTAGGCCTACTGAATGCAAAACAACTTATTATAGTATTATTATTGCACGATAAAATTTTACTATCTTTAGCTGTTGCCAAGAAAATAGCGTGAAGTTAGATTTATTCATCAGTGCGTAACCGTGTATGGTAGCACTCAGCTCTCTCGCTGACATGATGGAAGCTAATTTCAAACATTTTGTAGTACGCATTATTTAAAATATTATTTAATTATCTGCATATTATATCGAAAATATATAGTGCTAAGTTATGTAGGTTTCAACGCTGAATAACATGGCAAAATTAAATTTTTACTGTTTGGAAAAAAAAATTATTTTTTTAAAGTTTTGAAATGACTGTAGTTCTGAAACAGCTGAATGTATTTAGCTTGGTATATATGTATAATAACAATATATTTAGCGATCCTTATTGCTAAAAATTGCGAACATTAGCGCACATAAAGACGCACGCGCACGCACACACACAAACACACACACACACACGCACGCACACACACACGCACACACACACACACACACACACACACACACACACACACAACAAACAAACAAGCGCGCGCGCACACAAACAAGCGCGCGCGCGCGCGCGCACACACACACACACACACACAGCGACAACTCGGACTTCACACAAGCCATTATGCGTTCCATCTGAGTCGACGAGAAAATCTCTCCGTTGTCATACTATTGCACAACTTTGATCAAATTAATTTTCTTAGTAATAAGAAACATAAATACCTTGATTAACTAATTTCGTTAAATTTCGAAAATGTATTCTGCTCTTTTTTGTTCATTTATAATTTTATAAAATAACTCTTTCTTGCCGGGGTGTGTCATTTGAAAAGGACCTTTATAACCTGAATGTCTAATCTATTTATTATGATGTTACATTTGATACCAACTTTTCTACATTCCATAACTTTGCTATAATTTTAAATTACTGAATGCGTTATTTTCGGTAATGTAATAAATTTCTAAATAAACATAAACAAATATAAAATACCAAATTACACACTGGACATTTTTACTTTCCCAAAACGTTCCCATTTCAAATTCCTAACAACTGACAGACGAAGTTTTCGATTGAAGTAAAATTTGCAATAATTTCGATTAAAAATTTTTTATGACAGATTTAATTACCTTCGGTGAGTAACTAATACGTAATATTTGTTAGAAACCACCATTAGAAACCAAAGCCAATCGGTCTTATGTCTTATTATTTGTAATACTTACACTCCTGTCCACCAATTTAAAGGAATCATTGTAGTCACTATTAAAAACAAACACAATAATACAATCACTGTTATATTTTCACGTGCACTTTATACAATAATAAGTTCTTATTTGACAATTTCAAACATTTGTCATTTTTTATCACCAGACTTTTTAAACAATTCCAAACTATAAAATAGAAAAAAACTACTGTAATAATTAAAATATCTAAACTGTTACAAATATTTCGCTAACTTAATGTCACAAGAACTGCCAATCTTAAAGTCAATGTTAAAAACTATATTACAACCTCTGTCCAAAACTTAACTAAAGTAAGTTACACAATTCTTTTCAAACCCTACTTATCTCTAAATACACATAACTATGAGCCTTCTAGAATTAGGCCTATATTTACTTAGTTTGATTATTAATTTTAAAAATAAATTTTTTATCTCTTAGGAAGTTTTGAAACTGGCCGTTGAAATACCCACACACGCACGCGCGCGCACACTCATATGCATACCCGCGCAAGAACACATGCGCGCACGCACGCACACACACACACACACACACACACACACACACACACACACACACACACACACATTCTTATGAGTTTGTCGTCCTTCAATTCGAATTTTGCATTTCGTTTAGAGTACGAAGGTTTGGGCGTCCTTAATGGACACAAAACGTATAGTCTTTAATAAATAGCCTACTATATGTGGATATTTTTTGGTTCGAAACTGCATTTACATTATAGGTCAATGTTCTATGTACATATCAGTATCAATTAATTTTTTTAATATTGAGCAAGAAAAGTAATTGTTAACGAAATTTAAAGATTTGCTGTGAAGCGCATACACGCTGAGAAGAGTGAAGTCGTGTGATCTGGTTCTGTAAGGAAAGAAAAGGTATTGTAATCACGTGAGGAAGTCATCAGTGGATGTTTACCGACAATACTGAATTTGTTAATGAAGTTACTTGATAACTGTAAAGTTAGTTGTAACATGCCTATAATGAAAGAACATTTTTTAACTAAAACAGAAATAACAACAAAAATTCTAAACTGATAAATGTTATATTTACATATTTCAATTAAAATATTTTTTTTAAAGTGTAACTTACTCAAGTATTTCCGTTTTTATCACGCTATTTAAAACATGCCGTTATAGTTAGTTGTAACATGCCTATAACGAAAAAAATAACTATGACAGAAATAATCAACAACAATTTAAAACTGATAAATGTTATATTTACGTATTTCAATTAAAATAATTTTTTTTAAGTGTAACTTACTCAAGTATTTCCGTTTTTATCACGCTATTTAAAACATGCCTGTAAAGTTAGTTGTAACATGCCTATAATGAAAAAAAAAATAACTATGACAGAAATAATCAACAACAATTTAAAACTGATAAATGTTATATTTACTTATTTCAATTAAATAAAATTGTTTAAAGTGTAACCTACACAAGTATTTCTGTTTTTACCTCGCTATTTAAGTACAGTTAAATATTTAACTGCAGCAATCAGCTGCCAATTAATGTAACCATGGATAACTCATATTTATTCGTGGTTATCACTAATCAGCGTTGATGAAACAGAAAAAATACAGCTTCTCCGGTCATAACGGTTAACCACGGTTTAATTCAATAATCACTTTTCCAGGCTTTATGCTTTACCGAAGCGGAATTTTGCGGATATACGTGAATGAGAGAAAATTTTTGTAATATATCCTTTGTTCTCGTTTTTTTTAATAATGAAACTGCCCGGAAATATTTTCAGATTAACGGTTACGAAATGACGGAAAAGTCAACATTAACTGTCTGAAGAAAATAACATCGCATTGTACGTGAATAAATATCCATATATCGAGATTACCCACGCGGCATTGTACACGCCATGTGCTATTTTATGTATAGACATCGGTATTAATGAAGACATTGATATTGCCAATGCTAATTCTTTGGACAGGCGAACAGACAGACGAAATACAATTAAGTTTAGTGAAATACAATAAAGTACTTCTACAAATTAGGCCACGTTATACCATGGGTGAGTGATATAGGTAGTTAGTATTTAAACAGAACAAGTAATATATATATATATATATATATATATATATATATATATATATATATATATAAAGTCAATTCCTACTTAGGTCATGCGCTTCCATCTTATCAGCGAGACAGCTACGTGCTGCGATTCTTAAAACCAACATAGGATAGAACATCAAGTGTCATCCACTACAAGTTTAAAAAAATGTATTTGAATTTGAGTGGATGAATGGTAGGAATTACCTAAGAAAATCCTATCGTACAGTCTGTACAAATATACGATATTAATATTTGACAAAAAACTGTATTAACATCAAGTGTCATCCACTACAAGTTAAAAAAAAATATTTGAACTTGAGTGGAATAATAGTAGGAATAATAAATAGTATGAATTACCTAAGCAAATCCTATCGTATAGTCTGTACAAATATGCGATATTAATATTTGGCAAAAAAACTGTATTAACATCAAGTGTCATCCAGTACAAGTTTAACAAAATGTATTTGAACTTAAGGAAAAGAATAGGAAGTATTTTATTAACCATTGAAAAAATTTAACAAGATATATTAATAAATATAAATAAATACATAAATAAATATATAATATGGATGGGGACATTAAACGCCGATCCTATTTTTTAACGGTTTAAAATTTTAAAATTATTTAACCATTAATTATAATTATATTAGAAAATCTTATGAACTGATTTTGAGAAGCTATTCCGATTTGTTTACTTTTCTGATGACTCCAGGGTGAATGTTTTTAGAAATATAACGAAAATATGTTTTCTTTAACTACTTTAGAACTATATTTCAATAAGCAAATGTAGTTTCTGAGAAAATGAAGAAAAGCCGATTAAAAAAATAGAATTTTAACAAGTTTGATGAAAAAGTGGTTTAAGGAAATCTTTCTTTGAATAATTAAAATCATAGTCTCGAGATATGGACAAACCAGACCTTTTTGCAAAATTGCATCAAAATCGATCAACTATTTTAGTCTCCAAAATTGTATACGACACAAACACAAACACAAACACACACACACACACGCGCGCGCGCGCGCGCGGATAAATATCCAAATGAAACGTTCTATTTTTAAATCATGTGATTGAAAACAAAAAGATCCATGAAAATATAAAGATAGGTTTTTTCACAATTACAATTCCTTTTTCATACTTTGTACAGCGAGTAAGCCCTAAGTAAAACAACCAAAACCATATTTCACTCAACAAATCCGCTCTGAAACGTTTCTGTCGTTCCCAGAAGGCACACTTTAGTAATAAATAAGCCAGTTACAAAAATGTGAACAAAAAATATCTAAGAAAATAGTTTCAGCGTTTGCAACTGCAAAATGGAAATGAAAACTTTTGTTAAGAAATCCAGCGTAAAGGTTCTTGCTTTTTAACATCAGGTCTAAGTTCATTACCTCGATAAATTACTTCATTCTCAATCTTAACCTCTACTTAGCGAAGGAGGCAATTCTCTCCCTCCTTCTCTGCAGCCCCTCCCCTACCTAACCTTACCTTTAGGCCTACCGAGTAACAATTAGCTACATTCAAGCATAATTTAGGTTTAATGACTCGGAAATGTCCTTTAAATGTATTTTTCCTTGTTCGCTATACGAAGTATTGTGATCGAATATTTGACGTTTGCGGGATATAATCATTTTCTGTTCAAAAAGTGGTATATCTGTGTATTATGCACATCGCTGGATACTAAAGCGATTATAACCCCCCATCCTTTATAAACAGCTAAGTCACCGTTAAGTCTACTGCGTCTCTGCGAACTTGCGAACCTCGAGGTCGTAGGTACAGTGACAGTTACCATAAGCTTTCCGCTAACAGAGATCCCTTATTATCTCTGTTATTATTATTATTTAACATAAAGTATCGACATAAACATATACAAAATATAATAAGTATAGCCTATTTGATATTTATACGTAAGACCGTTGGTACTTGGTGAAAATCCATATTAACGAAGGCCTATATTAACGAAATAGTAACACTTTTGTATATTCCCGCAACTTTGTATTTGAGTCTTGTCAACCAAGATTTCACTCTTTAGGCATTGTCAAGGCCACCTAACATGCTGAAGTTAAAACAGCTGGTACAACATTCTATTTTTGTTATGGAAAACCCTCGGTGCAGGCCTAAGAATTAGGAGTAGGAGATAATGGCCTAGACAATAGTTTTAAAAGAGATGATTAACCTAAGTCTAATTATTCATTTAAAACTAATATAGATTTATTTAAAACTAAACAATTTATTTTTGAATTCTCGAAACTATTTAATATAGTGGCATTGTTAGCCTAGATACATGTAATAATTTAAAATCCGTCTTTTTATAAAAATCAGAAACATTAGAACTCTCAAAATTCATTTTTCTGTTTTTTGTAAAAAAATACCAATTTTAAAATATTATACGTACCTGACAAATGCAAAAAATTGAAAAAGTTAGAAAATTTAAAAACAAATCGCTTAGTTTTAAGTAAATCTGTACTAGTTTTAAATAAACAATTTGACTAAGGTTATTTCTTTTGTCTAGATCATTATCCCCTCCTCCTAGTTCTTAGGTCTGTACAGTGGGTTTCCCATAACAAAAAATATAATGTACTAGCGGTTTTAACTTAAATGTCTTTGACAATGCTCTAGCGAGTGAAACTTTGGTTGGCTAGACTCAAATAAAAAAAGTTGGGGAACTATATAAATACGTTATTATTTCATTAATAGCCTATTTGTCTTTAATTGTATTTCCTCAGAATATGTGTAGACTGATGATCATGAAACTAGAACTAATTGGTTTTGACTTGGGTTGCGTGCGCGCTCGCGCCTAAGCCCAGTATCTATTAAGCTCATCGTTATATTTTAAAGAAATTGCTCCTTTCGATGAATTTTTGTTATGGTTCCCTAATATCCTGTGAACAATTTGTGTATAAAAATGTTTAAGAATTTTAATTTGTAAGAAAATCTTTATAGTAAGTAACCTTATAGTAAATAGCAATCTTATGAGTAAGACGATTTGAGCAAAATAAAATGGTAAACCGATATTTTTTTAGAAAAAAGGCAGGTTTTCACCATACACGTGTGGGAGGGGGATTTTCCCGAACCAGATTTTAGGAAATTATACGTACGTAGAAGTTTTTTGTTTAACTACATTTACTTTATTTACGAAGCCAATATAGAGAGAGAATGAATGCAGGTTAGATTCTACTGTTACTGTTTTCCTGTACTATTACGGGTAAATGTCAACAACCTCTCCGAATACCCCCGCCCCTCCTCCCACCCACGCTGAAAAGTTAAAAACCTTTATGGCGCTTAATAATATTACAAGATTCTCTTAATTACATTTTGTGTCGATATAATTTGATCGTTAATTTTAAAAAGTTTCTTCAGTGTAAATTACAAAGTCGTCTTATCTGATTATATTTTAAAACTCATCAAACTCAAATTTTCCTTGTTCCTTAGATTATATTAGAAACATTAGTTTATGTTGTAGCATTCGTAGATCAGTCAGTAAGCTAGTGGGAAGTTCGCAGTCACTCGATCCCATTCAGATTTAGAATTAGATATTACTGTTTTTTTCGGTTTGTTTGGTTCACCCCCGTATTCATTAGCCTAAGTGTAAAGACATTAAAAAATATACTTACATTATATTTTAGAAAAATAATCAACAAATTTCCATTTGAAAATAAACCAATGGAAAGGCCATCATGGGAACATGAAATGACCGGCTGATCCTAATCTCTAGAACACATTTTGTGTTCACATGAAACAAAATGTTAATTACATTGAAAAACAATATTTAGCAGTTCTTGGAGTCTGCTTATGGACGAAACGTTCTTCTGGTAGTCAACATTCTTTTAATTTTTAGAATTGGAGCTAGAAAATTACTTTTGAAAATATGTTAGTTTTCCATATAATTCACACACACGCGCGCGCACACCCACAACCACCCACACACTCACCCATCCACACACACACACACACACACACACACACACACACACACACACACACACACACACACACACACACACTAACACGAACGCACGCTCGCGCTCCCACACCCACCTATATACTCACCCACCCATCCACGCACACGCACACACGCGCGCCCGCACACACACACACACACACACACACACACACACACACACACACCTCTTATGAGTTTAGCGTTCTTCATTTGGAATTTTGCATTTGTTTGGAGTACAAGTATGATGTTCGGCATCCGTATAAGGACAAAAAACCTACAATCTCTAAAAAAAAAAAAAAAAAAAAAAAAAAAAAAAAAAAAAAAAAAAAAAAAAAAAAAATCAGTGGATAATTTTTGGTTCGAAAGTGCATTTAAAACATAGGTTAATATTCTGTGTACATATCTGTGTCAATTGTTTTATTTTTAAGCAAGGAAACAGTGTAGGTGTAATTTAAAGTATAATTTTCGTCAATGGATGCTAAAGAGACGGCGATAAGAAAAAAAATGTATAAATATTCATTTTTATGAATAAGCAATTTTCGGTTTAGCAATTTTCTTAGTTCAAGCTTCACTCGCTAGAGTGCTGTTTCGTCGTTCCCGTATATAGCAGCACATATATTATTTACCACGTTACTTACAATTTTGCATCCAGAGATTTGACAGCATCTCACTTGTCGTCAAAGTTTGATGATTCGGGATGGGACTGTGCCTTCGTTTGTTCAGGTTTAAATTGAAACGTAGAAAGCGCATGGAGATAAATTAATATATAATAGCGCTATTTGTATGTATAGTATAACTATTTCAATGAAAGTAAATACTCAATAGCAATTTCAGATATGTTATTAACAGTTACACTTACGTTTATCTATTTAAGATTAATTTTAAGTATTTTACTTTAAATCCGAACACATCCTTAAAAGTGCTCAAAATATCGTTTTCGTATATTTAAGTTATACGAATTCAATATTAGCAGTTTCGTATTAACATACCTACAGCCCCAAATCTCTTATTTCACTGAAATATACTCGTATACAAGATGTTTCTGAATTACAGTCCTAATCTTTTCCGTGTGGTTTTTTACATAACAATAAATACAGAAGTTGTGATAATCGTGTTTTTTTCTAAACCGCTTCGTTTCAGGACAAACCGAATTTTGTTTTTACAAGTTTTGGAAGTAAAGTTGTTTTTCTTTGTTTTCTTGATCAGCAATCAGGAAGAAAATACTACATTTCAAGCTGATCTTAATACATTCATAACTCACCATCATTCGCAATTTTTTAAAAATCTATATGAAAAAACTGGACTGCACAACTAATGAGTCTTCTAACAACGGAAATGTAGATAAACTACACTTAAAATAGTGTACTTTGTAGTTCGGCTGTAGATAGTTAACTACAGATAGCTGTGATAGATAACTTAATGCTGAATAATGGGATTAGCTTCGCCAGCCATCAATACTGTCCTGAAAATGATTTTATGTGTTTGCAAAACTGTGTGTGTAACGCTTTCGGTTACAGGGAAAGTGGTCAAATTTTTACGCTATGCAAATTAATTACATGTAAGTTGCAAAATTGTTACTTGCTCGAAAGGGTGGGTAAAAACGTCGACTACGTATTCAAGTAATAACTAATTATATAATATTTCCATCTTACCTATATTCAAATATAAGTATTCTTTTTAAGTGAAAACTTCTTTAGGCGCGTTTAGCACTTTTTGGGTGGGTAAAAAGCATTGAGCTCGCGTCACGCTAAATCTGTATACGGCAAGTCATATCAATTCAATACAGCTGCAAGCTGCGGCACGCCGAGACTGCTGTACAAGTGTAATATTTGTATTAGTGTGAACACAACTCATGCGTTGCGCAGCGTTACACACACACACACACACACACACACACACACACACACACACACACACACACACACACACACACACACACACACACACACACACACACACACACACACACACACACACACACACACACACACACACACACACACACACACACACACACACACACACACACACACACACACACACACACACACACATTTGTGTTAACGTCCGACTATTGTGCACACTTAGGCTAATGCAGACGATGAGATGATTTATAGCATATTAAAATGCCAAGCCCTTGGTCGGGAATCGAACCCTGGTCCTCGGGGTGAAAGCCTAGTACGCTATCAACTAGGCCACCGAGGTGCTTGGCTATACATATATACGTATATACATGTGCGGGTTATTAGTATCAAAGCACGTTGTTGTAAATACACGCAACACGTTAATACGCGCAGATCTTTTGTTTATTTATTTAAATTTATAAGGTTTCTTCGTAGTTTCCCCGTCTTTGCAATGCCTACCTCTTATTGTTAGTTGAAATAAAAATAATAACATTTTAATTTTTATCCGTAATTGCTTGTAATAGCAAGTAATTAACAAACACATTTTTTTCAAAATTAGAATAAAAGATTACTTTACTTATACTTAGGATCAGCCTTTTTAAATTTTCGAAATATAATTATATATTTAAAGTATGTGGTATCATATATGTTTACATATATATAACTTTTTTACAATATACACCGAAATTAAAAGTTTTTGTTGTATTTATGGCAGCTATTTTGTATCAGCCATTACTATCGAACCAAGATGAAGAGATTAATTTTATATTAATCGTTGGTACTGGTTAACCTGTCCTGGTTTCTTAGTTTTTCAGCTTTCTTGTACTAATTTAACTTACATAAATACTAATACCTAATACCTTCAAAGCTTATGTATGTATGTGTGTGTGTGTGTGTGTGTGTGTGTGTGTGTGTGTGTGTGTGTGTGTGTGTGTGTGTGTGTGTGTGTGTGTGTGTGTGTGTGTGTGTGTGTGTGTGTGTGTGTGTGGTGGGGTGGGTGTGGCGTGAGGTGGTAGCGTGTGTGTGTAGCGCGTGTGTGGGCGAGAGAGTGAGTGCGTGTATGTATAAGTGGAAATACCCATTCCGCAAAGTGAGTATATTAATTTGCCCATTCCCCGAAATAAATGCTGCTTTCTAGGAGTGAGTAAAACCACTTTTTATATTATTCATCTTTTCTGCTAGGATTATTGTCACTATGTTCAATATAATAATCTGCCTTCCCTAGCTTCGTCAATTCTTCTTTCGTTGACGCATTTCGGAGAACCTCCATCTTCAAAAACTATTTCTATACTCTATAGTAACTATTAGTATAGAAATGGTTTTTGAAGATGGATGTTCTCCAGAACGCGTCAACGAAAGAAGAATTGACGATGCTAGGGAAGGCAGATTATACTGAACATAGTAGTAAAACCACATTTGAAATCCGAGAAATTGGTTAAAATTTTAGTAATTGTCTTATTTTGGTAATTGCGAATATTATCTACAGGTAATTTTAGTACTATCGGCGCTAATTTTAAGGCCCGTGTCTCGGTATTTCATAATTGCCGTCCTAGTAGCTCATTTTTCAATAAAATTCCCAACTAACAACTATCTACCTTTGTATTATTCACTTGCTTTAGTGCAGTTCAACTTTAAAGCAGTAAACGTAACTCTAATACGTGACGATACTGCAGAGCATTAATACGGCTGCCCTGACGCAGGAAAAATGTATAGGAAAGATTAGTGTATCAAATAACTGAATGAATTTAATTTGCATCGCATTACAATAGAATAACATTAACATTCACATAAAGAATCATGTTTATATACTGAAGTAGATCATCTCTTTTGTCATAGTACAAACTTTTTTTTTTTAAGTAGGCAGTCGTGGGACTGGCCGACAAAAGTGACTACTTCTTTTGGCATGCCTGACTGTATACTTCTTTCACTATTATGATTTAATTAGCTGTTACCCGTTGCGGCATCACCCGCAATTGTAATGTAGGTAATACAATTTATAGTTGATTTTCAAAATCATGAGTACGTTCATTTCAGTTTAATATATTTCTAAATACAATATTATATTGATTTTATGGTTTTTTCCAAGACATATATTTTTGCTACTCGACACCATAATAGGCTATAACTACCATGGGAGAAGCACGGAGTCCCAAATGTATTCCTGCTACTCTTAATATCTGACCCTGTGACTTATTAATTGTCATTGTAAATGCCAACTTCAATGGAAACTGCAATATTTTAATTTTGAAAGGCAGGTTGTTTGGAATTATAAGGTTGTTTCAATTAAAATCATTGCAAATGTAAGCATATAAACAATAATTTTATAGTAAATAGTAACAGTGATTCAGATTTTTAAAACCGGAATACATCTATGTCCATCTCAGGTACCTAAACCATGTTCATTTTAAATTTCATCTCAATCGGTCCAGTAGTTAATGTGTGATTGAATAACAAACAAAAACACACACATAAATTTTCAAATTTGAAATATTATATTAAGAAGTATAAAATATTATTAAAACGTCACAGTTGTAGCCTACAGTTAACACATATCTCAAAACTGAATACTAAATAATTCAGTTGCACTGGGTAAGTAGTACAATGGCATTTAAATATTTATTATTCACACCTACCAATATATAATAACGTATATATTTATACTGCTTATATATTATCATTATATATTATGATTATTTATATTATGATTATGTATTATGTCGAATACATAATTCGAGACTGGTGTTGGTTAAATTTGAATTTATCTACCAACTCGGCATTCTGAGAAGTTCTACAATAATAGTGTAACTATATTCAACTTTTATACTTTTCAACGTCACTGTTACACAGTTAACACTTGTCATAAAACTAAATACTAAATAAAGTTGGACTGGGTAAGTAGTATAATGGCGTTTAAAATAATTTAAATATTTATTATTCACACCTCCAATATATAATAAAGGTAAAAAACGTTACTGTTACACAGTTAACACTTGACACAAAACTAAAAAGTTGGACTGGGTAAATAATATAATGGCGCGAACATACAAGTTTTCACTTCAAAAATACATTTTAAAACAAAAATATATATAAGAGGGGAAAAAATATATTGATGCGTGAGGGCAAACTGAATTTTTTTCCCGTGCAAAACATATATCCATACCCCGCCATAAGAAGTAGTATGTAAGTATATATATGCTATATGTATGTATGTATATGTATGTATGTATGCTATATAAGAGCGTGATGCGTGACGGCAAACTGAATTTTTCCCCGTGCAAAACAGACATCCATACCTCGCCATAAGAAGAAGTCACTTAAAAAAAATTGTTGACAACGGTTTTCAGTTTTTTATATATTTAGTTTTGTTTTTTTATCAGCTTCAGAGGGTGAACCAGATGTTGTAATCTGTTGTGTAATAACCAACAAGGAGAGAGGCAACCTTTTAGACTAATGTTTGTTAGTGTATACATCTCGGTGAGGCATTAGTGTTACTTAGTCTATTTAATAGTCTTGTAATGCAAAAATTACTGAACCAGATTCTGTAATCTGTTGTATAATAACAAACAAGGAGAGAGGCAACGTGTTTACCATTTAGAATTGGTTAATGCACACATCTCGGTGAGGCATTAGTGTTACTTATTCTAATCATTAGTCTTCTAATGCAAAGCTTACTGAACCAGATTCTGTAATCTGTTGTATAATAACCAACAAGGAGAGAGGCAACGTGTTTACCATTTAGAGTAATGTTGGTTAATGCACACATCTCGGTGAGGCGTTAGTGTTACTTAGTCTAATCAATAGTCTTCTAATACAAAGCTTACTGAACCAGATTCTGTAATCTGTTGTGTAATAACCAACAAGGAGAGAGGCAACGTGTGTTTACCTTCGAGACTAGTGTTGGTTAAATTTGAATTTATCTACCAACTCGGAATTCTGAGAAGTTCCACAACGTTAGTGGAACTATATTCAACTTTTATATTTTTCAAAAATTATAACTTTTTCGTATAGAACATTTAAAGTTTATAAACAAAACATTGTGTCAAATTTAATGTTTTAAATTTTATAACTTCCATTAAGGCTATATGTCTGAATGGCTGTCAACTTGAAATAAAGAAAATAATTTAATTTCGCCGGTCGAAGAATTCGTTCAATATATTTCCAGAATCAATTTTTATGCAAAGTTTGGTATCAATTCGGACAAAAATTACGAAAGCTTAAGTGTAAACACATGTATTAAATTATAACGCCTATAGGAGTATAAATTTAGGCCTATAGGAGTATAAGCAGCAACACAAAACTACATGACTCAGCGAGTCGGATACTACACTTTGATCCGAAGGTCAGCCGCCTCGGTGGCCTAGTGGATAGCGTACTAGGCTTTCATCCCGAGGACCCGGGTTCGATTCCCGGCGAGGGCTTGGCATTTTCATACGCTATAAATCATCACATCGTCTGCATTAGCCGAAGTGTGCACAATAGTCGGACGTTAAACATCGAAAAAAAATATTTTATACAATATTACATAATATTAAAGTAAATTATAGGTCCATAGCTTGAAAAATTCAAGGGTAATTTTTTATTTGAAAGTTAAAAGCACATCACACTATGAATTACGTATTTGAGGATGTTCCTTGACAATTATTTGGTTCACTGTGAAAACATACATCTGGAATAAAAAATTAGCAATAAATTAAATTACAAAGAACCAACCTATGTCACGCTTTTATGCCCCCTTTAGGTCCTTTTTTGTATATATTTTATACATAATAGGAATTTGGTAGTAAATAAATAAATAGCACATTGATAAAGTTGACAGCCAATCCCTTTGATTATTATGGCACTCGTTTGTTGGATGACCGTATACAAAAGTTGAAACGATTTTTTTCCTGACTATACGCTATATAGCCAGCCATCACCTTCAGTAGATCAGAGTTCTCCTGTAGATCACACTTCACATCATCTTCACTAGCTTGCAAATCATTTAAGGCTCCTCCTCTTCGTCAGATTATCAGAAAAAAATATTCTTAAACTTAGTAACACTGCTTTGTAAAACCACATTTTTATTTTTAACCGAGGCCAGTACTTGTCATGGAAGTTGAATTTGTTCCTTCAAAAGTAAATTTTCATTTCTTAAACATTTAATTTCTTCTACAGCAGCATTATTTTCAACGGTATTTGTATTAAAATTACTGACTACGGAAAGTGGGTTTCATTTACAGAATTACACGTTATAATTGCACTAACGTCATTTCAGTTTACAGGTGATTTTTCTTGTAGATTTCCATCGGACTCGTCAATAAGTTTTTTTTAATGTTTCTTGGTTTTTCACGTTTTTTAATCCTTGTCGCTCGTTCAGAATCAACACATTTATTTTCAATAGTGGAAATGTTAAAACGTTGAATGACACCGGATTACACAGGTGTTGTATTTAATAATTAGGATTTAAAATACCTTTCGAAATCATCGTCATTAAAATGAAGTGAACAGACTTTAACATTATCAAAATTAAAATGATCTGCTCGTTTACACGCATGAACCCACACTTTTCTCAGGCCTTCATCTTTAGGAATTCTATGAAATGTAATTCCTTTCCCTTT